>CM042907.1:12500-17500 GCA_023653625.1 Triadica sebifera
CTAAACCCTAAACCCTAAACCCTAAACCCTAAACCCTAAACCCTAAACCCTAAACCCTAAACCCTAAACCCTAAACCCTAAACCCTAAACCCTAAACCCTAAACCCTAAACCCTAAACCCTAAACCCTAAACCCTAAACCCTAAACCCTAAACCCTAAACCCTAAACCCTAAACCCTAAACCCTAAACCCTAAACCCTAAACCCTAAACCCTAAACCCTAAACCCTAAACCCTAAACCCTAAACCCTAAACCCTAAACCCTAAACCCTAAACCCTAAACCCTAAACCCTAAACCCTAAACCCTAAACCCTAAACCCTAAACCCTAAACCCTAAACCCTAAACCCTAAACCCTAAACCCTAAACCCTAAACCCTAAACCCTAAACCCTAAACCCTAAACCCTAAACCCCAAACCCTAAACCCTAAACCCTAAACCCTAAACCCTAAACCCTAAACCCTAAACCCTAAACCCTAAACCCTAAACCCTAAACCCTAAACCCTAAACCCTAAACCCTAAACCCTAAACCCTAAACCCTAAACCCTAAACCCTAAACCCTAAACCCTAAACCCTAAACCCTAAACCCTAAACCCTAAACCCTAAACCCTAAACCCTAAACCCTAAACCCTAAACCCTAAACCCTAAACCCTAAACCCTAAACCCTAAACCCTAAACCCTAAACCCTAAACCCTAAACCCTAAACCCTAAACCCTAAACCCTAAACCCTAAACCCTAAACCCTAAACCCTAAACCCTAAACCCTAAACCCTAAACCCTAAACCCTAAACCCTAAACCCTAAACCCTAAACCCTAAACCCTAAACCCTAAACCCTAAACCCTAAACCCTAAACCCTAAACCCTAAACCCTAAACCCTAAACCCTAAACCCTAAACCCTAAACCCTAAACCCTAAACCCTAAACCCTAAACCCTAAACCCTAAACCCTAAACCCTAAACCCTAAACCCTAAACCCTCAACCCTAAACCCTAAACCCTAAACCCTCAACCCTAAACCCTCAACCCTAAACCCTCAACCCTAAACCCTAAACCCTAAACCCTAAACCCTAAACCCTAAACCCTAAACCCTAAACTATATATCTATTCATTGGTCTCATTGTTATATTTTATGTATAGGTTGATTTCATCTAAGCTATGCTCTAGTATCATCACAAAGACTTTCATTAAGATGATTGAGAATGAGAGCTTTACATGGAGAAAAGTGACCCCTGCAACTAAATAGATATATTTTAATGAGTTTAAGGTACAAATAATGCTAACAATAATAATGATGATGATGATGATGATGATGATGGCTTTGCTTTTGGTTTATTAGAAATATTTTTCCTGAAGTCCTTAGTTTAATGATCACCTTTAAGAAGTGTGGGAGCGCCAGGTAACTGATCGATATTCTGACATGATCTGTAGATGGAAGCGAAAAGGGGTGAAGCCATTACCAGTAGCTGATGATATATGCCAACATTGGAAGAATTATTGGAGCACTCCAAAAGTGAAAGCAAAGTCTTAAATTGCAAGTAAGAACCGACACAGCAAGGTTCGTGGATAGGGTACAAGTCCATCTATACACATTGGCGGCTCAAAAATCGACTGTAGATCACTCACACAACTTGGTAATATTTTTAGCTCTTCAAATCTTTAATCTAATTTGTAATTTAGTTTTACAATATTACAATCTTGAAGTTCTTATGTATGAGTTTTTATTTTTTTCCATAAATAAGTTTTTTTTTCTTTAGGCTAAAAAATTGGGACAACAATCTAATGCGTTTGAGATCTTCAAGAAGACTCACATAAGGAAAGCATATGATTAGTACATTGATTGCAATTCCAAGGAAATCGTTATTAATATCACTTTTATTATGTAACTAGTCAAATGCTTTATTTTTAATGTTGAAAATAATTTATAATCAAGTTACATGCACATTTTTCTACTATTTTATTTATTATTCAGTACCTTAACACAATCATACATCTCAGGACCGTGTAGAGGCACTTCTAGCTTTTGCTTTGCAACATATTGAAGATACTACAGAGACTTCACAAGTTGACATGTCTCAGATATTTGTGGAAAAGATAGGAGGCCAAAAAAAGCAAATATTGTATGACATTAGCTCCAAGGCATCATCATTTATGTCAAACGATGTAGGCTCTAGTTTCACTGCCACCACATTTATGGATGATGCACAGAAGATTAAGCATATTGAGGAGGAGGCAGAGCAGAAAATGGAGGAAATAATGGGTGGACATATCATAGCTTTAGAGTCTCAGCTGTAGACCATGATGGAATTGTTACGTAATCAGGGCATTATTCCTCTAGGACAGTCTACTACAGCTTCACCTGCTATCGATGATGTTGATCATGCTGCTGATGATGATGTAAATGAGGATGACTTTTCTCAAAAGTAAATACTTTATCTATTTTCAAATTATAATTATGTTTTAAATTTGCGTTCAGTAAACATGTACTAAATTTGACAAATATTTTACAATTATATTGTGTTATATTATTATGCATATTATTTGCACTAATTCAATGCTATACTAGTAAAATAGTTCAAATTGTTCAGCAAACAGGGTTATTCTCAAGATATATTAGTTAAATCAAGAAAAAATTATATATTTACAAAAGTTAGCGACGGATTGTATTCCATCACTAAAAATAGAAAAAAATAACTGATCTAGCGATGGATTGTATTCCATCACTAAAATGGTGACGGAAATTTCGTCTCTAATCTGTCATTATTTGCATCACTGGTCGTCAAAAAATTAAGAAATTAGCGATAAAATGATTATTTTAACAACGAAATTTCTCGTCGTTAACTTTACCTATGGACGAATATTTTGTCGTTATGAAAATAACTACCACCTATATAGAGATAGATTCGTTTTGTCTCTAGTCCTCCACTAAGTACCTTTAGCGACGGAAATTCATATTTTAGAGACAGAAAATGGCGTCGTTAAAACGGTATTTTTTTGTAGTGTTAAACTGAAAGACCTATCATTTTGAATTTGTAAATTTATTATTTATAATTTACATGTTTATCACTTACAATTTCATTGTTAATAGTTGCATATTCATTGTTTATAACTTGTAGATTTATCACTTACAAAGTTTATCATTTATACCAAATATATTATTTTTAAACTTTGACAACTCAATTTTTATTCTCTATATTGTTTATTTTTAGTCCAAATATATTTATTTTTCAATTATTTTATTTTACAAATATATCAAAACAAAATATTTTCATCTCAAAACAATGGTATCAATTATTAAAACATTCAAAAATACTAAAAAAATCAAATATGAAATTGAAAAAAAAATTCTCTTTTTAAAACATACTTAGAATATACAAAAAAAAATATTTTCTTTAAACAAGAAGGAGAAGAAAATTACTATAAAAAAATCGTTATACAATATACACATTGTTTAATAGTAAGTACTTTATTTAAATGTATCACACACATGTAAATTATTTAACCATACAGTGTCATTTTATATATGGGGTTATGATGCAAGGTGAACACATGTCTATAATATAATTTGCATTATGAAAGAAGTTGGATCCATAATACAATATAAATATAAGTCAATGATATAATAATTGAATTTTAGTAATTTGCTTTGGAAATTTATTTGTTTTATTTCTCAATAAATTATATTATAAACTCGTATCTATGATGCATTTTATGTCATTAATAAAAAAAATTTATTTTTTAAAATATATAAAAAAAATAAAAATTATTTTTACACATATAAATAAGATTTGATCCCTAAACCCTAAGTAATTCAAAAACTCTAAAATTTTAATTTGAGTGGAATTCAATTTTTTAAATACACTTTTAAGAGTTATAATTAAATTTTTTTATTGTTTTTTTTGTAATTTTTTTTAATTTATGCATTAAGCATTAGTTTATTTACCCATGTTAGAGGATTAAAAAAAACGAAATAGTTGTACGGTTAAAATAAATGTATCGTTAAAAAAAATAGTTTCAGATTTTGTTTTTTCCCTAAATTTTCTTTCTACGGTCGAATTAAGAAAGGCGGTTCATCTGTGGATAAAATAACCAAATCAGGAGGAAGCATTAACGGGTCCAAGCAAATGGAGGCACTCAAAGTGTGGACTCTCTCTTGTAATCCATTTAGGCACCTTCTCTACTTGGCCTCTTCCTCTACCACCAAACTAACCTATTCTACGGCAGTCTTCCGCTGTTGCTGCTCCTCCTCCTCCTCCTCCTCCTCCTCCTCCTCCTCCTTCGCCGTCGCCGCCACAACAAGGATAGCCGGCCGCAACCGTAGGTCGTCCTCTTCTTCTTCCTCCTCCTCCACATCTGACCGAGAAGCTGTTCGCGCCATTCGGCTTCAAAAGGTTTGACCATTCTGACTCTCCTGGTAATTCAATTCTAATTTTGTGATCAAATTATTCTTATTTTTATGTTCTTAATTATTCACTTAAGTATTTAAGGAAAATAAAACTAATAGACGATTTTTCAATGCCTTCATTTTATTTATGCTTTTTGGAACGACTGTACATTGGTGTCTCTATTCAGGCTCTTGTTGCTTCCTCAGAAAATTTGAGGAACAATGACAGTTGAGTCATAAGGTTATCATTATTGCCTTTTTAAATATCAAGTTCGCTTATTTGCTATATCTTTTTTTCCTTGGGGTCAATAAGTATTTATTGCGAAAGAAACAAAAAATACAACAATTTCTTTACAGGAAAACATAGAAGCCAACTGCACCCAAAAAAAATTTTTAATTTAGATAAAGAAAATCTTGTATGGGGGACTAATTGGCTTTGTAGATGTCTTAGTGCATTATAGGCTTGAATTAGTAATGTGGCTAAAAAAATTTCTGTAATCGAAGTTACATTTCCATCTAAAACAAGAGAACAAGAGCTCTCAGTGATTGGTAACAGAGAATATTATCATTTGAGATATATGCTCAGGTTTCATGCTAAAAACTATTTAGGATATAAGTTTATTGTTTTG
>CM042907.1:1225000-1595000 GCA_023653625.1 Triadica sebifera
CTCTTTTTTATGAATTCTTCGAATGTGATCACTACCTCCCTCCCCACACACTTATTTACATGTTCAATATCTAACACCCTATTGTACTGGTAATCGAATTTAGAACTTGGTAAGATAAAAACCCGATTCAAGAGAGCCGCGAAAAACATATGCTTCTCCAAGCAAATCAAATGATTACTCATCTGCCCAGATAAGCAAACGGGAAACAAAAACTTGTCTGATCTCGGTTTCCATTCAATGGTTTTTCTCTTCCCGAACTTTGACTCCACCTTCCTACACCTATCATAACCAAACCCAGAACCCATAAAAGGCCTGCCGGCATAGTCCGAAGTAGATACATTGACATTGCCAGATTCATGAGGGGACAATAGAACCTGTTGAATTTTTTTGTTTAATGAAATCTGCTTGAGAAGGGCAGATCTGAAATATTCAATCCTGAATCCCAATCCTTCTTTCTCGAAATTACTGAAGAAAGAAGTGGACTTGGAAGTGGAACTTGAATTGGAATCAACACTAGAATTTAAATTCGAAACTGAAACATTGTTATTATCAAAAGGAAAAGATTGGTTCAAGATGGATAAGAGAGAAAGCTGCTGCTGGCCAAGAAAGTAAAGAGCTTGCAACTCTGCTTCTCTCATTCGGTCAGAAACCGAATTAAATCTAAGAGCGGAGAAATTCGACGAGAAGAGATTCCTTACATCGATGAAGAAATAGAGGACGACAATTAAGAGAGGGAGAAAAATGGCCAACAAGTAGTAGTACCTCTTATTGAGATTATGGAAGAAACGCCACCGTATTCCACCTCCAAGGGACCCAAAATCCTCAATGAGGAAGGTAGAGGAGGATCGCTGCCTTGGAGAGGAAGTGGGGAGGGAATGGTGGCGGTTGTCATTGTGCTTTCTGTCGTTTTGCTCTATTAAAGTCTCACGATCGTCTTCCTCGTCCGATGAATCTCTATCCATTCTTGGGTTTTTGAGAAATCAATGCTAAGACGAGTGTGACTGTGAGTGAGAAAAGATCTGAAAGAGGAGAACAATAAATGGTTAGAACTTTGAGGTGTATGCGGACGAAGAGGACAGAGGTATATGAATATCGCGCAACGAACAAAACTGTCGGTGGATCAAGGAAAACGACATCGTACCAGTTTCATATCATGTCGGGCCGGGCTTTCGTCTCCTTTAAGTTTTTTAGCCTTCTAGGCTGGTTTGGTTGTGTACAGATCTGAGGTTTGGTTGGTGAACTTTGGAGCCAAAACGATGTCGCTGTGACATTTTTTCAAACTTGGTGTTATTTGTTTAATTTTACAATTTTATAATTTTATTTCTCCCTCACATCCCTTTCAAAAACTATTAAATTTAATATTAGATATTTTTTTTAACGCAAGATGAAAAATGACTGGTACTTAAATTTTTTAGTAACAATTATAATTTAAGATAGAATAAAAGTAAAAAAATTCTTGCTCAGACGCAAATGATGAAAACAATGACGTTATTAATTTAATAATTGATTATTAAAATATCAATCCAGAAAATGATAGTAAAATAAATTAAAAGTAAGAGGGTTGTTAAAAAGGGAAAAAGCCCCGCAGCATTAAGAAGCTTAGCCCATCATTCCCATTTCCAAGATCCCTGTTTTGAAATTCACTAGGAAAAAAAAAAAAGAAAGAAGACACGTAGCAGTGGTGCATGTGTATAACAGATTGCCACCATTTCCCCATTTTCCAGCGAACATAAGAATAAAAATGGTCTGTTTTCAATATTATTAATTAGTGAAAGTTAAAAATTCCAAAGAAGAAGAAGAAGAGATTGATGGAGGGGAGATTAGGGCATCTCCAATCCAAGCTAAAATAATATAGAAGTTGCGGATGAGGATAAAAATGACCTTCTTCACACTTCTCCAATGAGTTACAGTAACATACTATTTTTAGTGTTGCACTATAGTCATTCTATTACTATTCTCTTCTTTTTATATATATTTTTGTGTTAAATGACGACAAGAAGAAAATGAAAGAGAAGAGGAAGGTCTCTTTGCTACAATAAAGAAGATCATGGAAGAAAAAATATTGGCCTAAGGATACTGAGAAGAAGATAAGGAAATAATATTATTTTATGCTTAAATGATATTTTATTAATTTAAAGTTTTATTTTGATTTTTTTCAATTAAATTGATTTTAATTTTTTTAGTGCAAAATCATAAGTGTCTTTAATTTATATGTTAATGGATTGAAATTAATTTTGTTTATATCATATAGAATTCTGAATGACAGAAAAATATTCTTTTAAAAGTTTTAAAGTAACTGCATATCTGAAATTCAGATTTGAGATATATGATTAAACTGAAAGAATTTCGTGTCAACTTATTTATACACTCTTGTTAATTGCACTCTAATTTTAAGTCAATAACTAATTAATTTTTATCAATTAAATACACTCTAATTTTACGTTTTCTACTTAATTAAATATAATTCAACAAAAAAAATTAAATAACTATAAAATACAAATAATTATTTTGTAAAATAATAATATAGTATGAAAGTAATAAAAAATACAAAATAAAGTACAAATAGGAATATATATATATATATATAATATTTTTTTTTATAAAAAATGATGTTATATATTGGAGATAAATTTACTATAATTATACTATTTTAGTGAAAAAGTTTATATCTAAATGGTGTTTTGGATTGAAGATAGTATTAGGAGTAGAAGAGTGGTGGTTGAGAACTCAAAACATTGCTGATACAGTTTTGGAAAGGGATGATGTAATGATAATGAAGAGATTCATCACCCAAAAATCTACCAACAGAGTTGCCGTTAAGCAACCTCTTACTCATACCATTAACGTATTCCTTTTTTAATATTTTTTTCTTGCTGTTCTATCAATTTCTGATTTTCTATATTCATATTTTGGGTTTATTAATTATTATCTGTGTTATGATTTTGCAGGAGGAGGAAGCGGAGAAGGAGATTAATAAAGGAAAGGAGGAAAAAGAAAAGAAGAGGGAAGCGATGGAGAAAACTCTGGATTCCCATTTCAATAATCACTCTTTTGATATTAATAAACCTTAATTATTAATTAATTATTTTATTTTATACTCTTATTTTACATACCTTTGTTCATTTCATGTGTCTATAATTAATAACTACCTATTTACCTTCCTCTAATTACAAAATGTTTTTTTTCCTCACCATGATAATTTGTTTAAGATTATAATTTTATATTTTAAAAATTAAAGGTTGATTCGTTGGATATAACAATTTTGCACTGGCATTAATTCTGGCTAAAAATTTGCTAGCAATTTAATGAGCTAATGAGATTCCATGGATGATGATTAATTGACGTAAGATTTTACTTTCTGATTTAATTCAATCTAGATGTGTTAAAACATGTTAGTAGGATGTTAAAAGCTTTTTTTTTTCCAGTTCACTGATAATGAATAATAAAATATTAGACGTAATGATAATTATAACTAATTATATAAATTAATTAATTAAATTAGGCGAGATTTGAATCACGACAAATATTATGACGGATTTGCAGGGCAGTGATCATTTTGATATATATATATATATATATATATATATATATATATATATATATATATATATATATATATATATATTTTTAAATCTTTAATAACTAGGGACGCAAAAATATCGTCGTTAAAAGTGGCTGAATTTCAGTTGCTAATATGAAAAGCGTCGCCATTTTAGGACCTCATGAACTAACGACGATTTTGAAAGAACGCGTCGCGCATTTGTTGACTGTTTTATATATTTCGTGACGGTTGCAGTGGCAAAGGCATGCTTGGGCGACAAGACTTTAGGCGACGCAAATGGCGACACGTTAAAATCGACCTAAATGCTGTGACGCTTAAAAGAGTCAATGTATTTAAATCTCTAAACTGTTTTTTTTTTCCATCAAATCATTTTACTGGGAAAATAATTAATTTTTTTATCAACTAATAAATAATTTATATGCACTGTGAATAATTTAATATTTTTCATTTGTATTTATCACAATTGAACATAACTATTAACATGTGTTGTTTTTCTAGAAATTGCATCCCTGTGTGTTATGAATTTCTCAAATTATTTCCTATTTATAGACCTGATTAGAATTGAAATTCACAATCCTAACGGATTTTTTTTCTCCATAATAAGTAACAACACATCCTTTTTTTAATTAGTAGTTTATCGCCAATTTAGGCTTCAAAGTAGATTAAAATAAATCATGCAAGATTTTTAAATTTGTTAGGGTGTGAGATATTAAATTGCTGATCATAATAAGCTTTTTGAGATCAATTTGACTGATATTGACTTCATACAAGAAAAAAAAAGTAAAACAAAAAAGTCTCTAATATTTTGAATTTTATAACTTTCTACTTAGTTACATGAAGATTTTAAATGTATTTATGATTTAGCTATTGAGTTATTACTGGACTTAAAGCATATATAAGCCCCAAATTTGGCAAGAAAGTCATCACATGAAATTTCAAACTGTATAATACACCCTGAACTATGTATAAGTAACATATTTATCTTATTTTGTCATAAAAAGATGAAGTCATAGTTATAAAATGCATGCACTTTAGGTTAATTATATAAAATGATTTATCAATTTAACACCAAATCACATAAATTACTTTCATTCTCTTTTAATTCCCCATACTAGTTTATGTCTCTCTCTATTTGTGTAAAATTGCTTGACAGTCTAATTTTTTCACTAAAAATAGAACTCATCATTTATTCATATTTTTTTTTGCCAAAATCCATTAATTTCAATCTCTTGATTAATACTCATTTATTCATCTTATTTGAAAAAACCTATCTTCAATTCATTTTTTTTTTTGCATTTTTATTTTTCTAGTGTTACAAAAGAGGGAAAAAAATGGAGATGTGAATAAAAATTTTCAAATACAAAGAGATAGTGAGAGGAAGAGCAAGAATAAAAAGAAGAAAATCAAATTAATAAGGTAAAAAAGAAAAAAAAAAAAAAAAAAAAAGAAGAAGAAGAAAGAGCAACTCTGTCTGGTGTCTGCATCACGCATCCTAAATTAATTTCACTCAGTCACTGTAAGATGGCAAAGTAGAAAATCAGATACGTCAGTTTATTGCTAGTTGAGAGTGTGAATAACAACTTCATAATTTTAGGCGTGCGACTGACTTTCCTCTTGATTCAAAAAAAGACTAATTTGCAATAATTATTTTTAAAAAAATTACAAAATTAAACCAGAATAAAAATTAAAAATTATAATTATAAATAAAATACAACAAAATTTTGAAGTATATTAAAGTTCGTAAATTTTTAGTTTATTAAATGTATAATTGAAAGAACATCATACATTAAAAATTCTTAAGATTTATGCACTGTGTGAAAATTATGTCTGCTTTTCTTGGTGACTTTATATGATAAATTGAATTTAAAGCAAAGATAGAAGTGAATGGCGGATAAATTTGGAATTTAGATTTGGTTGTATATTATTTTTTTCAATATTCCCCATCAATCAGAAAATATTTTTTACATTTTTATTATTACATTAATTATTAAAAAAAAAGTCATAAACATTATTAAGCAGAGTTTAAAAAGGAAATTGTGCCTTTACAAGGAAAGGAAAGATTGAAGGTAAGATTTATAATTCGCTCCTATATTTTTCGCGTTTTGCAATGTGATTCATATGCTTTTTTTTCGATGATTTGAATTATTATATTATTATTTTATTATTAATTAAGTTATTTTTAGAATTTAATGTGAAATAAGTTTAAGTATATTACAATCTACTAATAATAATTTATAAATTAATATTTCAATTCATATTATATTTAATTCAAATTGAAAAAATACTATTTTATGTAATCAAATTAATGGTGTTACTTTAAATTTTTAAAATTCTCAAAAAATATAATTATTAATAAAATAATAGCATAAAGTTTCCCATCATCATCGGAATAAAAAGTATTCGAATCATATTGCAAAAGATTGAAAAGTAAAGTAAAATTATACGTTTTGCGAAAATTAAATCAAAGGGTACCAAACGGCACAACGAGGACGTCAGTCAGTGCTCAGTAGTCAGCAGTGCGAATGAAGCAACTACAGCCTAAAATTGAACAGCAAAAAGAGCGGACGTTTTAGTTCTTAGGTTCCAAAATTTTGAACAAAAATTGGGCTCTGGCAATTAGGAGATTTCATTCTCACTCTCTCTGTGTATCAAAATCAAATGGCGTCTATCGCTTTTACCGATTATTCCTCCTCCGCGACCGCTCGTCTTCTTCCCTTTCCCCGCACCACTTTCCGGTCTAATGGTGGGCCCTTTTTCTATTCGCACTGCCTCTCTCAAAAGCCTCGATGTTGGGTCTTCTTCAACTTCTTCACCGCCGGTCATTAATGGTACTTGCAGACCCACTTCGCCTCTGATTGGTTTCCCGGGAAAAAGTTTCTTTTTTGTTTTTCCAGTATCCAAAGTCTGAATCTTTTAATTTAAAAATCTGGTTTTATTAATGTTTCATAACCAGCCATGGTTACGCTTGCTATTTGTTTCTCTTGAGCATTTTATCAAACATGTGTGCGGTTGTTCATTTTATCAGCTGCAATGGATAGCGAGGCTGTTGCTAAAGTGATTGATGGAAAGTTGGTGGCCAAGAAAATTAAGGAAGAGATTACTGCTGAAGTATCAAAGATGAAGGATGAAATTGGTGTTGTTCCTGGGTTGGCTGTTATTCTTGCTGGGGACAGGAAGGATTCGGTTACTTACGTACGCAACAAGAAGAAAGCTTGTGAATCTGTAGGTATTAATTCTTTTGAAGTGCATTTGCCTGAAGATTCCTCAGAAGAAGAAGTCCTCAAGTTTATCTCAGCATTTAATGAATGATCCTTCAGTTCATGGCATCCTTGTGCAGTTGCCTTTACCTTCTGTATGTTTCTGAATTTGAATACTATTTCTTATTGTTTTTATGCTGCATCAGAAGCAATAGTGATTAATCCAAACTGAAAGCAAAATCAGCAATATTCATGCATGTATTTCTCAAGGTTTTAACTTATTGTATAATCTGTTTGCATCAGCACATGAATGAGCAAAACATTTTGAATGCTGTGAGCATTGAGAAAGACGTGGATGGTTTTCATCCACTGAACATTGGTCGACTAGCCATGCGAGGAAGAGAACCTCTATTTGTTCCATGTACGCCTAAAGGGTGCATTGAATTGTTGCATAGATATGGTATTCAAATCAAAGGGAAGAGAGCTGCTGTGATTGGTCGCAGCAATATTGTTGGGATGCCAGCTGCTCTGTTGCTTCAAGTAATTTATTTTCTCTAAATGAGCTCAGGCAGTTTTTAAATTAAAATATTGGTGGGATATGTTTCTATCCTTCTGTAACCTCTATCGTTTTTGAATTGGTAAGAGGGAGGATGCTACCATAAGTATTGTCCACTCTAGAACCAAGAACCCTGAGGAGATCACTAGACAAGCAGATATCATAGTCTCCGCTGTAGGACAACCAAACATGGTGAGGGGATATTGGATAAAGCCTGGTGCTGTTGTAATTGATGTTGGAATTAATCCCGTGGAGGTAAGCATACATATTTTCTTGCATTTGGTTTTGAAGTTTCATTACTTACCTTCGTGTCTCGGCGTTGTTTTTAGTAAACTTCAAATTTTGAAGTGTGGAGTGTTGTTTCTGAATGAGCAGGATGCATTTGGTTTTGCAGACTTGTTACCTGTTTTTTTAATGCGATATTTTAAGGTTACTAATGTTTTTGTGAACATCTATGCATGTACTAAGGATGCAAAAAGCCCTCGGGGTTACCGATTGGTTGGAGATGTTTGCTACGAGGAAGCTTGCAAGGTCGCTTCAGCTATAACTCCAGTTCCTGGAGGAGTTGGTCCAATGACCATAACTATGCTTCTCTCCAATACTCTCAGTTCAGCAAAGAGGACAAATAACCTCTAATGACTTACCAAAATTTTCTGTTGGGGAAGATATGACTTTCGAGGGACTGACTCGTCGCAATATAGCTTGCTTCCAAATTTATTTTTTTTATTTTATTATGAGGGAGATAGTCTTCCTCTATGTGCTGCCCCTTTGAGCTTCTTGGTTTACATTATATCAATGTAAGTGTGGTTTTTAGGACAAGCTTTTGCCACATTCTGCTGTTGCCAAGAACTGTGTACAGCGGATGAAAGTAGGTTCTTGTTGTACATTGGAGCTTGTAAGTTCAAGTAATTATAAATCTTATATCAATCTAAAACAGGTGTACCATTTTTCTTAAAATGGAACTTCGATTTTCTTATTTTCTTCTACAAGAAATGAATCCAATATTCCAATTCTGCGAGTGAGTCTCATAAATTACTTTATTTATCAAATGAAGCCATCGCTATCAACTTAAGGTGGCAATTTCAGCATTAGCCACTGTCCTGTTGATCTTGTAGTAGTGCAATTGCTTTGTTTCTTTGCCGGTGGCCCGATCTAATGCTAAACTTTAGGAGCTTGGATAGAGAGCATAGTGCTATGAACCTGAGCATGTAAATTAAGACAAATTTGACAGCATCTATATATATACAGCACGATCTCACTGGTTATAACTAAACTAATGATAATCATTCTGAAGACGTTAGTAGTGCTTGAAGTATGCAATATTAACCAAAATTCTTTAATCTACTGTATAAGTAATACATACATCCAATATGCTAAAGGAAAAAAGTTACAGGCTGAAATAGCCAAGTTTGGGTTGAACAGGATTCTTCATCCACTGGATTAAAAAGATGTATTATAAGGAACCATAGCTCCAAGCCCAAATGAGGCTTGTTATGTAGATCAAATCTAAGGTTTTTGAGTTAACATTAATCTCACCCGGTCACTTCAATGAGCCTTCCACGGACCCATTTCTTGGTGCTAGTTAATGATTTAGAAGGTAACTCCTCTTTCACATGTTGAACCTCGCACCCATTTGGCAGACGATTATTTTCCTGTGTAACATTCCCATTTAACTCCAACCGATCACATTTCTTTGGCGAACTTGACTGCTCTATAAGACTCTCCACAAAAACTGAAGGCAAACTATATCCACTTAAGCTTGTGGAGAGAAATTCGTCCTCACCATTCAGTATATTGTGTAACGATAAGTTACTGAAGTTCAGGTCCTCATCTTTACGTGATGCAAGGATTTTGGTCCTGTTTGCTTTTTGCAGACCTGCTTCACTGGAACTTCCATTGCCTGATTCTGTTTCCTTCTCAACCTGGCCAACCAGCTCATTTGGAGCAAGAGAAAGGTCTGTGTCATTTTTATACATGATATGCCCAGTGCCTATTGATTCGATTAATTGAATTGCTTCAGCTATAAGCTTTCTGGTTTCTATGAGGGAGGCTTGAGCAATAGGGCTTGTTGTTGCAGCAACCTCAAGGGCCTTAGCAGCGTTCTCAGCTTCAGCAATTAATAACCTGCAGCATGCAAGACCAAGTGAGCATGGTTTATCCCCTGACTAAGCAGCTCAACACGCGGGTGGTAATTTTAGATGGCAATGAGGAACGATTCTGATGAAACACAGAAGAACCTGAAAGGTTAGCTTTCTCTACAATTTTTCTTTCCCAGCAACAACTTAGAGTAAGAATGTAAGAATAACAAAAGCTTGAGTTTCTTAAAAAAAATTGCATCAGATGTGAGTGGAAAAAAGTACCGGATAGGCTATGAGTTCTCAATGACTTCACTGTGCAAGCCAGTGAACTCATTCTTAATTTGTATTTAGACTAGAAATCTTACTTCATGTGTAGTATGCTAACCTTGCCCGTTCAATGGCTTCAGTTTTCTTGGTTTCAGCAGCAGCTCTTTGTGCTCTGATGTTCTTTATCATCTCCAATTTGGATCTTGCCAAAGGATCCTTATAAAGTGATGTCTTACTTCTCAACCTTACTCCATGAATTGTGCATGTACTGTCATTTCCAGTCAAGTTGTTTGTATTGCTTGTCCTCTTTGCCGGTTCCTGTTTCTTCGATTGTGTACTTGGCTTTCGCCTTGGCTTCTTTTCAGCTCCAACTGTTCCATGATATCTGGAAAGTCCAGAGCAAACTCGTTCCCGGTATTCCTAATGTGACCGTAAAATAAATGAAGGGCTGAATTAATGCTGACTTGTATTACCATGACACAACAAAATGCACTCAACTCACCATTGATTGGTTGGTCGTAGACTAATATTAGCAAGGAAACAAATGAAGGTGGCAATTAATGAGAGGTTCATGAAAAGTTCAGGCAGACAAAGCACAGGGTAGTCAGGCAAACAAAATAGAAAAGAATCATTTTTGCCACACTGAATTTAGAAGAAAGAACCAATATCTTTTCACATGAACTGGGTCCAAAACAATTGTCTAGGACAAAAAATTTAAGATTAGGTTCCACAATATGCTTTCTGGGCCAAGGAAATCCTTTTCTCTTGTCCCTTTTCCTTTTCCCTTTTTCCCAAATTGTAATAATCTGTCTTCATTCTTTTCCCATGTATATGACATGATGGCCTAATGGTCCAATATGAGAACATAAGCTCAATCCATAAAACATAAAGCAAGAAAAGCTTCAATAAGCACTTACAGGATCAGCCCACTTAGCAGCAATGGCTTCTGCAATTTTTCTTCTTTGCTCAGGTGACTTTGGCGCTCTCTTGCTACCTTTTGGCCTAGGCATTGTTTTCCTTTGTTCAACACTCTCCACCCATTCAACCTCAAGCTTTTCACTTAAGATCTTGTAGGAATCCCACTGCATCTCTTCCTCACCAACATGGCCTCTTCTTGAAGCTTCTGCAATCAAGTTCTGCCACTCAAAATAACAAGTTTCCTGCACAATCATCTTCTCACGGCGTTTTTTCCACCTCATTCGCACTCCAACCCCAATTTTTGACCTTGTCTCTTCACTGAAAGGTAATTATGAATAGTAATAATTTTTTTGATTTTTTCGTCTAAGAAAAAGAGCGAAAATTAAATATTAGAAACTAAGAATTTCTTTCAGAATTATTAATCACTGAAGCAAAAAACGAAACAGGAGTATTTACTTAGATTTTCTCAATATGAATCACAGCTGGCACTAGTAAAGAGCTGGTAAGTAAAAAAACTCCAAATCTCAGTATGTTATTTAGTTGAGTTGAATTGAAATGAAATAGTGCAAAACCAACCTCTGAGCATGTCCAAGGTTAGCCAACTTCATCTTGATCTGCATAGCCAAAGTTCGCAATGAAAATGAATAATTCCATTTTGATATAACCATAAATACGAGGAATGAAGTGAGGGGAATTTATTGATCATCCTCTCATTTTCAACATACATCATATGTAATGCATTTGTATTAGGTAAATGAAATTATGTAAAAAGTCAATTAAGGAAAAGGGTAAAAGATTCTCATAGTAAGCGGTACCAGAAAAGGAAAAGCCATCTTGGATGATCCAAGTAAGCTAGTTGAGACCATGTGTCAACCCAAAAGACAAGCTAGGGGAGTAAATTCTCCAGGAAAATTTTTCTATCAGCTTATTAAAAGCTGTCCACAAATGTTAGACACCAAGTCTAAATAAACAATTAATCAAACTGTCAAGTTGACTCCATTAGTTTCATTTAAGAGCATACATGGACCAATTTACTGAGACCTAAAGAGTTCTACTCATTGCAGGATTGATCACTACATTGCTAAAATACTTCAACCACTAGTAAGATGTTAACCAACAATATGAGCTCACAAACAAGCATCAATTTATAAAGAGTTTCAGCAAGGTGAAAACCACTCCAGTGTTGAAGCAATTGCATGGATAAAGGGACCAAGCGTAGGGTTTTTTCTTTACTGGTGACAAAACGTTGAAGAAACTTCACTCTCAGCTTGCTTTCTCAATAAAAAAATTGACTCTAATTGTATAGCATACTTCATTACACATAGAAATTCATACTAAAATATTATGTAAAAATTATATACAAAATTATTCTTACATGACATCACCTTAGGGTTCTGCATTGCAAGCCTTGTTCTTTCTCTAATCCGTTGAAGGGTTTCTGCACACGGAACAATGATATATGGAAATATTAACACACAAGTGATAACAAATTTAAAAAGAAAAACAGATGAACAAAAGAACCATGATTACAGATATTTAACTAACCCTTACCAGTACTATGCTTCCTGCCTTTGTTCCATGGTGTGTTTCCTTTATTTGCTTTAGAAATCCTCATCCGCCTCAATCTTTCTCTCTCATCCAATTCTGATTTGTCTGCACTCGAAGACTCAGCCTGAACCATAGAGACTTCTGAACAGACTTCAAGCTGTGCATTTTTGTTATACTTGTCTCCATCTTCCTTACGAACTAAAAAATTTGGTTCAAGAGTTGAAACTGCCTTTATGTTAAGCCTAGTCCTCTCATAAGTATTTAGCACTTTAGGGAAGTGGAATGATTTCCATATTGATATCGGTCTCTTCTCATCCCCAAGGATAAACGGACTTGAAAAAACCTTACAATGAACAAGGGATTGAACCCTTAATGGACTTAGGTGATTTTGCAAGGAAGCTTGAGCAGTAGCAATATCTACAGATATAACAAAACACACCCATGATGAGATAACAATCAGTCCACCACCAACAGTCCGTGGCATTACTATAAATCCAACAAAATGCAAATAAAAGTAATCAATTGCACTTTATAGGAGCTGAAAATTGTAGGGAATCAAGCTAAAACTCAAGCATGTAACAAAAACAAAGAAGTCTTTCATGTCCAATTTCTTATAATTAATTCTTGCATAACGATGAATTTAATAAATATCTTGCTTGAAAGACTAATTAAGCTTCTTTTTTTTTTTTGCCATAGTAACAGAGCCATTTGCAGGTAGATGCAATGCAATAGAGAAAAATTCCAACTTGTTACAGCTCTAAAACAAAAGTACATCTAAGTATCAATAATAAGCACACCGAAAACAAAAAATATATAATAAAGGAAAGAGTAGAGGGAAGGGAAATAGTACCTAACAAAGGCATTGATTAGAGCTCATTCAGCTAAACCCAGAAAAAATATCTCAAATATCAGCCAACCATTTCAAATTCAAGGCTCCCTTCTTAGGTAAACAATACCACTCAATAGTGCTTTATTTCTTTCTGAAGAGAGAAAAGATAGAATCACGGTGGGTTTTCAAACTCAAAAAAGAAAGAGAAACCAATATACTGAATCTGGAGAGAGAGAGAAGAGAGCCACACCACACACACCAGAGCGTATTAGTTTCAGAGGTTTAGATAACGAATTGGCAAACAACGTTTGGTGTTACTGTTGTAGGCTTGTAGCCAACGAGACAGAGCAATAATCTGTTACCCATCAAGATATTTTAGGTAAATGGGCTTCCTCTGTTTATACACTGATGGGCATATTAAGCCCAAAAACCCAACACCAAAATCACAAATTTAATGTCCATAATTGATATTACTTAGAGATATGTACATAAATGTTGCAGAAAAAGAAAACATATATATACAAAAATATTTTTTTGTTACTCTTTTTTAAAAATATATTTTTTTCTAAATTTATTATTTTAAAAATATATATTTTTTTTTTTTGGATAACAAGGTTGGTAATACCAAAAACACCAAAAAAGCTAGACCTGAACCACCCGAGGCCAAGACACCCACATTGGAGATCTTGACAAAAGGGATGTGGTGTTGAAGAGATGATTAAAAAAAAGCTTGTGTGAACAGGAAAATGCTGTATTTTTAAATAAAACAAGTATTTGTGAAAGATATAAACTTTAAAAGGTGTATTTTTAATACTTTTTAAAAATAACCGTAAAATATGTAATTTCCTCTATTACTTATATATACAGACCCAATTGTAAATTATCATATAAAAAATAATTTGCAACTATTAATTTTATATTTATATGATATAAATTAATTAATTTATATGATATCAAAATAATAATAACGTGAAAATTAATTTAAAAATACCCGGCTTGCCTAGTAGAATAAAAAAATAGTTCTAATTCCGAAAAAACACAAAAGCTGAAGCACGTTTGTGTCTGTGCTTTTACCTCTAAAAAATGTCATCAATGCCTATAATGACAGGAAATTATCATTGCAAATCCATCATATTGTCCCTAAATATTTTTATATTTGATTGCATAAAGCCCAAAATTATGCCAAATGATTGAGAAATATTGGGTTATGAGCCATTCTGCCTTGTATATGTATGTAATTGGGTTATTTCAGAGTATTATTATATGTTCTAAATAAAACTCATAATTAAATATAATTGTAATTAGATGATATAATGACTATAAAATTTATAAATTTCAATTAATTAATAGTGACGTCTATAAATGTTAGAAAACTAAAACAATCTTGAATGAAAAGGAATTGGGGAATTGTTGGTGTCTTCCTCCTGCTATAGTGTAGAATAGACCAGACGGCTAACCAAATATGACAAAGGGGGTCTGGGCTCTTTGCTTGTACAAATTAACTATTCTTTTCGTATATATAGTTAAAGAAATAATTGTAATTATGAAGATTATGGATTCAAAATAAATAAAAAAATAAAAGTCTGATTTTTGTGGACAAAAATTGTCAAAAAGAAGGTGGCGAATAATAGAGATTAGGTGCTTGATTTCTTGAAAAATTTCTTTTGAAAAAGAGAGCTATGCTTATGCAACATACTTAGAGTTTAGGTTTCTAGTTTAATTATTAAAAAAAAATCAAATTGCCACTTTGACAAAAACATTTGAATCTTTGCATATTGTACTCCAGCTGTATTATTATATATGAAACTTTGTTAAAATGATTACTGATTAGCATGATATTAAAGTTGCTGTATTTTTTAGAGAATAAATTATTTTTTTTCAGATTAGCATCCCTTCATGTTTGGACAACACATGATAAATCAAATTAAGATAATTTTGAGCATTTATTTTCAAATGAATAATTAAGATTAATTAAACTTTGTAAAAATGAAAAAAAAAAAGAATTATTTAATTAGATTTAATTCTAACTACTCATTTATAATAAAAAAAAAATATAGTTAAAATTACTCTATGGCATAGGCTCCGCCTATGGCATTGCAATCCATTTTTGTCATCATCCGACACAAAAACGATGCCGTTGTATATGAGAATTCTTGTGAATTTCCATATATATTCTCATTCAACACATACTTATGATCAATGAAATGAAGGAATTTGTTTGTATTAGATAGTGTGAACCATTATTTTAATAACACGAGGAATAGGAAAATGAATTTTGAATTTGAAAATTTGAATATCCATTTGTTTCTCTTTCGCTGTTAATTAATTAATTACTCATTAGGAAATATATAAAATGATTATATACCTACTCTGTATTTTTTAAATATAATTTGTAAACCTTATTTCTCTCTTTTATAGTAAATTAGATATTTAGATGTGACGTTTAATTTTTTGACTTCTATGTGACAAGACAAAAATGTTTAGCTACGATTGTTTAGTATTATCTAAAAAATGAAAATCATTTTCAAATTATTTTGGAGATTGAGTATCTATTCAATATTCATTGCATATCGATGTATTTATCAAAAAAAGAAAAACTCACTCATAGTTTTATAGAATATTAAAAAAATTACCAAGTAATAATTTATAAAGGGAGTAGATAATTATTGGATACAAAATAATTTTCAATTATCTCAAACTTCTTAACTAACCAATCTAGATATTTAAATTTGTAATTTTGACAAATTTTTAATGCTTAAATTTGTTAATGTTATATTTTTTTATATATTTAAAATTTAAATATTACTATCCATGCTGAGATTTTTTAAAAATTATCCAACTTTTAAATATGAGTGTCTAATAAATTTCTTAAAAAATTTATTAATTTAGGAGTTGTTAAATTTTTTAAGATGAATACCTTAATTAAAAAATAAATAAAATTAAAACCATGACATTGCATGTGAATTCTATTATGTCAAGGCGAGGCATTTCTTTTTGTGCATGCCGCTCAACCTGGTCAAATGTTTTTTCCATACATACTAAAATTAATACGTATCGAACGGTAAAATATTTTTTTATAATTTTTAAAATAATTGTATATTCAAGACTTATAAATTTTAAAATATCTTTATATTTAAAATTTAAATTCAAAATTTTTAATTAAATTGCAAGAGATATAGTCTTTAGTAACTGAGAATCTTTTATTGTTTGGTGATAAATAAGACAAATAATCTAAAATTAGAAAAGAAAATAATAATTACAATATACTAATAAAATGAACATTAAAAAAAAGAAAAGAAATAAAAACACAGTGAAAATTCCAATTCAACTTTTAAAAAATGCCTCAAGGCAACGAGAAGAGTCAAAAGAAGAACCAAACCACCAAGAATCCATAGGCGCAACGCAGAGTAAAAGAAAAGGACACTTTTCATTTCATAATTCATACAAAGAAGAAGCCTTTTCTTCCATTTTCTTGCTTCCTGTTTTAGACCCAAAACTCATCTTCTTCTCTCTTCTTCCTCTTCATATCTCATATAGGTCCACATTGTCAATTTCTACATTTCTTTAAGAATAATCCTATCCCATTCCTTACATTCACCATTTCATTTCTATTCCTACCTTAGAGAGCAAGCTGAGTTTCTCTCTCTTCTTATACATTTCTTATGTATTTCAATTCTAGTGTAATTTATAGAGAATCACAGAAAAGCGAAGAACCCATTTGGATTTTGCTGCATTTTTTTACAATCCCGCTTCTGATTCAATTCTGGGTTCTGCTCGTTTGCTTATTTTTCTTACATTTGGGCATTAAAGAAGCTATCTTTAACAGGGTTTGTTTACATTTTTTTGGATACGTTGGGAGAATCAGCTATGGGGGATTTAGATAACTCAGTAACTGTCCAAATAACAGGCAAGATCATGGTGGTTGCTATTATAATTCTATTTATGGTGGTAGTTTTTGTGCTCCTTCTTCATCTTTATGCAAAATGGTTTTGGTGGGGGATTGAAGAGCCTACTCGTCCACCGTCTCGTCGCAACCGCCGCCGTTTCGTCTTTACTCCTGGGCAGGACCCAGTGCGAAGAGGGCTAGAACTCTCCGTCCTCAGATCCCTGCCGGTGGTAATTTTCCAGTCGGAAGATTTCAAAGATGGATTAGAATGTGCAGTTTGCTTATCTGAAATTGTACAAGGGGAAAAGGTAAGGTTGCTGCCCAAATGCAACCATGGATTCCATGTCGATTGCATAGACATGTGGTTTCAGTTCCACTCCACTTGTCCTCTCTGTAGAAACTCTGTTGCTCCACAACCCGAATGCTCCAGTTTTGATACTAATGATTTGCAAGACAATATTCAGTCTCAAGAGGAAATTTTGGCTTCTGGGTATTCACCAGAATCTCCAAATTTTCCCACAAACGTGCTGTTTTGGGGAGATCAAACTCAAGTTAGCACTGTCGGTGGCGGTGGCGGTGGTACCGGCAGCCAAGAAGAAGGAGTTTCTACTCAAGCACCTTCTTCTTCATCTTCCACCTCCTCTTCAGGTAGTACTAGACAAGATGAAATGCTGGTTGACATTCCTGTGCAAATAAGTGACAATTTTGCTGAGGAAGAATCCAAATGGCCAATACCTGCACAGCGGTTAAGGTCATTGAAGAGACTTTTGAGCAGGGAAAAAAGGGTAGCTCTTAGTAGTTCTGGTAGTTCTGTTGATGTTTAATCAATGAAGAGAAAATGTGTAGTTGTTGAAATATCAAATATGCCTGTGGATGACTGAAGATATTATTGCATTATCTCGTCAACACTGGCTTAATTTGGTTGAATTTGAAGTCCATGAAGCATTGTTGGTCCTTTTTGGAGGTAAAGATAATGTCTGTGCTTGAATTTGCGCATCTTGATACTGAGTTGTTACCGGTGATTATGGGTTTTTGAACAATTGTTTGAAGTGAATATATATTAGGCAGGCTTCTCTGTTTCAAGAAGACGGAGGAATCCATTTTCTTCTACAGAAGATGCATTTTCCTTAAGATTCTGGTTTGATATTGATTATTCCATTTTCTCCCTTTTTATGCTTTAAAATCATATATTACTATCTACCATGGATTGAATTTGAACATATTTTAAGACAACAAGCAGTGAACAACTTTCAATTTGATCCAGAATGAAGAATATTAGTTAGCTTAATTCTTGCCATTGAGTTGGCCAAATTGCATCCTCCAAAATACTCATTTTCCCAGAATATTCACAAGAAAATGTGATCATTGAAAAATATGAGGCTGAAACCTCTGTGGAAAAGTTTCTTATTGCGAAACGAAATGAATGGCATTCTAGAAGCTCTCACTCAAACAATCTTTCAAATAAAATTCAAAGGCCACATGACAAAATGGAGCGGAAGTTCCACTCTTTCTGTAGTTGACTGAAATATGTAGCTTGCTTATAAGATCCGTCCAATTAGGGTCCTGGCGGGCATATATCTTTGTCAAGGCTAAGAAGACTTCAGCTTCCTTCATATTTAGATAAATTCTCTTCACAAAAATTAAATTATTACCAAAATATCAACAATCTTGGCATGATGCGTATTGATCACTCCCTAAATCTATAGCAGGGGACATTCCTCCTTTCTTAAAGTCATCTTTTCCTTTTTATCCATTTTCTCTTTAATTGTCTTTTCTTTTGTATGCCAATGCAAGAACTCACTCAAGAGCTAATGTTCCAAGAATATAGCGAGGAAGAAGTAAACATGAAAAACATTACTTCCCTAAGTTCCCTTAGTCATTGGGATTCACTACCATAGTTGGAACTTTTTTGCCTATACCAATGACAAGTCTTCTAGGCCAGAGATTATTACAAGTTTATTCTTGTTATGCATTATTAGATAATCAATTTCTTTTCAGATTTAGAAAAAGAAATGGACAAAAGATGATAGGGATAGCTTATGTTACTCCGACACTTCATTTTTGAAGAAGTATCCGTACCATTTGAGTATGACATTGGTATGAGTATGAAATCCTTACCGGATTCTTCACTTTAAAAGCTTTAAAAGCGGGTACTCATAATCCCGGTTTCATTTAAATTACAAGTGTAGATCAAATGGATTTGGAAGAGTTTGTAAATTTATAATAATTATCTCTTAACAACCCACAATTGAAGATTATGATTTGTGAAGGTAACAAAATTTAATATAAATTATATAACATACTTGGGTTAATTTACAATTTAAATGAATTTAGAATTATCATTTTATTGCTTATTTGTGGTCTGAATTTTAGACTTTAAGTTTGCAATTTAAAATATTTTATCCAATTTTATTTTATTTATCAATTTAATGTTATAATTTGATTTATTTTTTATCTAAAATTAATATATATATATATAGACATATTTTCGTACCTGTACCCTAATTTTGGGTACTTTTTAGCCGTACCCACATATCCTAAAATTTTAAAAATAAGAAACTGGATTTCTAAATATGTATCCGTGTCGGGTACCCATACCCGAGTCCAAGCAACATAGGGGATAGCATATATATGAGATTGAAATTTCAGTACGCTACTTATAGTAGTTACTCTAACTTACATGCAACTAAGGAAACAACAAGAGCAAGAGAATTCTATTACATAATCCAACCATGTGCATCCAGATAACGTTTGTTTCTGTCTATTCAATCCCATTCTCTGACAGAGTAGTTTATTCTTAGCCATGGGAACTAAGTTACCAAGTAAACAGGTCCATATGCCTTAACACCATGAGGATTATTAAGCTGATCAAGACACATATATGGTATCTCATTCCCCATTCTCTTCGTAGGGTTGAAAAGGCTAGCAAGCGGCCCGGATGTTTGTCGCCGGTGCTTTGTCTCCTCAGCTCTGCCACTCCCGTAAATGGGACCAGAAACATGACCCTTTCTTGGTTTCGAAATGTGAGAGCTAGTTTCTGGTTCCTTGCTAGCCTCAGTCTTTTTATTTTCAGATTTCCACCATTTGAACAGAGAGTTTTTCCATGATTTCTTGCTATTTTTTGCTTGTACTGATCTTTCTTTTCCAGCTTCTTCTGCTTGCGCTACCGAGTTCTGAACATTCATTTCTCTCGCATGCTGTCTTGCTTCTTCCAAGAACTGATAAAATCCATAAAACATATAACTACAACAACACTAAGAAAGTAAATTCTAAGACACTTTAGTTCTGTAGTTTCCTACGTCCCTTCGGCGCCAACTACTAATCGGACATGCCACCTAATAATTTATCAAATACTAATGTAACATCAAAATTAGAATTGACACAGATAATGACAAAACTTAGATTGTAGATCAATCAACATATCATATCATATAATTTTCTCTGCAAGAAAACTGAGACATTGATAATTCACAAGGCAACAAACAAGTAACTTCTTGATAAAAAAAGAATCACCAAATTGTTTGATAATGTCATTACATTCTCAGTGAAAAAAAATACAGAGATTGTTTACCTGCGTAAAATCCAGTTGAGGATCAAACTCATAGTCACCATAATCACTTGTCTCATAGTTAGGATATACTGGAGATTTCTTCATCGTCTTGGCCTGAAAGCTGTTTTACTCAGTAACACATACTAAAACCAAGATAATGTGACCAAATTTATAATAATAATAGAATGACTTGCAAATAAGCCATTAAATTTGCTTGCAAAGAAAGGTAAGGGAGTAAATGAGACAGAGAGAATTGCTGATACAAAGAAATGAGAAGATAAAGAAGTGAAGTTCACAATTGTCTACCTACAATAACTTCTTTAGTAAAGGGAAGGTAACAGAGAAAAGAGAGAGTGAGATGAGATGGAAAGAAGATCCTGTAATCATTTCAGATATGCCATAATCTCCTGGTGTTAAAAGGGCAATATCCAACCACTCGACTGATATTTTATCACTTAAGTTGCAGACTATAGAAATAGCAACTTTTGGGTGGTTGAAATGCCATTGTAAACCCTCTCTATTCGCAATTTTAGATTGGGAAGTATATATAGATGGGGTAATATTGGATGCTAATTAAATTCACCTGATGATGAACATTCCATTTATACCAAAAATTATACTGAGAATCAGAAATATATATGGCCAGCTAATGAAGTTTCGAAAAAGAAAGAAACAAAGGTGAATAATGATCCGTAGCTTTGTTCTCAATTTAAACCTACTCATTAAAAGGTTACACGTAGGAACTTACAAAGAAGTTTAGCGTACTAATAAGTACTAATAAATTTTAATTCAGTAATATTAAAATTGTTTTTATTATGCCTGGATGTACAAAAAAATTTGTTTTAATTATTAAAATAAGTGATAATTTATAATGGATTATAATAAGTTACTACAGTTTATTATTAGTTTAATATTTGAATTATACATAAATTCTGTATAGATATAATGCATTTTGCATGGGAGTTGGGAATTTACATAAAAATAATTAGATTAGATGCCGCATGTTTCGGAGTGATTGAGGGTTTCTTTTCGAAAGTTTTTAAGGAGGGAAATAAATAGACTACTCTACTCAAAAATAATAACAGCATGCACTGAGGAGTAGGGTTTGGTACCCACTTCATAAGCAGATTCTTTTGACCTTTGAGGTTGCTCTATCAATTGTTGAGGCTTCATCCCATCAGACAAAAACAGGAATTTCTTCATCTTATAAAAGTTCAAATTTATTGAAATTATTTAGAAGAAACTTAAAGCCTAATGAGTCAATAGGTCTCCCTTGAAAAGGAATTCAGAAATTGTTGACCTCTACCCCAAATATTGTGATTTTGGCAACAAATGTTGACTTGCAATTGATTGAGTTCAAAGTCTCCAGCAAACCAATAATTTACTGACATATTAAAAAATAATTTTTAATTTGCAAATATACAAATACAATTGATTGTAAACAAGAACTTTTCTTTTCTGCCGAGTTATTAAGGAATTCAACTACTCCCTCTAAATAAATATTTTCAGTCATATAAAATAAAACAAGAGGAAGAATTTAGTTTCATATCAGCAAACTTAAAGATGGGAATATGGGAATGTAATTAAAGAGTCTCAACGAGGAAAAGGATTGGCCCACCATCCATTCATCCTACAGTTAGCCAAGAACAATATCATTTGACAAATCACAAAGGCCATGCATCATGGTTTCATATTTACAGACAACAGACAAGAAAACGTGGTTTCCTTTTCTTTCGGCTTGACAACAAAGCTTAGCCATTTTCGTGTTTTACGGGCAACAGATGAATATGTGAGAATAACAGGACGAAACAATTTCAGCTAGATTTAAAAAGATAAAGCCACAAACATTAACAATCAGGCATTAAACTAACAAACTGCCATAAAAACACCCAAGCTGGCCTCCTTGGGGCATCAACCTCTATACAAGTTATGCTAAAATACAGGGCAAACCTAAGGACGTTCTTCAACTACCAAAAACTTGTATTGCAAAACATTTTAAAATTTTTAATTTTTGCAGTCTATATCAAAGTTGAAGCAGAGGCAATGCCATTACAACACCAAAGATGGAAAGCACCAAAACCATCAACCAGGTTGGGAAGGTCTGCTTCCTCTTTCTATTTGTGTCCCTCACTGTATCTTTTTTCATGTCTCTGCCCAAAGACTTATCAAGTTTTTCCAATGTATGTCTTGATTTCTCCTGTGCAACCCCCTTTGAAGCTTGCTCAGAATTAATCTGCTCCGTACACTGTTTTTCATTGTACTTCTCCACATACTCTGGAAACAACTTCCTAAATGTTGGGCTGCTCAGAAAAGAAATACCACACCAATTAAAAAATTATACACAGAAAAGGACATGGAATCTTAAAGAAGGAAAGGGGTGTCAAAGCGTTGGACAATGACACAGTTGCAGAAATCATAAATTGCCTTAAATACCAAACACATAATACATGGGTTATGGATCAAGAAACCTAAGACAGCAATGACCAAGAGAAATATCAAAATTCACTGTGTGTATATATATATATATATGCACATGATAGCTAGGTTGAAGAGAGAATGATAGAACCAACACGCACTATTAGAAGTTCAAAAGAAAAGAAAAATAAGAAATAAGAAAACAACCAACAAAAGCAGCAGCAATATAAAAAGGAAAAAGTAGATGCATTCTCGCGATGGCTTGTTTGCATGACATATGCCTGAGTGCAACATAGAAAGATAGATATGCATAAAAAGGAAAGAAACAATATTGCAGAGAATGGAAAGAAATAAAATTATATCTCAAAAACACTGAAGGTGGGGCGTCATACTTATTACAATTGAAAGCAAGAGAAGCCTTTGCTAGACGTCGCTTCTCATCAGCAGTAGTGTTCACACTACCTGTGGTGGGACTGTTGTCCATCTGCACAACAAAAATTCTCAGTAAACAACTCCATAGAAATTTATGAAAGTTTCAGGCATGCTCCAGAAGGAGCCCGTTTAACCATCTCTATTAAGAACAGAACCCAAAGGGTCCCTCAAAATTACTGCAATAGCAATGCCCACCCCTCCCCTTCCTTCAAAGACACACAAAATAAAAGTTATATGTGACTAACTGCAACTAATAAGTTCATAACACAACATGGATTTTAAAACATAACATAACTTCCCAAAAAACCACACTTGAAAGCAATTGGTAAATCTAATGGCTACAATTAACTCACCATGAAGGAAAGAAGCCCTGTAAGGATGCTGCATTGATAGAAATAACAAGATGTTAGAGCTGGGATCTATACTAACTTCCACTTTACTAATGTAAATATCCTAGATATCCTATCAATAGAAACTTGCAAACTGAGTATGTTGTTACCTAGAGACAGACCACATTGGGTTCCAACTTTCTGGATGAACTGCAAAAAGGATCAAGGTGAAATAAAAATCAGTCACTGGAAATTTTGATTTTCTACAACAAACAATCTAAAGAACTTACAATCACTCATAGATAAGCAGATTTTCTTTTGAGTCATGAAGCGTCCATTGGGAGTTATCATGCTACATAGAATTGGAAATAAAATAAAACAGTGAGCAAGAAGTAAAGTAAAGTTCATTGAGAAAATACTAAGTAAAAACATCTTTAAGAAAAAAAATTGAGCAGCAAGTAAACACATTACGTGATTCCAGGAGGTTTAAAGGGATAGTCAGAAGGAAACTTAATCTTTCCATAGTAATATCCACCTAATCACCACAATATCAAGAGTTGCATTACGGTGACAAATAAATTGACATCAGATAGTCGATAACCAACAACACAAACAAACCTGCAAAAGGTGTTCCTGCACTTCCCTCCAATACATAATCTGGACAATTGAAGTTGAATAACATTAGTATTAAGGTACAATATAGTAGATCAATGACATTAGGATGACAAGGACAACAATAGCAACCATGAGATGACAAGAGAATAAAAAATGGTGTCACAAAATTTGACCAAAAAAGATTCTTAGATGCCAGAAGACAAATAAAGGTGTAACCAAACTACTGCCCCTCAGAAAAGCAATTAATGGTCCAAAACATTTACTTTGCCACCCACAGATTGATGGTGAAATTCCCTGAATCATTATAAAATGCATTTAAAGAGTCAGTTATTTACTTTCCAATTCCTATCACCACATACATCATTACGCGTAGAATATTTAATCAACAATCTTGCTGTTCCTCTGTGAAGTTCATACCTAATAACCCTATTCCTATCATCGGAGATACCACAACTTGCAGCACTGACCACTAATTAATTCATGGGACTCAAATCTTGTTGCATTGCTGAAATGGATGAATATTTTGAAAGTAACTTACGCCACTCAAGAATGTCACTTGGGGAAGGACGAGCAACAACATTGGAAACTGGTTCCTGCAAGTTCATTTCATAGACATGATATGAAAAACAAATCGAATGAAATTTCAGAATAGCAACAAGAGTACTTCATTTTTTAAACTATTTATAAGGATATCCAGTCTAATACAATGAATCATGAGAAATTCCTCTTCTTCTTCTTCTTTGATTTACAAATAGAAAATGTAACATGCATCTACTGTCAACTGAAGACAGATAGCATGTCTGATAACAAAACAAGTCAGGAAAAAAAATCCTCTAATTATATAGCAGCATAGAAAAATAAACCTTCTGCTCTATTATGGGGGACTAACAGGTGAATTATCCTGTCAGAACAATATTTTGAAAGCCCGGCTTGACAGATTGTGTTATTTGTTACAACAATTAGGATAACAGACCCTTTAGAATGTATAATAGATGCAAAAGCCATAAAGAGATTACAGCTTATGCAGTACAAGTTGGGAACAGCAGCTAAACATACCTTACATAGTGCCCTATACTCCTTCTGAAGTCGCTTGACACATGCTTTTTCGGCCATCTGACAACTTTAACTTTAAACTAGCCTCAGCACAAACAACAATGCCCTAGGTATTCCTTGATTTAATTTTAATTCCAATACCACAACAGTCTGGCTGATACACAAAAAAGGAAAACCAAAAGAGAAGGGGAAAAAACAACTAATAAGATAAAACAACGGCACAAGAAATTTTAAGAAAAAGTAAGCATTAACACATACGTTAGCCGTTTACATTGCTTCATATTCCCTAATTCAACAAACTCACGATAGAAGATGATATTTAAATAAATAAATAAATAAAAACATGTGAAAATAAAAGAAATTTCGAGCCAAAGTTTATGCTAATGGGGTGTAAGTTTAGCTAATCATCTAATTAATTGCATATTATGATAAGCTAAAATCATCTAATGACACAACACCTGATATCCCTTACTATGCAGGAGCAAAAAACACTTAAAAAAATTTCCAGGCATACAAGAGATGAAATTCCAGTTACAAGATTACAGTCACAAAACTAAATTTCAGATTAGAAAGTAAATAACACCATACAATAATAAATAATTAAACCTAATTCTGATTACTTAACCCTGCATCCATAACCTCTTTCTTTAAGACATCAAAATCAACCCAAAATAAAAATTGAAAACAAAAAAAAAAGGAATAAAAATTAGGGAGATCCATGTACATGGTCAGGAAAGAATCCCTGACTGCCGAAGCTAAAAATATGAATCGGGATTAACCAGTTCGCATCCACAAAACAAAGTTAAAAGTAAAACAACACAGAACCCACCAATTCAAGTAGAAACCAAATACCGAAGAAATTGATCCCAAAATATCAAAATCGAAATGCTTAAAAAAGAAAAAAGGAAAAGAGCTAGAAAAAGACATCTACCAGTATATATATGTGGCAATCTCAACAATACGAAGACCAAAGAGGCAAGCTAATAAGAAGAATCGAGGAAGATAAGGTAATATGAAACTGTTAAGGAAAGAGATGGATTTTTCTTCTTTTACCTGTATAATTAATTAAGAAATTAATTAATAGAGGAAGAGCAGGTAAAGCCGTATAGCCGTATAGGAAGAGGAGGAGGGCATCGAAGTCGAGGCCGTTGTGATTGGACTGTCATCGGTCACCTTACTAATTAATGATCTGACCATAAAAACGGAATAAACGCCCTGTACTAGTCGGCCAGGAACGAAACGCGCCGTTTTGCCATAGCGTGCGTGAGAGACTGAGAGTGGGTTTTGGTCCTTTTGGGTTTGCCCTAGTATTTCTTTTTCCATGTTAATTGACACTTATGGCCCTTCTTTTGACAATTGACTTCAGATAGGTCATTTGAAGGATAATTTTGTCACGCACTTAATAATATAGTATCATGTAAAAAAACTTAATTATTATTTTATAAATCAAATTTCTTTTTTGACCATTGAATGCACTCCTATAGCCCATATTTAGTAATTTTTGAACTCTTTATTCGATATTGAGATCTAATTTTAATTGTTTTGTTCCGAAGTCCCATTGTAAAAAAAATTTCACTACTGCCTCCCGTAAGAGTCTGGGCCGTGTCTCAGAACATTTAGACATGCAAGATTTTTTTTATATGGGATCTTTTTGATTCGTTATCTAGAAATCAATTATCTACATGAAATGTAAATAGGATCCCATTCACAAATACTGATAAAGAATTTCTCAAATTTTTTATTGATCAGTAATAATAATAAATATATTAATAATTAATAATGTTAGTTCATTTTAATTTTAATAAATAAAAATATAAAGATATAAATATTATATCAAAGTTGTTCCGTTCATGTTACACTCTAATGATTAGAAAAAATGCAAATATTTTTATCCAAGAAATTTCATGTTGAAATTAATTATTTTATACAACAAAATGATTTACAAAATTATAGCATATAACAGATCCAGAAAATTTACATGCTCTAAATTGAAACAATTTGTTAAGCATTAGATGCAACATTTGGGAAGGATGATTTTTTTTTTAAAGGCTTGTGCATAAAATATTTCTATATGAGAGTGAAATTGAAATAAAACCCTGAAACTCATTTTGTTATTACATCAAAAAGAAATATTTTTTTTAATTACTTTCATATTCATATAGTAAATAATTATTTTTTTTTAATAATTATATGTCATTTGCTCTATTCTGTTTATTTAAGGACTTATTATCAAACTCGGTTAACAAAGAGATACATTAATGCCATATGGTAGTATAGAATGATTAAACAAAAAATTTCAGTCATCTTTAGCTGAACCAACATCTACTTAAAACACAGCCTGTTCGGTAGAAAAACTTGTCATGGAGTTTTGAGGATCCAAAGACTCTTTCCTTGGAAAAATAGCTCAACAGAATATAATACTAACCCTTTCAGCTCTCCACTTCCCAATAAAAGGATTAGTAGTAATATCACGTGACAGATCACATGACCCCTATCTCATATAATATTATGTCATCAGTCTCAAACCTCTGAAGCTGATACACATCAACTTTGTCAGTCAAAGTAGAGCACATGATCCTACTGGCATCAGATCCCAATTTTTATTTTTACTATTCTGTTTAGGTATTAATCACAACTATTTAAACAACTCTTTTTCTATATTCTACACATTTTCACTTACTAAAGCAGACCAGTGACTTCTATTCAGCATAAAGACTGCATAATCAAAATGAAGGGATACTCTAGAGTGCTAGCTGCTCTTGCTCTCCTATTCTCGGTTTCATTCTCTGCCTGGTTAAACAGGGCTCTAGCAGAAGGCCGTCCTGTGCCCCGGGCACCTTCCTCATCATCAGCAGCAGCAGCAATGGCTTCAACTTCACAAGCTGTCAGGGATTTGCAGGTGGATAAGAAGAATCCATTCAAGCAGGTTGACTCCAGCTTCAGAAGAATACCTCCCAGCAGATCGAATCCAACGCAGAACAAGTAACCTCTTCTGCCATTGCCTTTCCACCATTCGCAGGTTCCTTGAATTGACTTAGATATTATGTTTTTGTACCAGGTGCAAGCCTCCATTAGATGGCTGAAGAAACCATAGAACAGTACTTTCAGTTTCAGCATGGCTTTCTTGTTCTTCAATTCTTTCTCTACTATACTTTGAGCTTATGTAGTGCAGCCAGTAGCGTGGTCTTTTACCTCAAGTGCAAGTGTCAACGCAGTTTATATTGTGCACTTATAGTCTTTTCTTCTTTTTTTTTTTTAAAAAAAAAAAACAATAACCACAGAGTTCTACAAAATGTAGCTTTTTTAATTTCTTATTTGTAAAGTTCATAACAATTTATCAGTGCCTGAGAGTGTTCATAGACCATAAGCTCCAAAATATGAAAAAGTATAAAGACTAAATTAAGTGAAGAAAAATTCTAAAAACCAATATTGAAAAAAAAAAAGGAGTTTATGCTCTGAAAAAACCGACATTCCTGTGATGTATGCTCTGGAAAACTTCACTAAGGTATACAACGCCAAGAATGAAAAACTACCATCCTTTCAACTTCTTCTTTGAAGCTTTTGTTGGTTTATCCTTTCCGGCTCGTTTTTTACCCTTCATATCAACAGATAGGAATGGTATCTGGTTCAAGTTTTCCGTTGCTTTCTTAGATGTTCCAGTAGCTTCAGAACCAGTACTACCCTTTTTGGCGAATTTCTCCGATGCTATTTGATAATCAATCTCTTTCCTCATTTTCTTCAAGTCTTTCGGGTTTGATGTGTTCTTCAAAGCATCAGATAGGAAGGGTTCATTTGTTGATAACTTGGGTGTACTAGATCCAAAGGTAGCACAAAATTCCTTGTAAGTTGATTGTTTTGATGCTTGCTTGGACCTCCATTGATCAGGCCGGTTGGCAAATCTGTTGAGGTAAAGAAAACAAAATACTAAATCAGAAACAACAGTGAACTTCCGGAATCCAACTCTAAGCAAAAAATACTGTGTTTGTGTTTGCGACAACACAGACAGATCAAAAATCAACTAGTGGCATCATAATCTCTTGACCTAACCAAGAAACAGGACTCAGGTCAGGACAGGCAAAATGTTATCATACTTCTCTCTCCATATCAAAGAAAAATAGAAAGATGAAAATATAATTTAAAAAAGAAACTCATAAGCCATGCAGCTTACCTGTCAATATCTAGTTTCCTTAAGAGATAAGGGCCTTGCTTTGTCTTGGATAATTCGGTTTGCACTGCCAACAAATCTGATGCTATAGCCTCCCTCAATGACAAGTTACTGGCAGTGAAGCACTTCTCAATGGTAAATGAACCAGATGAATGCATTGCAAGCTCTCCAAAATGTCCTCGTAGCCTTCAAAAATTCCATGTGTCAACACATATTAGTAAATTAGCAAAAAAAAATTGAAAACCCGAGGCATTCATAACCAAATTATAGAAATCAGAACTTCCCAATGCAACTCCTTTGATTATTATTCAAACCAGCAATAAAATTAAGAGATCAGAGAAGGAAAAACTTCAACAAATTGTAGCATGACATACTTCACAATTAGTCTAGACTTCTGTTTTGCAGAAGCATTGGAACCAAGAAAAGCTTCAATAACACGTGCTCCCCCTGCATCTTTTGCTGTTTGAAGAACATGATCAACTTCCATGGATATAAGACTATTAATAAAAGGCTGAATAAGTTCCTGTCAAACAGAAAATGAAACACCAATATTCACTTGAAGTATTAGAACAACAGAAGGCAAGTATGAGAGATACTTCATTCAAAGATTCCAGGTATTCCCAACATGTCATCGTAAATTGAGATAAACACTAATAGCAACTGCAGCATTTTACTTCACATAGCCAAATTATCTTTTTGCATTGGATTATCTTCTCCGCAGATTCAGGGACTCATAAATAACTAACCTCATACAAGTCTCTCTAGGGAAGCTATGATGTATATATTCAAAACGACATCTCCAAATAATCTGATCGTATACCTTTAAGAGATCAAAAATTAAGTCAAAACACTGTCTTATTTTATATCAGATGTCAATGACTGAGAGAAATTTATTTTTTTTGACAAGCGCAACAGCCACTGGTATTATTGGTTACATCATCTTGAAAGGTTGAAATCCCGATACTACTAATCTCGTGCAGAACGCAATGTGAAAAGAGCAGTTTAGGCCTTATAAGTCAGTAAGTTCGACAGAACTCATTATGTAACAAAGATTACATAAAAAATAAAAAACCAGCACAAGCCTAACTAGAGAGTAATGATGACACAACCTGGTACCTAGCGGCTAGCAGATGCTCATATCTAATTAGCCGAAACCTGAATCACACAATGCATACGGCAAAACAGCTGAGACACTAGGCATACAACCAGACAGCATGGCACAGGATATTAGGATCTTTTGAGTTCTTTTCAACAGTAAATATGAAAGACCACTCAATCACATGGAGAGCATAAGTTCAAAAACATGTCTTCATTACACTATCACTTCTGTTTCTTTTGCTCTCAGAAAAGAACCTATACACACATGTTGTAACACAGTCCTGTAGGTATATATCATGTATAAATCACTTTTATAGCATATGCTTGCATTATGGTGAAAAAAATTTGTTCCCACAAATAAAAACAATGAGTTAGACACTGGAAAGAAAACATACACTTCGAAATCTGAAAATTGTTTGTAGAATCAAAGAACCCATGACATGCATTTTATCTCCATTTGGCCAGTTCCAATTCGTCTTGTCTGCATAGGCAAAATAACTTTCAAGAAATAGTATCCGAGGAACAATGCATCTTGGAGGCTCATTTGGTGAACAAACAGCTGCAGCAAGAGCCTGACAGCACTGCCAAACAATAAATGAAAATATAATTATTGGTGGAACAATTACTTGTATGTAACACGATCTTCAGAAAGTGTATTTCAACAAGTTGAAGATCTTCAAATTCTTTTAAATTTCAAGATTACAAGCTGTTATTGTCCAAACAAAATAATTAAGAAAATAAACCTTATGTTCATGGGTATGGAGCCTTTGACATGCAGCAATAAGAGATGCAATAACTCCCGATCTTCCCATTTCAAGGAGATCTCTAAATTTGGGACCAAGTTCCTCCCAGATCAGCTCCATCTTGTAGTCAAAATAGAAAAGAAAAATTCCAGTAACACTCAAAGATATTATCACTCAGCATAACGTGCTAGAGAAAAAAATATTTATTTCAATCTGTATGTATAGTGTTCTAATAAAATGCTAAAAAGTAACACAAACTTGTTCTTGATTCTTTGCATGAGAAACTAAAGCTTGAATAACAAAGTTGCCGCAGTGATGGGATGAGAGTTCAAATAATGAACTCCTGAAAATTTTTTTGAACATCACATTATACAAGCTTCCAGGAGACACTCCCAAGATTACCTGCAGATTTTGCAGAAAATGGATAGGTCAAAATTTAAAATAGCTATCATCTAGAAAGCAATAGTCAATAGCATAATACAAAAAGATGGCATCATTCAGCATATACAGCAAATAGCAACGAATAAGCATCCAATTTCCCTTCCATGACATGCTCCATATCTATTTTTCATAGTATAGAAGGCATAAATGCAGATCATGTGCACTATTATGTGCAGCAGCAACATTAAGAGTTATCCCAACATTACTTCAGCATAAATTAGGATAAGATATTAGCACTTCTTGTGGTCATTCTATCAATTGTCCAAAATAACAATGTCCTCTTCGCATACAAAAAGAAAATGAAAAATGTCTCCAGAACAGAGGGTATTGGATGTTAGCAGCAGTGAAGAGGACTTCATAAGAGTGCATTTCTCAAATAAAAACAAGTTGAAGTTATTAACTGGAAACAAGGGAAAGTAGCCTCCTGATGATGCATCTGGAGTGCAGAAATAACAAATGTTTGAGTCATACTTATGAAGAGATAATTATCATTATAAACGTTTTTCATAGTATTTATATTTCGTTGATTCAATTTCAAAATATGTAACACTCATACACCTCTACAAGGCACAACTGAATGCAACAGCAAACACTAGTATATACTGACAAGAAAGCCATTTGCAAATATGATAATGAGAAAAAAATTAATGAAATGGAATAGTATATTCCTCACCTCCATTAAGTGGCTGTATGCAGTTTCTTTCATCAACTCAACAATTTCAACAACTTCTGTTGTGTCTATAATCTTTTCAGTCAAATTTTTTTCTTTGCATCCAAGTAAAATAGCTATTATTTGCATTAACTCTTGATCTTTCCCAGCTAATAACTTCAAAGCTGTCTGCCAAGAGTAAAATGTTAATCACTTAGCACAACCTATGATTCACACAAATTGGTGACAAATCAACGAATACAAATTTCAGTAGTTTCAAGTCCCTCAACCCATGCAAAAGAAAGAGAGAGAGTAATGAACAGTTGGCTGCCTCAATTAAATATGTCACATCTAACAGAAGACAAATTAAAAAAAAAAAAAGGAAAAGGAAAAGGAAAAATAGGTAGCAGAAGAAGATTGCATGTTTCCAAAAGCAGTGGCAGAAACTTTCTGTGCAAAGGGCGAAATTGCAAAGTAGTTCTATACTTCAGAAACTAGTTTATAAGCAGAAAATTTTCAACGTTTCAGACGAGCTCTTGAGATTATTTATCCCAACCTTAAAGATCTTCAGCAGAAGTGATAGTAACATAAAGTTCATACTATGATAAAATATCATCAAGCATTTCTGCCCATGCTAGTATGAAGTTCTATAAAAAACGAGATTCTACAAGATGGAAATTCAAACTTACCTGCAAAACCAAACTGCTGTATTGATCAACTAGCAGGGTTTTAATGTCTTTGCTCCTGCATTTCAACAGTTCTGATACAAGTAACTTCAATAAATTCGAAAATCCCTGCTGATGATGCACAGAGTCATTCCCACCAATCCGAGTTTCCTTGAGATTCAGCCGCTCTGCGAGAATTGTTGATGGCTTTGCTCCCTGAAACTCTGGAGAATCTAATGGCACTCCCCCACAAAGACAAAGAAGACTCCGAAGGACATGAGATCCATAACAGTTACACATCATGTCAACAGGATTGGCAACAATCACCTATAAGGGATCAAATAATGCTTAAATGAACAATAAATAAATGAGAAATCCGATGATTCTTAAAGCATAGACTTTTTCTATTAGTACTGCAAAACAATAAATCAAATCATCCGGTCATGCAATTTTTCTTATTTAAAACAGTGTCCAAAACCCATCTCGTTGTAAGAACAATAAAATAAAAATTCACCAAATTGATACCTTGCATATAACAGTCAATGTCTCTTCAATAACAGGATATGCCTCATTGTCCTGAAGATGCATGGCTAATGACTTGAGTGCTGTCTCAGCAACATGAGAACCAGATCTATCGATTGCAATTAAAGGGAAAACCTTTGCACAGCCTCGAAGGAAACTACAGAGGTGGTCCATGTCGCAGCCCTCCAGGAGAGTTTGCAGAGTATGGCTTATAATATAATCAGTTGCCAGTTCAAATTCTTTCCCTCTAGCCTCTTCAAGAGCATTAGCACAAAGTACTGATCGCTCATCCAAGTCGACTCCAGTACTTTCAAAAAGGTTTGAAATTTCTGTGAAGTATTTTGCCGTTTCAGGATCAACCTGTTTCCTACAAGTAATTTTCCAGCCACAACCCAAAATGATAAACTACCATAGCTACAACAGCCTACGACAAGGAAACATAAACAGTTATAATAAAATGAATCAAATAAATGTAAGTCCTCATTAACTCTCAATTTTACTAGTTAGAATACCTGATGAAAGATGGTTGTGGGTCAGATGCATTCTGATGCTTCATGGGTTTTTTTGGTCTGAAAGTTCCATAAGCAACCCCTCCAGCACCAGACACACTTTTGTTAAAATTATCTCCATCAAAACCAAAATTTTCTTGTTTGGCCTTCCTGCCCAAGCCCTTTTTCCTTCTTCCTTGTTTATGCGATTTATCCTTCTCACTCATTATGTTATCTTCCACCAAATTACAACTTTTAAACTTTCTTGATGTTATTAAGGCTTTTGAACCCACAGAAACCATATACGAGCAGCTCAACACCTCCCTATCACAATCCTAATATGATACGCCAAAACAAGTAAACCAGATATAAACCATCAAAGATATTGAACCGAACCCACCACCTGTAAGCATGCTTTTAGTAAATTTCAATCATAAAACAATCAAAAAGCAAAGGCACAAAACATCAGCACAATTTAAAGCCATACCCTTTCTAACTGATGAGATCGAAGGGTACAATATATTGAAGCTTCAAAAACAAGAATTATAAAGTTTCTGACTTTTCCACTCAATAAGTCAAATTGCATAGAAATAAATGGATTGAAATCATAAAGCAGCAAAAACCTACCTTAAACCCTAACAACAGTTGAGACTTGAGAGCGCGCAGAGAGACGGAGAAAGAGCTTACGTCTTACAACAGTTTTGGTGAACTACTGGGCCGACTAATTCTCTTATAGACTTCATTTATTTTCTGAGATATTAAAAACCCAATCCATGTAGCCAATTTCGGCCTTTTGTCTCGAACTTTGAGACTCATTAATGTATAAATTTCATTCGCAATTATTTTATTTTATTTCATTATTATAAGTTTTTTTCTGTATTTTCAAAAACAGATTCACCTGGTATGGTTTAATTAGAAAATAAAAATTCTCAATTATAAATACTTTTTTTTTTGTTTCGGTTCATAAGTAGATTTGAAATTTTCATAAAAATAAGCATTTTTGACAATATTTAGCTTTTGAACTCAAAGAAATTTTAAAATAAGATTAACTTAAATTGTTATCATTATTATTATTGTGTGAAAAATAATTATATTATTATAACTGTATTTTTTATTTTATGAAAATAATTATATGAAATTAAAAAATAAAAAAAAATTGATTGAGCGCAATTAATATTTTTAATCGAACCATGACCTAATTAACATTCTAATTAGCGACTTCGACTACATTGTTTGTTTGATAAGTTTCTTTACGTAAAATCTATCTCATTTTTGCAAGTGTTGACATGATAGGTAATTTTCCACTATTATCCGCGAATTCATCAATGATTAGGTAAGGTTCTGTCCAAATTAATTCACCATAAAATGAAGAAGAAATATATAATACTTCTATTTAATTTACTATTAACTATAGGGCAAATTGTACTTTCACTTTCTGTATTAAAATAAATTTATTTTTAAAAAATTTTTAATTTAATATCAAATATAATACCGGAAAGATTTTAATTTGATTTAAAGGGCATTGTTGACATATATTAATAAATTAAAAAATATTTAAATTTGAGTAAAATTAGGTTAAGATTCAAAATAAACTACATCTTCATATATATAATTAAATATGTGTATAACTATTTATTAGATAATGTAACTTTAAAACTAAAAAGCAATTTAGGTTTATGTAAATATAAATATATTTGGATATAATTAATTGTATGTGGGATAGATTTATATAGACATAACTATATTAGTATATATACAATTTTAATATAAGAGTTATTTAAATAACTAGATTAGTGTATATCTATTTTAAAAAAAATAAATATTTCATATACATATTAATACATATCAATAGTATTAAATAAAAAAAAATTAAATTTACAGTGTGATATTACAGTCAAATCAAATTAAATAATTTTTAAAATTATATTTAATATAAAATTAAAAAAATACATATATATATATATATAATTATTTTGATACATGTATTTTTTTATAAATATTGTCCATAATTATATTTCAAGCCATCAATCCCTCGACATTTATAAAAAAAGATGTCGCAAATTTCAATAATCTTTATATTTATAGTTTTTAATAAATGTAAAAGATGTCGCAAAATTCAAAGCCCTCGACATTTATTCCATAAGTGTCTCAATTTGATTATGCTTTTTTTTTTTTTGGACGTCATGAAATTATAGACATAAAACTATAAAAGTCAAAAAGCGTTTAATGAATCGAAAAATAAACCTTTTATATAATATGATGGAAAATGATCGATATTCAAAATTATAGCGGTAAAATATACTTTTTAGGCCTGAATTTTTTTTACTATTTTATTATTCAATTGAATTTTTATTAAACTCTTCATTTTTTTAATCTAGTTCGTATTTAATTTTTTTTAAAAAATCAAATACAAATAAAATTATATATAAAAATAAATTTTTATTTGTTTTATTAGACCCTAATTAAACAAAGTGTAATACTGATTAACTTTAAGGTTAAATAATTTATTAAGTCAAATATTCAATTGAGAAGCTTGAAAAATCTATTTTTCCAGGACTGTTGGGTGTGGATGAAATTCGAACAGTAACACTATTTATTTTCTCAATATTTAACTTACAATTATATTAAGTAACCACGAAATTAAAGCCAACATAAAATCAGTCAGATAAATCTTAAACCATATTGTACACAAAATCAGCTGCGATAACAAAAGTTAGTAGGAGAAAATCTGATTTTCTTAAAGTTCAAATTTTAATTATTTTAAAGTGTCGCAATTTATGCTACTTTCATCTTCTTCTTTTTTTAGTCTAATCATGTGGTTGATTTTTTCCTACTCAAAATTATTTTTAGATAACTTAATATATATATATATATGTTTTACAAATGACATCGTGATTAATTAATTAATTAATTTCTTTTATTTTGTTTTGTTTTTCAAAAAAGTGAAAATTATAGAATTTAATCACGATTCAAGAATAACCCCATATATATATATATATATAAATATCCCACCCTAATATGTAACATACATTTATTTTTGAATCTTATAAACATATATTACTTAAATTTTTATCTAATTAGATATTTTTATTTATCAATTCTCAACACCTGAAAATCTATCTAATGAAGGTACTAAAAATGTTGAGAAATATACATTTTTTAAGAAAAAACTTTATCTTTTTTTTTAAATGATAAATAATTGAGGAAAAATATAAGAAAAAAAAAAGCTTGAAATTGAAGTTAATTTATTTAATTTTCCTCGGGTTTAATTATAAAGAAAAATATAAAACTATAGTTCTAAAAAAAACTTGGATAAGGGGCTCCACAAAATGAAATTAATTGCATTTGGGGAAAGAAAATCATTTTCATAATTTATTGGTCCCACCTGATTAGAAATTTCTTATATACGAAAAATAGCTGTCTTAATTTCAATATTTTAAAACCATGATTTGCGGTAGCCTACCAATTATCATGCAACTAATTGATAAACCGATTTAATTTATTATGATTATCTATCAAACCTCATTAAAGACCCGACCGACAGATAAACAATGTAATATTTGCCCAAATTGGTGCCATGTATATGGGTATGCATAGAGAGCTGTAAATCCCTAATTTAATTTAAAAATTCGACTCAATTTAATTTGAAAAAATGATTCGATTTCTGAAAAAGAATTCAATTAAATAAACTCGAAGATAATCTAAATTATTTCGGGTGCCGTTAGAATTAGCCTGTGTATCACCTCATTGATCACTTGAAAAATAACAACATTGAAATTGATACATTATTCAATTTTAATAAACTTGAAGAAATTATCAATGATCTTTAACTCAATAATATCTAATTCATTTTAGAAAATGACAAGAACTATAATTTCAATTAGAATTATTAATAAAAGTTGCATAATTGAATTTATAATTCCTGTATTTTATTTTAGTTTCACTTTTTTCTACATACCCTGAATATAACCACGATCGGCATATTAATTTTTGTTCGTTATTCAATTGAAAAAATCATTTATATTTTAAGATTAAAATGTCATCACACTTAAGAGTTAAATCAAAATATGTAATTCTAATTATATAGCAAAGCATATCTATATACTCGCCAACCAATTTATTTTGCAACAGTAATTGTATTTGTGTAGCAAAAAGAAAAAGAAAAGAAAAATAGAGAAAAGGGTTGATGGTTGGATAGTGGCTGCTGAATTTTTTTTTTTCATTTTCTTTTGTATTCATTTTTTTTTTTAAGATTATTTGACTATATTCCTTTTTGGCTGCATGCCTAATTGGTAACGCTGCTGCCAACCATAATGAGCAATAAGTATGGGGAGCTGCTAATGCTATATGGTAATAAATTAAATAAATTTCTTATATATAACAAAAGCTGAAAAGTACATGGATGCATGTCTTATATTTCATCCACTAAGAATGTAATAAAACAGGCAAAAACAGTGGGAAATGAAACATGTGCCACTATTTTGGCTCTATTTTCAACTTTAATTTATATATATGAAACAAAAAAGTAATGAAAAATATGTATTATTTAGTCCATAAAACTTCATATTTATTTGCCTTGATTTGTAGCAATTGCAAGCAGAAGTTCTATTAACAATATTATAATCCTATGGCTTTAGATAATTATTTTATTGTTTAAGTAAATATATATCATCTGTAAAGTGAGGAAACCTTTGTTCAGCTTATTAATGAAAATCATCTTGCCAAAAAAAAAAAAAAAGAAAAGAAAAGGGAATCAGTTACATGGACCAAGGATAAACTCTATCCCTGAAGCTATTTTATGATGATTAATTAATTTACTTTAAAATTAAAATTAATTTTTATTGTATAATTTTTTTATTTTGTTACTATTTTATTATATCTCACACCCTTACCAACTTCACCCTAACTCATGCATAACGACTAAAACTGTAAAAAGCAGAAGATGCGATTGAAATCAACAGCGGTCATGAAAGAGGAAAAGGATGAGATTTCAACAGGCACCAAGAAATTTGCAGATATTTGTGATAACATTTAATATTTGTCAAGAATAGAAACGATGAAACATGCAGGGTGATGCAAATTATAATTAATAACAAATGAATTTAAAAAACACCACATGCTAGCTAGCTCTAAAGAAAAGGCATTGCCAATAATCAGACGTTCCTCCTCCTTGAGGATTAATTAGGTTTTATGGCAAGTTGTAAATTGTAATTTTTTTTTTCATGAAAATTTTCTTGATGTAAATTTAGTTAAAAAAAAAAATTTAAATCAAAGAAACTGACAAAACCCGGGTGTAAAGTACGTAGAAATGAATCAGAAAATTGCTAGTTGCAAAGAAAAGCCGGAGACAATGATTCAGATTTCAGACAATCTTCTTCATTTCAGATTAAATTTACAATTCTATATTCTTATAGTTAATTGCAAGTCGCAGTCGAATAGCATTCTCCTCTGTTAAAGAAAGATATCACTCAATATAAAATATTCTGATATTTAAATTTAAATTTGAGTTAAGAGTTTTTAATAAATCTAAAATCGTTTGTATTGTTAGTTTTTCATAATTTAGCTGACGTAATTATAATTTTTGAAATTAATTTTTACACTTTATCACATATATTTCATATTTTAATTAAAAGGTATTTAAAAGATTAAAAATAATTAAATAATTAAATATAGGTATTTTTATATTTTTGAAACTTTTAAATCATTTTCTTTTACAAGTAGATATATTAAGCCTATATATATATGGATACATGGTCAACAAAAAAAAAGCCCTCAATCATTACAAAATGTGTAAAATGAAATGGGTCTCCAATAACAAATTTCTCCTCATAGATTTCATTTGAAAAAGAAAAAATTACTAACTACAATTTCAATACAGACAAAATTAAGAAAAGTACAATATATGCATATTAATGTAAAATAAATTAAAAACACCAAGCCACCACCACTTCACAATGTCTTTATAAACTGAGACACTTCAATCTATCCATTTATAGTCATCCACTAGACCATCCTTCTTTTTCTTTCATCTCTTTCTCTTAATTATTTTCTAGCATCACAAATAGAAAAAAAAAAATGACCCAACATAAGCAGAGCTTGACGGGAATTCAAGAATCCGGCAACCAAATTTCCATCTTCAAGAAACACAAGAAGCTCTTCATATCCCTCTTCGCTTCTTTCCTTCTAGTTTCCGCCATTGTCGCCATTGTCGCCGCCGTTAACTCAAACAAAAACGACGACCACGAAACTTCACCATCTCATGCCATTCTCAAATCCGCTTGCAGCAGCGCAAGATACGCTGATTTATGTGTCTCGGCCGTAACCGCCGTCCCGGGCGCCGCCAGCAAGCTGACCACCCAAAAGGATGTCATCCAAGTATCCTTAAACATTACAACATTAGCCGTCGAACACAATTACTTCACTGTCGAGAAGCTCATAGGTAGAAAAGGTCTGACCAAGAGAGAAAAAACTGCTCTCCATGATTGCTTGGAGACCATAGACGAGACTCTTGATGAGCTGCATAAGGCCATTGATGATCTGAAACAGTACCCTTCAAAGAAATCTCTGTCCCAACATGCTGATGATCTGAAAACCTTGATGAGCGCGGCGATGACGAATCAAGAAACTTGCTTGGACGGGTTCTCTCATGACGATGCTGATAAGCACATAAGAGAGGTTCTGTTGGCTGGTCAAGTTAATGTAGAGCGAATGTGCAGTAATGCTCTTGCTATGATCAGGAACATGACCGACAATGATATTGCCAACGAGCTTAGGGCGTCGGCCGCAGCAAACAGGAAGTTGAAGGAGGAGAGGGAGAGTGAAAATGGGTGGCCGGAGTGGTTGTCGGCAGGGGACAGGAGGCTGTTGCAGTCGTCGTCAGTGACGCCGGACGTGGTGGTGGCGGAGGATGGAAGCGGGAATTATAAAACGGTATCAGCGGCGGTCGCGGCGGCCCCTAAGAAAAGCAGTAAAAGGTATGTAATAAGAATAAAAGCAGGTGTTTACAGGGAAAATGTGGAAGTGCCAAAGGACAAGACCAACATTATGTTTTTAGGAGATGGAAGAAATACCACCATTATTACAGCAAGTAGGAACGTGGTCGATGGCAGCACAACCTTCAAATCTGCCACTGTTGGTAATTAATTAAGCTCATTTTTTAACTATATTTTTACATTTTTTAATTCGATAGTATATTTTTTGGAGATTTAATTGATTAAGATCCCACGCCGGCTAAGTATAGGAGTAAAATGCCCACTATAATGACCACAACCATTCTTCTTTATAAGTTAGCTTTTATAATTTACAATTTAGATTGAATCAAAGTTCAGTAGATGATTTTTTACATAAATTTTAACATATTCTTTTCTGATAAAAAAGTTTCAATCTTTATTAAGAAATATGGAAATTATTTTATAAGAACGTTTCTATAGTTTAAGGTTCTCTATTAGGATGTAGAGATCAAATGGGCTCCATTGGTTGGTGGGATATATATTCTTTTTTTTTTTTTTATTTGGATGTGAACTTTTGCAGCGGATTATTGAGTCTTGGTAGGCCTGCATTTCGCATGGTATGTACTCACGACCGTAGTTAAATAATTGCAATTTGCATTAGTTTCAGCACACGCCATCGAGTGTGCAGACAATTTTATCATCATCCAAACTAGCTAGCTAAAAAACGATGGGCAAGTGAAAGGTTTTGTTAATTATAGAAATTTTTTTGCATAAATTCGGAATTTTTTTGTTGCATATATTATATATTGTTGCGTGAAAATTTGCTTTTTTTTTTTTTATAAATATAAAGTTAATTGTAAAAATTGTATTTTCATATAATAATAAATTATTAAATTGGTTATATACCAAGCCATGAATTGAATTCAGATAAAAAAAATTATTTTTTTTACCCATTTACATCTTAGGTAAGAATTAATTAGATCCAACCTATAATAAGTTAAACCAATGACATATTATTATATAAATAAAATTTTTTAGATGACTTTTTATTATTGGCATCTCATGGTGAATCATGGGTGGGATATAGAAAAAAAATTGTAATAATTTCTTAAATTTGCTGTCAAGCCTCTATATATATATATAATTTTTTTTTGTGTGTGGGTCACCAATATGGCACAAGAAAAAAAAAATCACATGGTTTAGATCACAGAGTCCATACAACTACTCAATTATTGTTGTACCAGTACTTTTTCTTTTTTTCTTTTATCTTGACTAATTAATTAGTACACGTAAAGAAATTAAAGTCACTTGCTATATATGCTATTGTCTTTTTACACCATGATGCTTATCGGTTATCTTTAATTTAAGTTTTGGCTGAGTATTAATTTTACTATAGACTTCCTAGTCAATGGAAATTTTTTTTTTATGTGGTACATAGGAAATATTTTCTTTGATTAGCCAAAATATAAGGATTCGATTTAATTGAATAGCGATGATTGTGTTTAGAAAATTCTACGTTGGATTATGTGTGATTGTGAAGTGTGAATTTTTCGGAGTTTATAGATATAATCTATCCAATAAGTGGCTTACAGCCAAGCAGACACTCATGCTCTATATATATTGATTACTTTTGTTTGTTCCTCTCGTAGACTTTTCTTTTGATGCCTTACGTGCCCCTTTTGCTAAGAAGGATGCTTCCTAGATGCTTCGTTCTTTCCTCTTTTTTCTTTTAATTTTTCTTTTAATTTTTTGGATTTCTTTCTTTGATTGTTTCCTTCAATTACTGCTCTTCTCAACGTTAAAACCGACTATTTACACCAACTGTCAATATTTAAGTACATGTTCTATTTTAGTTAAGGAAAATAACATTTTTATTTAAAAAAATAATCTTAATTGGGTAAATATTTATTTATTGATCTAATAAATAAGAAACTGACATGTAAAAGAATTATTTTAATAATGAGTTACATGTTTATAAAGTAAAAATTACTTTTGTTAATGATACTTTTGCATTAGTTTAGAAAAATTCCTGCCCATTTTATTTCGCATGCATGAATTTTTCTTTTCTAATTTGATTTAATTATAAGAAATGGAGTTATAATAATGTTATTTGCTGTAAAACTGTAAAAAAAAAAATTTACAGATTTCAGTTCAAATTTCAGTTTAAATACAGTGAATTTTTAGAGAAATGGGAGAGTTATTTAATTTCTTAGGGGGAAAAAAGCCTAGTCATCTTTTAAATTTTAATTGATATTGACATATTGTGCTTTTACTATCTTTATGATCGAAGAAGGGTTGCGGTCCTTCACAAATTCTTTTTTATCCATCGAAATCTTTTGCCCTATATAATCTGCTAAGTGCCATATCCATTTCTTTCCTGTGTTTCTCCTATTTGATAATTCTTAATGTCCAACGTCTTTCCTTTTGATGGATTAAAGTTATATGCCTTAATTCATTTATATTTCATTGTATAATTAGTATATATGCCCTACTAAATATTAATATAGAAATTAACTAAGATTCGTACGATCATTAGGGGTCAATGACCGTTACGGGTCAATAACACTGTGACTCACTTTATCCTTTTTAGCAAGAAAATTGACTTTTCTTTGCTAATACTGTTTGAATAGTTACCAACGAAGTAGCTAAGGCATCAATTAGCTACAAATTAAATTAGCAATTAGCAATATTCGATTGCTTCTAAATGGGGACTTTTTATCTCCACTAATTACATTAAATTGGTTAAATAATGTGTGAAAACCATTTTTTTTAAAAACAGCAGTATTTAATTATTAACTCGATATATAGATGGATGGGTGCATGAACTATATTTAGACAAGTAAAATTTCAACAATCTAGTAGTTGATTATTAATTAACTAATGAATAATTAGCTATATTACTAATTAAAATATTGAATATGGTTGCAGCTGTGGTGGGTCAAGGATTCCTAGCCAGGGGTGTAACCTTTCAAAACACAGCTGGGCCATCAAAGCACCAAGCAGTGGCCTTAAGGGCTGGGGCTGATCTCGCAGCTTTCTACGAATGTGACATGCTAGCATACCAAGACACCCTCTATGTCCATTCTAATCGTCAATTTTTCATAAACTGCCTAATTGCAGGCACAGTTGATTTCATTTTCGGAAATTCAGCTGCAGTTTTTCAGGACTGTGACATCCATGCTCGTAAACCCAATTCAGGCCAGAAAAACATGGTGACAGCCCAAGGCAGGACTGATCCTAATCAGAACACTGGCATTGTGATTCAGAAATCCAGGATTGGTGCCACCAGTGACCTGAAACCTGTTCAGGGAAGCTTTCCAACTTACCTCGGCAGGCCCTGGAAAGAATATTCGAGAACAGTGGTCATGCAGTCAGAGATCAGCGATGTGATTCATCCTGCCGGTTGGCACGAATGGAGTGGAAATTTTGCGTTGGACACATTGTATTATGGAGAGTATCAGAATTCAGGGGCTGGTGCTGGAACATCTATGAGAGTTACCTGGAAAGGTTTCGGGGTTATTAAAACTGCTGCCGAAGCTCAAGCCTTTACTCCTTCCATGTTTATTGCTGGTGACTCTTGGTTGAGTTCCACTACTTTTCCATTCTCTCTTAGTCTGTAAAGATTAATCTATTGTTCTATATATTGTTCCCTGAAGCTAGTTAGTGATTGATTTGAGTGTGTTGAGCGGCCTATGTATGTTTTTCTTGATTAATCAATAAATTTGTGCTAAGATTTCTAAAATCTTTACTATAATATTAATTAATAGTCAATAACAAAATATATATGATACAGTAAGGAATATTCTATATGTTATGGGTTCTGTATACAGAAATATAATTATAAAATTGAATGAAATATTTTCCAAAGACTTCAACAAAAATGTATGCATTTGACACATGAGCAGGGTAATAGAAAGCTTGAAGAATTGTACCAAAAACAGAAAAAAAAAATATAAAAAAAAAATAGCCAAATGGGCTAAAGATATGACGACGGGCATGGTTAGAAGCCTTCAAACTTCAAAGTTCACGCATACCCTTAATGAAAACGAGTTAACCAATGACCAGCATCTGTGCTTTTCAAAAATAAAAAAGCCAAGACATTGAATAAATTCAAAATTTTCTTTTAATTAGAAAATGCAAAAGGAGGTATATATATATATATAATAAGAAAAATGGCGCAATCATCGGCCATACGTAGTGAGATCTCACCATATCATCACATGGCACTAATTAAGAAACAGTCTAAATGAATAGAATCCAACATTCCTAAGCGAAAAACGAACAATATCTTCTAATTAAAAGATTTGAAGACCTTTTCTTTCTGTGATCTTTAAATTTTCAATATTCATTTTAAGTTTTATAGTTTTATAAACGAGGATAACAAATTTATTCCTAATCCGATCATCGGCAATTAATATTTACAAGCACAATATTTCTTGCAAAATTTAGTGACACATTTAGCAAGAACGAAGGAAGCAGCTCTCACTGTTAATTTTTGTGAGGACAACATTTGTCACTAAATATTATAAGTCGTTTGTTGCCGAATTTACTCTAGCTAAAATAATGAGGCTATGTGCAGAGTGCAAATTTGTTTTTCGCCATAAATTTTTTTTTTTACGAGGACTTTGTCCTGTAATTTTTTTTTTCTTTTCATTTGATTTATACGCACAATATTAGGGAGAGATAACCTCGCAAATGTCTTGCCATTTATTAGCCACAATCATTTCCTTAAAATTTTAGCTCTAATTTTTATATTCATCAACCTATTTTTTTTAATTTGCTTGTCGCATGTTAATGAAATTTACAAAAACAGTACCTGTATAAACAAAAGATGTAATATATAATTTTTTTTCTACTAAAACTCATATATAAATCATTAGATCCTAATTTAACATTAAATTAAATAAAAGTAATACATTAAAAAAGTATAGGTAACACAAATCCTAAAATAGTTAATAATAAAAATAAATTATATTCATTAACAAAAAGTGTCACTTAATTGGTTCAAAGATAAAAAGTCATTGTCAATGAACTTGGTGGTTGGCGAGAGAACATTAACGACTCCAGCTGCTTTTTCTATTTGCTGCTCAAGCTTCTACTCTGTGTCTTGTTGCATAGTTTGAACTCGTTGAGCAACCAACTCTCGCACTGTCTCCTCAAATGTTTGCTCAAGCTTTTGCTGTATGTCTTCTTCTTATTATTTTTTATCGTTAAGTTAATTTTTCCATAAATTGCGCGTCAATTTTTTCCCGCCAAAGTTAGCATGGACAGGCAATTTTTGTAAGCTAAGTCCCCGCTAAATGACATGTGGGTCATTAATTTTACTTTCTATCACAAAATTCTTGGTATTTTGTTAGTTTTAGTGAGGAATTTGTGTATGTCGCAAATTAATATTTTCTTGTAGTGATTTTCTATCATATTAATAAAGTAAATTTTTATAATTATTTTCGTATTTATAAATTAAGAATTAATTTTTTATATAGTAACATATTATTGATATAGTTTATAAATTGAAATATTAACCTTTATTTTGGCAAGAATTTGCCCTTAATAAATAGGGTGATGAAAGCTCTCCCACAACATGTTTGGATTTTTTGCATTTTTATGGGATGTTCTCACATTATCTTAAATTAGATTAAATCATGGTTTATGAACTTATCGTGGGTTGTCAAATACAAATAAATTATCTTTCAAGATTAGGATTAAAGATACATGTATATACCTTCAGTAATGTCCAATTATAAAAAGTCAGACTGGTGGTTTGACAACAGGACGACTCTAAGACTTGAGCTAAACCGAATTGGACTAAAAATAGAGGTCAAATAGGTTGGTTTCGACCTAAATGAATGAAGTAGATGGTGAATTCGATCTACACTACACTTTTGGATCAAATTTGATCATTATAGCAAGCAAGAAATTTGATGCATATTAAATGTAGCAGTCAAATAGCTTCTAAATAACACCCTGGCCATGTTTGATGTGTAGACTAGCGAGAATACTAGTCCAATAGTAGTTACAAGGAAAATGATACTCAAGTTATACTCTAGCAGAAACTTACAATAATTAAAGGATAAAACTAAAGCTAAACAGTACAAACTTAAAGGCTAAACATTAAATGAAAGCCATAAAAGTATATAATAAACTTGATCTATGTACTAGACTTCTGGGTCAAATTTGATCATCGTAGCAAGCAAAAAATCTGATGCAAATCGAATGTAGCAATGAAACAACTTCTGAATAACAACCTAGGCCACGTTTGGCTCGTAGATTAATGAGAATACTAGTCCAATAACTGTTACAAGGGAAATGATATTCAAGTCATACTCTACAAAAACTTACAATGATTACAAGAATAAAACTAAAGCTAAACAATACAAAATTAAAGGGTAAACTGTTAGAGAGGTGCCCTAAAAATAATCACGTTAGATATTTGTTATACTCACTGATTATTAATAAAAAACATTTTCATTATATGGTATTTATTTTATATGAAGTGATATATATCTTAAACCATTTAATAAAGTTTTGGATTATTACAGTTTGCTACAACTCAATAAATAAGAAAAATTTCATAACTTGAAAGAGTAAGAGTTGCAAACAAAGACAATCATGGTATGTTCCAATTTTACATTACATAGGATGTTTCATGAGTTTTTGATTCAATTAATTTTAAATTTTTGTTGTATCATGTATGAAATGCATGTTAAGAACCCAACATAAACACTAAATGAAATCAACAAAAAAAGAGAAAGTAAATCTAGAAATGACAAAATGAATAATGTAATAACTAGTATGACAACGTAAAAGATCCTTAGCTCATTATTAACTTATTATTTTATATATAAAAAATACTATATATGTTATTATTTGATTGAATATTGTTATGTCATTTTCATTGACAAAAATACCTTTCTTTAAGTGGCACATGTTATTGTCTGATTAAATATTATTATGTTATCTTCATTGATTGAAATACCTTCCTTTCATGCCAATTTCTTTCCAGGCTTGATTTTGGATTTAACAATACTATTGGATTTGTTTTTAATCTTGAATGGTACATTACATTTTAATATAGTGTTAACAAAGTGGGATGAATTTGGAAGATAGATCTTGTATCCCATTGTAACACCCTTCCTACCTAACAACAATCCTATCAAGCATGAAAATATTCTGACAACAATTCACTATATGTAATATCTGTGCAGGGCTTGCTGATCAATTTAAACTAAATTATACACAATATATGATAATAGATAAATATACATACATAAAATTATATTTTATTTTTTTATAAAATCAAAATGATTTAAAAATTTATTTATAATAAGTTTCAAACCAAATTTTAAATTATTTTAAGATATAATAATAATGACTTTTACTTGCATGACATGTCTTTCATAAGTAAATCTAATTATCTTTCTGTGAGAACTCTGAATCAATCATTTTATGTTTTTAAGTTTTACTGTTGTTTCCGACTCTAATACTTACATGAGAAAAAACATTCACACACTGAGCTTACCGACTCAGTGGTATAAAGTTTTACAATAACAATCATTCAAAATTAACTAAGTTTAATATCTATTTTCACTTTTTATTTATAATAATAATGATATCGTTTATCACCCAAAGTTAAAAATAATCACAAAAATTGATCTATACACCGATTTAATCAACAATCTTTTACAATATTTCAAGTATTAAGTGAATTAATTATATCACATATAAATGTCTATTTTTTTACTTATTTATATTACTTTTGTCTATATTTAATAATATTTACATGAATTATATTCTTTTTAAATTAATGTCAAAATTGATCCCATTAGCATTAACTATTAATCATCACATTAATATTATGTCATTTCATTATCCATTAATTTTTTTTATTCTCATGTATTAAAACACTTTATATTTGCCTTTAGGAATACAAGGAATACAGTCAAATTTTCAAAAATCTCAAAATTAAAGATAATTCCAAGACCAAATAGACCCAGATAGGACCAGACTAGATTCAAAATAATCACGTGACCGGTATATAAATAATATATATGGTATAAGATAACCACAAAATCCATATCAGATCCGATTTAAAATAACCACAAAACGAGTATAAAAATAATATGTATAATCCAAGATAATTGTATAATTAATACAATACCTCTCATGATCAAGAATTCCTACCATATTTGTATGCCAATGAATTTCTAATACATTATTTAGGTTAATACATGAGTTCAAAACTATTAGTTCTCAATTTTTGTTTATTCAAGTAATTTCCAAATATTTTTTTCTATTTGACGTCATGACACAATATCTATTTTTTTCTTTCGAAATATTTTTGCAACAAATATTTATTTTTCATTTCTTATGCAACTTAAAATGTATTAAAATTTTCATTTTACAAAAATCATATAAAAATATTATTTCCTATTTTTTTCATTTAAAATAAACTATAACATTTAATTAATGTCACTAGTAAATAATACCATCATATAAAAATATTAAATTTTACCAATGTTCATGTCAAATATTTTCATATCAAAATTAATATATAATCATTTAATAGTTAAATATAATAAATTATTTTAATATTATTTTTCTAAAATTCAATTCATAAATAAATTTTATAATATGTATATCTTTTTTTCTCTCAATAAAATGTTTATCACTCATTTCATGCCTTATAAAGTTTTCAAAAAATTTCAACTTAACATCATTATTCATAATATATTTTCAACCTCCATTGCATTCACTAGAAGAATTTATTAAAATATTTTCAACTTCAGGTTTTTATTGTAAGAGTTTTGCACAAACTTATTTTGTTTTAAAATTGTCTGGATTCTCGATTTTTTCCCCTCTTGGCATTTGTTCTAACGTTTCACCTATTAATAAACAAATTATAGTAAATTTGTAAGCTAAAAATAATTACTACTTCTAACATAAATTAATCTACCAATAAAATTTTCAATTCCTGTATTTACCAATATTCCTATCAGTATTAAATCACACTACATGTATTTAATGTCATTTACTTTTCGGATCATCCGACACACATTTCGGTGTAACCAATAATTTTTTAATAATTTTTCTTTTTATCTTATTTAATTTTTATATTTTTTCCAATTTATTTTCATTTTTCTCCAAAAATCTATTTTCAACTCAAAATTTTCATTAATTCAATAAATGTTCTAAAAATTTTAAATAAATTTCTATAATCACTTTAATCTATTTTCTTTTATTTTTCATTACCAATTTCATCAAAATAATATTCAATAATTTCCAATTAATTTTTCAATTTTTCGGCCAGAAATCTACCATAAATTTTATTAATTATTTTTTCACTCCAAAATTTATTTTTCACTTTCAAATACTCAAATTAACTCCATCCTCATCAATTTAAGACATAAATTCTCCAAAAAAAAATTTCAAAATTTCGGGCCATAATTAGAAAATTTTCACAAAATTTTCTAAAAAATATTTTTCATGAATTTTTTACAATATCTATCATACTCAAACTTCATTCTACTTATATCCTATTTTATCTAATTTTTCATAAATTTTATACAAAATCTTAACTCATTTTTCTCCATCAAATTCAACCCAAATCATCATCAAACTCAAAAACAACTAAAACACGGAATTAACACTACCTTAAATCAAATAAATTTTGAGAATAAAATGAAGAAAGCTCACCCCTCTTTTACTTTATAATTTTCAGCCAACTTAAAATTTTACCCTAAAAATATTTTTTTCATCCACTCCAACTTGGTCCCCTAAACTTGAATGAGAAGAATTTGTGAAAGAAATATGAGAAAATCATGGAGATTTCCATGGTGCTCGGGTAAGGTAGGAAAGAATAAAACTTTAATTTTCTTTCAATTTTTCATGAATTTTCTAGAATTAATTGGATGGTTATCCCTTTTTGACTTTATATAGTAGATTTAATGACTAATCAATCTTCATTAAGCTTAATCTCTCTTCCTATTAGCCAATTAAAATTTGATTAATCCATTAGATTGACAAATGATGCTTAATTAAATTTGACTTAATTAAATTTTCTATCAATCACAATTTTTTTTTCAAATTAATTTGAAATTCAATATAATTATATAAAAACCGATTTTCAAATAACTTAATTCTATCAAATTAAATGTACCAAAAATTATAAAATAATTTTATCTTCAAAACGATTTTTTCGATTTCGAGAAACAACATGGTATGAAAATCGTATTTTTACAAATTAATCATTTTTCTTAATTCAGCACATAAAAATATTCATTACCTAATTTTTAAATTATCAATTTTAAAAATATTAAAATTCAATTGTAACAGTAAATACACATAACTTTACCTATTATATTAAAATAAGATTTTCTTTGATGTGCTTAACTCAAATTCCCACTGCTGGCTAAAAATCTTTATTTTGGGCTATATTCATTGCATCGGTTTATGTAGTAAGTACAAAATTACAATAAATCATTAAACTAATTTAGTATTTATATTAAATATAATAATATTATTTTTAATTAAATTCTTTATAAATATATATGACTCTGATCCCTGCATTTTTGTACTACAATATAAATGACTATAATATACAGTCAAAGTTTAGATTGGGATGTGACACCTACATTTCAGACAAGAGGAGGAAAGTACGAAAATAATTAAAAATCTTACAAGTTCAATGGGTCATGCTGTTTGTATTGTTTGTTTTATCGAAACTAGGAGACCCATTCCTAGACTTGGACCAGTTCAACGCCCTACAAGTTTTAGTAATTAAATGTGAAAATTTTTTCACTTAATTATTACTTATCTATTAATTATGGACAGTGTTAATATACAGTTATATAAAAAATAAAATAGAACGAAGATAAAATTTGTTCTCCATTTTTTTAAATCAAAATTTGAGCTAAATCAGTATATAAATTTTGTTTTTGAAAATAGTTTGTAAATTTTAATTTATAGTCATTTTACCACATTCCATAATAAAACATTATTTTTCATATTTTTTTCTCTAATTTGTACCATTCATCATAAGATGTAATAAAAAAATTATGATGGATAAAAGTTTTATGGAAAATAAAAAAGGCATTTTTTAAAAATGAAATAGAGAAGTAAAACCATAAATTGAAAGTTATATACTTTTGACAAAAATGTTAATTTTGAAATAAATTGATCATTGTAAGAAAGTGATGAATCAAGTTGATCATTCATCCATCCTAACAAATGTTTTTTTAAATACATATTTTAAATACAAAAAATTAATTACTAATACTAATTGTACTAATATGTTAATAAATTATTAATTTGATACATAATGAAATAAATGAAATTAAAAACTTTACTTAGTCATTGGATTGTAATATGTGAAATTGAGCAGTAAACTAAAAATATAACTATGAAAAGCACACTTTGTTCCAAAATTCCAACACATAAAAAATCCAGCCTAGGGACAGAAAGCAGTTTACGTCTGTCCCAAGCAGGATTAATTTTGTAAAAAAACCAAGTGGGAAGTAGCTTTAATCAGAATGTGCCAATTGCCAATTTGCCATGGATTAATTAACAGCTCGGCATATTTGTTTTCTCCATGTATTATCCGCGTTTAGGATATTGTTTTCCTCATTTTCTTTAATTTATTTCCTTTTCTTCACACGCTCTTGATTTGAAACATATATAAATATACACTCTATCTTAAAACTAGTAATTAGTTTTCAATAAAGAATTGATTTGGGCTACACAGCTGGAAGATAATCATGTACTCGGATTGGTGTTCCAGTAGCTTAAATGTAAAGATTTATACTAGGCTAATAATTAGTCAACAATCATCATTTATATAACAAAAAATTTTCATAAAATAATTACCCAAATTGGTTCATGTCTTTGAAATTAATATGTCTCTTTACACTCAATTTTATAGCTTATAGCTAGTATTAAAAGGTTATTAATTGCAAAATATATATATTGATCTTTGATTATAAATTAGAAATAATAAAAATAATTATGAAGGAAAAAAGTGCAAAACAAATTAATATGAAATGTTGGTGTGTAAATACAACTTTTTAAATTTAATGTATTTGTTTATAAATTAAGCTAATAAAAAAAATATGCAAATTATGGTAAGAGTATCATCAATAAGCTAACTATTTAAGCTAATTTTTTAATTTTAAAGAGTTTTATAATAAAAAGCCTTTTATCTATTATAGAGTATAAAATGAGTTTAACATTCTATATGTAGAGAATCAAATTTTATTATTTATTCTATTTATAATTAATATACTTATATTTTCCATATATATTTTATATTTTTATTGGTGTATTTTTCTAAAAATACATTTTTATTTTTCTACAATAAAAGTCATTTAATTTTTTTAATAAATATTAATTTATATAAAATAAAATAAAAAAAATTATTAGACTTTAAAAAAAATTATGCTCTAAAATATTTTGTATTATATTAAATATACGTATTGAAATAAAAAGTACTGTTAAAAATTCTCTAATTTATTTGACCTAGAAAACAAAATGAAATATATTTTATTGTAACAACAAGATAATTATTCTGGATAGTAGTTTTATTATCAAAAAAAAAAAAAAGAGATGAAGTTAAATCCCTTTAATTAATCAATTGTGAATAATTAGATTTTATTAATCTTAGGAAAGAAGCATTAAAGGACTCTCTTTTATATAAAAGGACACCTACGCAACCCCAAACCCACCTCTCATTCGGACAAAACTTCCCCACGGTTTCACACCAGAAAACGAAAGCCCACCATTGAAGCCATTCAAAGACCTTAACTCTATCCTCTGAGTAACAAAAACTACAAAGAAAAAAAAAAGAGAAAAAAATGGATTCTATGAACTCCTTCAAGGGCTATGGTAAGGTTGATCCAGCTCAAGAACAGGCATTCCGGCGAAAGACACGGAAGCGTCTTATAATTGTCATCGTTTCCTCTGTTGTTCTTGTGGCTGTCATTATCGGTGCTGTTGTTGGCACTGTTGTACACAAGGGAGGCAGTGATTCATCATCCAACTCCGCCGTCCCTACCGAGTTGACACCGGCGGCGTCAATCAAATCTGTTTGCAGCGTGACCCAGTATCCGCCTTCTTGTGTCTCTAGCATTTCTGCACTTGAAACTGCAAACACGACTGACCCAGAAGTTATCTTTAAGCTTTCTTTACATGTCGCCATCAACGAGCTATCCAAGCTTAAAGATTACCCATCTAAGCTTATTGAAAGCAGTAATGATACTACTCTGAAAGCTGCTTTGAGTGTCTGTGAATCTGTGTTTGATGATGCTTGGGATCGGCTCAATGATTCGATATCATCCATGGAGGTCGGCCAAGGCAAACAAATATTATCAACATCGAAGATCAATGACATGAAAACTTGGCTCAGCACTACAATCACTGATCAAGAGACATGTTTAGATGCTTTGCAAGAATTGAACACTACGAAGCATTTCAACAGTACAATTCTTGAAGAAATAAGGACAGCAATGGAGAACTCAACCGAGTACGCAAGTAATAGTTTGGCCATTGTTGCAAAAATCTTGGGTTTGTTGCAAGATTTTAACATCCCAATTCACAGAAAACTATTAGGGTTTGAGGGAACCAATTCTGGATTTCCGAGTTGGTTTAGTTTGGGGGATAGGAGGTTGCTCCAGGAATCAAAGCCTACACCAAATATTACGGTGGCTAAGGACGGCAGTGGGGATGTTACCACCATCGGAGATGCGGTGGCTAAAATTCCAAAGAAGGGTGAAACAAGATTTGTCATTTATGTGAGGGAAGGAAAATATGTAGAAAATGTGGTATTTGATAAGAATAAGTGGAATGTAATGATATATGGTGATGGCAGGGATAAGACTATTATTTCTGGTAGCAAGAATTATGTGGATGGGACTCCTACCTTCTCTACAGCTACTTTTGGTAAGTTCTTAGTTCTTACTGTTCATCATCTCTTTACATTATATGTTTGAACGTCTCTGCATTTCTTCTATTGAAAATTTAAGTTTTCTTTATGGTATTGAATATTGATTCTTGTTGGTAATTGTCATAGTTAATTTATTAATCTTTACTATCGATAGAAAGAGAGGGGATAAGGAAAAGACCATAACTTGAGCCTAAATTGCATAAATTTCCTGTAAGTTTTCATTGAAAAATTTTGATCATGTCAATGGGAGAGAATTTTTCTAGTTGATATTTATTAGATCTTGAAGCAAATGAAAACAATTATGAAGCTTAAACTCATTTTAGGTCGTTAATTTGTCATTCAAAATGACTGATTTGTCAGTTTTCATGTGTTTTACCTCTCATGAATTTCTGAAACTTCAAAAAACAAACAATATTGATGCTAATTCATGTGCTCTGTGAATCCAGTATTGGACATTTTCGTATTATAGGATTAAGGCAGTCACTACGTTAACTTCTCCATGTGAAAATGATGTGGAACTCTTATCTAAAGTTCTGTTAATTATCAAGAAGTATTGCTTTTACTGTGATTAAATGAGATTGGATCCATGTTGGTGCCCATCATGTGCCTGTAATATTTCTAGTTTATAAATATCATTTTGAGTGGTCCCTGTTCCTCACTAGTGGGCAATTTCTGAGATCATGCTTTAGGTGTTAAAAGTCCTTAAATGCCCTCTTGACCTGGTCTATGTTATAGTTGCCAACTAAGGTTCTGAATTCTGATATAATTCAGTCTCTGATTTTGGTAGGATGTGATGTTATTAATTGAATGACTAAGTACCCTTCTTTGGTAAAAAAATTAATGAAAATCTATCCTGCAGATGATTAAAGGAACAGCTTCAACAGAGCTGATGGTTCTTTTTTTATTTTGGCAACTTTTATTTCTATTGCAATTTGCTGTTAATGATCATGGGTTTTAACTTTTATGTCAATAAGAATTTCCCCCTTCATTACCACCTGAGCTATTATAGCTATGTTGCAATTCTGGGGAATCAAAGTATATTGTTGTTAGAGAAACTTCACAGTTTTGTGTTCTAGCCCGAAGCAGGCCCCTTATGCAAGTAGATGTAGATGTGGATGTTATTATCAAGTTTACATTCTGATTACTGAATTGGAAAAGTAGATGATTTTGTGCTGTTGAATAAAATAATTACTTATCATATGTTGATATGTTGTTCGTCAGCTGTTGTGGGCAAGGGCTTCATTGCAAGAGACATAAAGTTTATCAACACGGCAGGGGCAGAAAAGCACCAAGCAGTGGCCTTCAGGTCTGGCTCAGACATGTCTGTGTGTTACCGATGTGCATTTGAAGCATTTCAAGACACACTCTATGCTCACTCCAACCGACAATTCTACCGCGAATGTGACATCACGGGCACCATTGACTTCATATTCGGCAATGCTGCAGTCGTTTTCCAGCAATGCAACATTATGCCTAGGCAACCTTTGGCAAAACAGTTCAACACCATCACTGCTCAGGGCAAGAAAGACCCTAACCAAAACACTGGCATTTCAATTCAAAAATGCACCATTTCTGCTTTTGATAATCTTACAGCCCAAACATACCTTGGTAGGCCCTGGAAAGATTTCTCCACAACTGTTATCATGCAGTCCAGTGTTGGCTCATTCTTGAACTCATCGGGTTGGATACAATGGGTCAACGGTGTTGACCCACCCAGCACCATATTTTATGGTGAGTACCAGAACAGTGGACCAGGGTCCACTATTGATAAAAGGGTTAGCTGGGCTGGTTATCATCCCAGTCTTACAGCAGATGAGGCTGCCAAATTTGATGTAAGATCATTCATTCAAGGACCTGAGTGGCTGCCAGCAGCCATTGTTACATTTGATTCAACCCTGTGATCTCAAATTGGTACAGTATAGGGTTGAATTAAGTGCCATATTGGATCCAATTGGGTAGAATTATAAATCCTTCTAAAGTTGTCCAGAAGATAATTGTTTTTTTTTTGACGTTTTTATTTTGTTTATAGATATTCAATAATTAATTGGATTTTTTACATAATAATATATTATTATTAGTTCGGTTTATAAAAACATACTTTCATTTCTTAGTAATTTTTTATGTTCAATTATAAAAATCAACTGCAAATTGTAAATTTAATGAATAAAAAGAGAGTGAATAATTTGGTTTTAACTATAGATGCTTGGACTAAGTCAGAATACTAAATATGTGTTACTTTGGTTAATAAAGAAACAAACATCAAAGTGTGGATCAAAGCTGGGGAGAGAGATTCTAAAAGCATGAGGGTAAAAGATAAGAATCAAAGTGTAAATAGTGGCAACACAACAAAACAGAGGATTATCAGAAGAAAAGTTTCTTCATCTCAAAGTGAACTCACCCAAAACATAATTCAATTCCAGTGGTATTTCATTTGCTTCCATATAGACTAAAGAAAGCACAAAAAATTAAATGAGATTTATGTGAGAAGAACATTCAAATCCATTAAAGACAAAAATCAACAGCAAAAAATCAGAGCAAATAATTAATAAGTAGAAAAGAGAGAAAAAATGGAGGGTGGGGTTGGTAGGAATTCTTGAGGGGCGAGTGCGTAGGAGAGAGGCATGGAATGGACAATGACCAATTGGATCTCCTTGTAACTCAAATTCGCCGAGACCTTATTTGAACAAAAAAACTGCTTTTGCTTTGCTTGCTTTTTTTTTTTTTTATTTATTTTTTTCTAACAGTAATTGGAATTGTGTTTTTTATGGTTACGGAAATCTCGGATGGATCAGCAAGCAGCAGAGTTGTTAACCAATTTTTATTGGTCTGAGACATAAAAGGTGTGTTTAGAGGATTTGTAAGATGAGGCCGATGTTAGGACCATTACCATTAGTTTTCAGTTTTTAGCAATATTCTCATCAACAAGACGATAGAGACCAAAACATGACAAATTTAAGATCAAACTCCAAAAACCCGAAAATACTCAGAAACGAGATCTAATGGAGGGACTCTAGTCTCATGAGTTCAATCATAACCAATTCACTGGTATTTGTTTTCCTTTCTAATATGCTCCTCTTCTTCTTATATATTTCTACTTGGTACCGGTGAATATATTTTGATGATGGGTTTGAATAATTTTAGGAAATATTAAATGTGAGAAAGTGTTTGGTTGGAGGGAAATTAATATGGGAAAATAAGGGAAAAATGATGAAAAATGGATAATTTTTGGTGGGACCCGTTATGTACACAGAAATTTACATATGAAAAATTATGCTATGACACGAAAATATCACATCAATAACCTATTTGGCAAGAATGAATTAAGAAAAGTTTTTTTGTAATGAATTTATTATTACAACTGAATTATTACATATTATATACTTAAAATACCGTACTGAAAATTAAAAATTATTCAATGTGTGGGTGTAATTCACTAACTTCTTACCATTTTAAAACTGCGGCTTATAAACGATTTTAATTTATTAACCAATATATAAGTAATGCTTTTCCATGATTTCAAAGACATTTTGCTCATGGCCCCTTCAAATTAATTGATGGAGATGGGTTTTTGTGGTCTTCCAAGAATGTGCAAAAAGAAAATGGCTTTTGCCATTTGTATATGAGCAAATTGGAGTTTTCCCTAATAAAAATATAGAAAACATTACAGGCTAATATATAAACAAAAATATTGTCTAGCACGTTTGTCGTACATTTCCTACTATAAATTTTTAATGTAAAAAATATATTGATTTTTTTTATTTATTAAAAATCATTATTTTTATAATAAAAATTAAATATTTTATAAAAAAAAGAGATATTTTTTTATATTAGAAGTTAATGAGAAATATTGATAACATTCTTTGTATATAAGTAGACTAGCTGTATATTAATTGAAAATTGATTCATTACGGTTTTTTAACCGTTGGATACTAATCTTACGAATTACAAATGTTAATTAAAACGTGTCGATCATGCACAACACTGAAAATTCCCGCCATACAAAAAGTTACTATTAATTAATTAATTATATTATATGTTAACCTTTTAACCAAACTAAAAGATATAAAAGTAAAACAAATAAGAAAAGTATTATCTTGAAATAATTTGTAAATAGTTATGCAATTCAGATTATTAATAGTAATTGATGCATATGATAAATCTTTCTCATTTTTTTCAACTTAAAATTGAAAAACTATCATTTTAAGCTAGCAACTCTCAAAGTTATAAATTCTTATATTTAGTTTAGAATTTTAGGATTCAGCATCTTTATGAGGTTTAAATTACTATATTTGATCTAGAATTTTGAGACTCAACATTTTTGTTGAGATTTGATCTATCATTGTTCAAAATTACATGGTAAAATAACTCTGATACTAACTTATGACGATACATAATTAATTATCATGTAATAACCTATAAATGGTTAAATTATAACATAAAAAATATCTAACTTAAATTATTAGTAATAGTTCTGCTTATAATTATAAATCTCTATTTCTTTATAGCATGTTTTTATATTATGCCAAAATCTTACATAAAGCCAACCTAATTTGGAACTCTTACCGAGTTCCGAGAATAAGTTTGTGGGCAGCAGCCAAGGCATCGGGTCTCTTATATCAAAGTCGGTTCCGAAAAAGGCGCCTCCTTTCTTTGATTTTTTTTTCTTTCAATGTACTCACAAACACGTCAAAATCTTCTATTTCTTCTATCTCGTATATTTCTTTTCGGGGTCATCAGATAGACATCTGTGGTATTTATAAGGATGTGGAGATTCGTGATTGGTACAGCTAGAAGCCTCCTCAGCCGTTCCTATCAATATCAGCATCAAAATCACCGCTTGCTGTGTCCTCTTTCCTCTTCTCATTCACGTTTCTTCTCTTCCTCCCCTTCTTCTCCTTCACCCATGGCTCCTGTTTCTCTTGATACAATTAATCCTAAGGTGCTTGATTTTGATTTAATAATGTTCACTGTTTGATTTTTTTTTAGATGTTGAATTTTAGTGGTTTTGCCATCTGGGTTTCTTTGGTTTTTGTTTATGTATTGTGTGCCTTTTCTTCTTGTTTTTAATTCTATACGTGTTATTGGGTTTGCTTGCTTTTGACTCCTTTTCTTGATGTATCAATTCAAATGCTCGGCTTTACTTTGCCTTGCCTTTTTCTGATTGGAGAGTTTATGTTTTGATTGCAGTCTAGTAAGCAATGCACTTGAGCTGAGTGTTATTGGATTTTATTGTCCCACTAGATTTGATCGAGTTAAAAGATATCCTTCTCTTTGATGAATAGTTTAAAGACAATATGATGTTCGATAGAATGCTACTTTGAAATTTCAGAAGTTCATTTTACTATATTTACTTGTAAAAATGCCAATTTTTTTCTTTAACCTTATAACTGAATGCACTAGCAGGAACAGCAAGTTTTTATCATAAAAATGTAGTTTCGTAATTGTGTTAATTATTTAATTATAATCATTAAATTTTTTATATTGACGGCGAAAGAATAATTATGATCCTTATTTTATAATTTCCGATCATGTACACTTCTTAAATGTATGGTTGTTGGCAGCTTTCCTGTTCTCCTTTTTATTCCCCATTTCTAAACTACTTTGTGTTGTAATTGCAGGTTTTGCAGTGTGAATATGCTGTCCGTGGTGAGATTGTGACCCTTGCACAGGTAATGCCTCTCACCAGTTGTTTTATGCTGTGTAGGATCAGTGCTCATATTGCTTAGAACTTGTTTGACGTTTGAATATTGACGCTTTTTGTTCTGCAAAAAAACTGCTTGGACCCGAGTGTGATTACAGAATGTCTATATTTTTGTGCAGAATTTACAAGAAGAGTTAAAGTCTAAGCCAGGTTCTCATTCATTTGATGAGGTATGTTTCTTTTACACGGTTGTTTGAACAATAATAATAATTATTATTATTATTTTTTTGAGGGGGATGTATTTTGTTAATCATGATTAGAACTGTATCCTTTTGGCTTGATTCTATACTTACTATTGAAGCAAGTTCCGTTTGAAAATTGAAGAAACCAATAACTAAAATGGGTATAAAGGCCTTGGCAATAAACAAAAGAAGATACTTTTTAGATACTTTTTTCATTTAAAGCGGACGCTATCTAAAATGCTTCCAGTGCTTTGATACACTGATACTGACTATTTTATCATCATATAACAGATAATTTACTGCAACATTGGAAATCCTCAGTCTCTTGGCCAGCAGCCGATAACATTCTTTCGAGAGGTTAGTGTGCTCCAGCCTCTATGTGGAAGACATTAGGCTATGCATATGACTGGTCCAATTATCATCAATGATTATTTCTTCCTTAGGTACTTGCATTATGTGACCATCCTACTATATTGGACAGAAGTGAAACTCAGGGTTTGTTCAGGTATTTTACTTTAATGATTTTGGTCAATCGAGTCCTCTATTTGTTGTTTCTTCTTGAAATGAAGGAAATAGAACATTTTACCTCTTCTTCGTTAGTGAGCAACATTCTGAGTATTTTTACTATTTTTTTACCCTTGGGAACATGTTTGGCCTTCTATTAAATTTATTGCTCATCCTTAATCTATGAACTTGTCTAGTAACAGAATGTGAGTTAAAGAGTATAAGAATTTGTTTTCTAACCATATGAATTGACCTTTAGCCTCTCCTTCTATGTCAAGTTGTAATTCATGTCTCGTATGATAATATACATTTTAGTATGAAGTATGAACTATTCCATTTTGATTGTGCTGATGAAAATAGTTGTTTCATCCCTTGTTAACCTCATTTTTTAGCTGAAACCTTTAAGGTGGTAGCCTTTCTGGCATCTTTCAGATCTACTTAAGAAACTGACTTTACTTCTTGTTACAGTGCTGATGCGATAGAGCGAGCTTGGCAGATTCTTGATCAAATTCCTGGAAGAGCAACTGGTGCTTACAGTCACAGTCAGGTTATAATCATACCCTCACCTCCATGAACTTTAAATTTTGCATGAAAACGCAGTGATCATTATTGTGATAAATTATACGAGATGATTCTAACTTTTCTAAAAACATCAGGGTATCAAGGGATTGCGTGATACTATTTCTGCTGGGATTGAAGCTCGTGATGGTTTTCTTGCCAATCCAAATGATATTTTCTTGACAGATGGTGCAAGTCCAGCAGTAACAATCAATCTCACATACTTAGTATCTGAAAAATGAATAACTCGAAATATCATTTCTATATGAATGGTTTCTGTACGCATTAAAACAGATACATTTTTGAAGCATGTAAATAACTGATTTACCTATGTCTATTTCCAGGTCCATATGATAATGCAGTTACTGATAAGATCAGGAAAGGATGGAATACTATGTCCCATTCCTCAGTACCCCTTGTACTCTGCTTCAATTGCTCTCCATGGTGGTAGTCTGGTATGTCAAGTAACATCATACAAACTTGAGCAAAATTTATTGCTTAGCTTTCCTATGTTGAATCAACTGGCTCTAAATAGCAGCTTGCTTGAATTGCTTCAGAGGCATAGAGTCAAAATTGACTATATACATATAAAATTGACTTCATCTAATATAGAAGTATTAAATTAGATATTCTTCATTCGTCATGAATTATTTTTGGATTAGAGTTTGAAGTAGAACTCTGGTGTTTCTGCAGGTTCCATACTATCTTGACGAAGCAACTGGGTGGGGCTTGGAAATTTCTGAGCTTAAGAACCAATTGGAAGATGCCAAGTCTAAGGGTATTACTGTCAGGGCATTAGTTGTAATAAATCCAGGCAATCCCACAGGACAGGTATGACTAAAAAGTAACTGGCTTAGTGTCCTGTGATGGACATGATTTATTTATTGGTTTTGATTACAAAAAGTGTTCAGGTTCTTGCGGAAGACAACCAGCGAGAAATTGTTGAGTTCTGCAAACAAGAAGGTCTTGTTCTTCTTGCAGATGAGGTAGGTGGCTATGAGTTTTCAGAATGAGCCTATTATTCTGGGCATTTTACCAAAAATGAATCTGGCTTGAAATATAATCTTATATGAACAGGTTTATCAAGAAAATGTATATGTTCCAGAGAAGAAGTTTCATTCATTTAAAAAGATCTCTCGATCTATGGGTTATGGTGAAGATGATATAGCTCTTGTATCTTTCCAGTCTGTCTCCAAAGGTAAAATGGATACGTGTGTTTATTGTCAAGAATAGTTTGCAATTTTTGAAATTTGAGAATGAGTAATCCATTTTTCGTTTTTCAAATATTTCCAGGGTACTATGGAGAATGTGGAAAGAGAGGAGGTTACATGGAGGTCACTGGATTTGCTTCTGAAATAAGGGAGCAAATATACAAAGTGGCATCTGTCAATCTTTGTTCCAATATATCTGGTCAAATTCTTGCGAGTCTTGTTATGAGTCCACCCAAGGTCATCTTTCTTCTTCTGTTTTACACTTTACTTTGTTATTTTGAATTTTTGATTTGATTTCTAGACTTTGCTTCTGTTAATCTTGATTTGGCATCTGATGTGAGTGTATCAAGGTGATGGGAGAAACCTATCAATGTTTTAGCAGTTCTCATTTGCTACTGATGAAACAGACTTATGTATGCAGGTTGGAGATGAATCATATGAATCATTTTCAGCTGAAAAAGATGGAATCTTGTCATCCCTTGCGAGGCGTGCAAAGGTCAGTCCAGTCAAATATATTTGTTGGATGAGTTGAGATGTTGAGAAATATGCAATAGTTAGTAGGATTATGTGGCTGCTGAATTCTGCACTTGAATTTGATTTTTGTGCGATGTTATGCTAAATTTTATGCTGATATTGGCAATTCTTGATGTCTTATCATTTAATGGCAGACATTGGAAGATGCATTGAACAAATTGGAGGGTGTAACATGCAACAAGGCAGAGGGGGCAATGTATCTCTTCCCCCAGATCCATCTCCCTGGAAAAGCAATTAAAGCTGCAGAAGCTGCAAAAAAGACCCCTGATGCATTCTATTGTCAGCGACTCCTCAATGCCACTGGCATTGTTGTTGTTCCTGGTTCTGGCTTTGGGCAGGTAAGTCTTATTGGTTTCTTGCAAATACATTCGTTTAATGCAGATTTCTCTTCCGGGATTTTGCAATTTGCATTCAGATGGAATGATATTTGATGCTTCTTGAAAATTAACTGGAAATTTTTGAAACATTTCCTTTGCTTCAAGACTTTTGACTAATTCTTTTATGTTTGTGATGCCTTGTGAAAAGGTTTCGGGCACTTGGCATTTTAGATGCACCATATTGCCTCAAGATGATAAGATTCCAGCAATTGTTTTGCGCCTTACAGAGTTCCACAAAGGTTTCATGGACGAGTTTCGTGACTGAGGAAGCTTCCCTCCTCAGCATTTTAGAAAGCTGCAAAATAAGAATGTAGTGTTACAAATGCAGGAATAGACATGGGGCTTATTGCATTTTTTTTTTCTGTAAGAGAAATAGACATGTTGTCTTTTCAATAGTTATAAGGATATGCTGAGTTTTGCTGAAATGCTTGTTATTTTAGTGTAGAATTTATAGACGTTACTTCTCAAAAACATTAGTTATCGATATCAGGAACCATTCACCCTATAAGCTTAAGACTATTAACTCACCTAGTTTATATTCCCATCAATAAGCATAGGTGTATTGAATCATGGGGAATTATAGGCTTGCATAAATCTCACACCTTGGAACGGTATTAGAGACATAAGAAAGTAGGCACAGACATAAACCTTTTGACAGTATTGGACCACTTACAAACACAGGCATAAGAAAGTTGACGGAGATTATTTGTGCAAGCAAGCACACTATCATTACAAATTGGGGCAGGCTTGTTTTACGTCTTGTAAGTCAGTTTTATGAGAATTCTGGATGCTGTACGGAATCGGTTATGATGAAAACAGAGAACAACATATGAGCAAACGGGGAGTAGAGGGAGGGAAATGTGGTTATTTTTGTATGCCGAAAGACAAATCAGGGGGGGTAAAAGTTGCAAACAAAAAAAACTACGGAGATTATAAATGAGGGATCAATACTTTCTTTTTTAAAATATTTCAATATTTTTTTTAACTCTTAAATATTGGAGAATGTTTTAAAAAAGAGTGTTATTAATATTCTTCTTAAAGGATTGGTAGAACTCGGTCGGTTTTGATCCCTGCTATCCATTTTGCTTTCCTTCGAAACTTTTCTAATCATGATATGGTTGCATTTGAACACTAATTTGAGTAATTTGCACTTTACATTATTAGTTTTCTTTTATTAATTCAAGGCCAACACATGTCTTCCTGAGCTATTAGGATTTCTTCTATCGAGTTTTTTTTATTAATTCAAGGCAACGCACATCCTTCCCTGCTATTGGCTTTTCTTCTATTGAGTTCAACTTTTATAAATTTCTATGATATAATATTCCACTTAATTTTTGTACTTTTTTTTCTATTGAGCTCCTGTACATTTATTTTGACATATTGAGCCTTTGTGATTTTCTTTTCATATTTATTGAGCTTTTGTTAATAGAAAGCTCTTATAAATTCGTCGATAATATCTAATTGTTTTATATATCTAATATTCGAAAATTTAGTAGTTAATGAGGCATGATAATGTCTCAATTATGCATGTTAATTATCAAATCATTAAGAAAATATTAATAAATATCAACTAAAAATGCACCATATTAAAGAGAAAAAAGAGACAAAAAAAGTATAATTTATTTTTTTACAAATCCAAGTCAATTATTTGAAGATGCACTTCATTGTATAACGTAAAGATGCTTTGATATTCTAGCAGTAAATTATTTTTTTAAAATCATTTAAAAAATTCTTAATTTTATTTTTTAAAACCATTAAATAATTAACGACGGATTTGTGAAAAAAAATTCCGTCTTTATTTTTTTTATGCTATTAAATAAGACTCAATAGATATGAAACTCAATGCACGAAGTAGAAATACAGGTGTTCAATGGAAAAGAAACAAAAAATATAAGAGCCGAATGTGATATTAGGCCTTTTTCTATTGAATCCTTAAACTTTTTAAATTTGCTGTCTCTGAATCGTTTTTGAACAATTTTAATGGAACATTCGCCCGCCAAACGGCCTAAATTAACTCTATTATTATTTTTATCTCTGAAAAGGATGAAAACGACTCAAAGAATGCATCAAGGCATTTCATCAAACACCTTTCAAGCAGAAGTGCAAAATCATGCATTTGTTCTGACATGCATTAGAAGACCAACATAAACAAATGCCTACCAAGTATCAGTTCCCATTTCACCCATTTTACCCATTTACCCAGCTGCAGATCAGCACCACGGACCCATAATTCAATTACATGGAATAAATTACAATAATTGTCTCATATGGCACACTAATTCGCAAAAATCACACAACAGGAATCATTGCCAAATTTCCATCACTAAATTGGAAATTCCCACCTCTTATGAGTATAAATTTTTTTCTAGATGTTAACTGAAATCATAATTTGTGGAGCTAAAGCGATTCAGTAGTAATCTTCCTTCATAAAAAGCACAACTTACACTATCCCCATGAAAGAAAAGGTTTGAGATTCAGAAGCGATGATGGAAAACCTCGAAATCAGAAATAGCCAAAAAGGGGCAGCGTCTCCTTCGTTTGAGAAGGAATTTTTTCCTGATTTTGACGACAATTCAATGTCTCGATTCCGCTCCGAAAGTGTGATTTTTTCATAATTTTTCCGCCCCGAATATTATATTTATATTTTAATTATAAAATAAAAATATAAAATTCATTTAAATTAAAAAATATATATTTTTTACTTAAATAATTATATATTTAACTAATTAATTAACATAAAAAAATATTTTTAATATTAAATAAAATAAAATTTTTAATAAAAATCGAAAATGAGCGAAATTATTCCAGCAGAAAACGGAATTTCGGAATTAGAGAACTCTGACAGATTTTGGAAGAGGAAGGAAAGGAGTTTGCACGGTTTCATTACGCGACATCGTTTTCAGATATGAATTTAACACAAAAACGCGCCCTCGTGATTGAATGTGCTTCACAGCCAACGGGAGTGTTAAAAAGGATTGATGTGGTCAACTTTAAAAGTCTAGAGATTCAATTAAAAAAAAACAAGAAGAAAGTTCAAGGACTCCACAGAAAAAACTAGAAAAGTTTAGGGACCCCAAGATGTGTTTTTGCCTTAATTCAAAGATGCAACTTTCTCGTGCTAAATTAATCTTCCAAATAAAGAACACTAAATGGCAGTTGTAATCTAATAACTCAAATGTTCAAACAGAAGTGTTTCAATTTGATGAGATGAAATCAAGTTACAGACTTGTTAAAATACCAATCCAGAAAAACAATTCTATGGTTCCAATCCAATCCTCTGCTTTGCCAACTGGTATGGAACGACAAGCATTAAAGGCAAACTGGGAATACTTATGAATGATGTAGAGAGAGAAATTTCACGACAATTTTATTTCTTATAGGCGACTAATGACTGTCTCGACCTCTGCAGGGGTATACAAATGATATGTTGGAGCCACCTTAGCGATGTCAACATTGTTAGGAGTCACCTGATATCGATAGCATAATTCAGTTGGCAATAATATGTTAAACCGTGTTCCTGATAGAGCTTAACCAGTTATATACTAAGGAAACATGGTTAAAACATCAAGCGGTAAAAATAAATAAAATTGCATTTAAGATCCAAAATACGTTCAGCAACTTTAAGCCTTACCTTCTCTTCCATAACTTGTTTCAGAATTGCAAGTGCAATTGTCTCGGCCTCTTGAAGAGTGATGTCCTGCACGATATAAGCAAGTGACATCAACATTCCAAAATAAAGAGGCTTAATTTCTTAGTTCATTTGAACAGATAGTGAACTATTATATTCATAACAACCGACAACATACTGATATGCTGCATTCAATTTGAGCTCCCCAAGTCTCTTTTAGGAACAAGAGAGAAAGGAGAAGAAAAGGAGGCATGTCTGTGGAAGGAGCAATACCTTGTTATATTGCTCTTGTAAGGAGCTATCTGCACCTTCTGAACCTGATCCAATAGCCTTTGCATTGCATTGCCAAAATGTCCCAGATGGATCTGTATAATACCTACAAAACACAACTTTTTAGGCTCAAAAAACCAGGAAATATGCTAAAGAGCATTTTAATTCATCTGCACTGCATGATTTCAATAATTGTCACAACTATAAATTACAACTAAAAGAAGCAACAAATAATAAAATCCTGAGTAAGGTTAGTGGGGGCAACTTCTCCATGTCCACATGCACAACATTAATAGGATATTTAGCAATTGTGTAGATAGCACTTTTAATTACATTACACTCACACAGCATTCTACATTTTATTTTCCTTAAATTAAATTGGTACCATTGGCCTTAAATAATAGCAACTCTTTAAGAATTTCAAATTGTACAAACTACCTTCGTGGGTATAGGTATATATATATTTAGAATTTATATTTCTTTATTTTTAATATTTTTATTTCATTTCTATATAATTTTTATTTCATTGGTAGCCAAAGACTTCCCTTCTCTCCTTTTATTTATTTTTTAATGAACACCAAATGGGTATATATATACATGACTTACCTAACTAGCCTAACTAGACCCACTGAAGTCTTGAAGAATTTAGCATGTTCAATTTCTTCTGTGGTGAGGCAATTCATTCAGAGTACAAAACAATTTTAGAAGTGCAAAAGAGTTAGCAATGCCTTTAGCTGGGACACAAATCCAGAAATTTTAAACGGTGAAAAACATTCAAGAAATCTTATTCAACAATCTATGAAATTTCATCCAGCTTTGATTGCCACTCTGTTCTTCTCTGATTCTTCTTCAGAGCCTAAACAGAGAAACAACAATTGATGATGTAAAAGAAAAAACTTTGTAGAAACAATGACAGAGGGATAATTTAACTTATCAGAATAAAACAAGCTAATAACAAACTCCCTAGATCTAGAGTGTTAATTTGGCAAACATTAAGAGCAATTGGGAATTCCAACAACAACAAAAAGGAAGCTGTCATTTTATGTTAAGGTTAATTGCATAAATTCAAGGTCCAAATAGAGAGACAATACAACTACTTGAGTGCAAATATTGCCATCCATGGGTAGCTTCTAAAATCCAATTCGTTCAAGAATACACACTCATACACACATAGGGAGAGAAAGTGATGGGAAAATTAAACTAAGCAAATAAATAGAAAGACAAATTAGTACTCACAGGCTAGGACCATGCTCATCATGACCAGCAATGAGAAGTGACACCCCAAATGGCCGAGACTGCAAAGGGAGAAGATAACCATAAACCAAAAGCATATAACATAAGCAACATTGGTAATGGATCAGGAATTTTGCAGTATACAACTATATGAAATATTATTTAAAAAAACTTTAATTTGTATAGCAAAGGAGCAAGTTAGAAACTGGTTTTTCCTTCTGTCTAAGTGATGAAAGTAGCAGCAGAAAGATATAAGCTTTACTTGAGATTTTATAGATGCACAGAATAGCAACAAACTTGATTGCCAATGATGTACGAAGATTTCTAATATTCATGAAGTTAAAAATATATCCATTTTGCTAGATATGTGAACAGTTCCAGAACTTCCCTACAATGGCTGCAGAATACCAGAAAGCAATCACACAGTAACAAGTCTGATAGAGGAAACCAAGCAACTGACATTTTAATGAAAAGGGGAGACGAAAAGAAATATAATCACATTTTATATCAAATGGAAATTTGAAAAGGTAGAACGCAGCAGAAGGTTAAAGAATGAGCAACAGTGATTGTTATTTTCAGAAAGAAATGAAAAAGTAGAATCCAATGATCAAAAAATAATCTGTTCATATGAGTGAGGAGTAAGCAGCTCTACCATGGATTCTTCATCACCTTCACCAAATCGTAGAGCCAAATCACAAAGTGCTTGGGTTGTAGACTCCACTGTCATGGGCTCACCATAAGAGAATCTATGGTTCTGAAGCATTAATCAACAGAATTAGCAAAGGAGCATCCCAGAGTCTACAAGGCATGGCAGTGGCAATAATGAAAACAATACCTGAGTTTCCACACGTGCATGCTCAACCAGTGTTCTAGCATCTGCTATCAACCCGCTCATAGCACATCCAATATGCTCATCAATTTCCATAACTTTCTCCACACTACTGGGCTCCTGAGAGAGAATTAAACAGGCAAATGGCCTGGAATTAGTTGTAATAAATCAAAATCATGGTGCTCAAAACTTTCATATTAGATATTATGACGTGGTAAAATTTAACACTTGAACACTTTTGAACTTCCTAATTTGAGCAGAATTTGTGGAGTTTGCACTTCATTCAGAAAGTAGGTTTTCTACAAGTCAAATATCAAGGATGTCACATAATTGAACCAATTTTGAAAACATGTCATCTGTATAGTCTACCTAATGTCATGTTAAATCGTGCCCATCAAGTGACATCTACAAATGGAAGTACACATAATTGCACCCGTTAAAAACAAACTCAAAGAAACACAAGACTCACTACACAGGTTGACCAGATTATAGGCTTATCACTTAAAGAAGTCCAAAACATGTAATTCATATGCATAAAAACAAACCAATGGAATGGGGCCTACCAGCAGTGGTGAAGTGATACGCTTCTCAACTGCAAGCACAACACCTTCTTTTGTCTTTAACCCAATCGCAGTTGAACCCAGCTACAATTACAAGAAAAGAGAAGTCATTCTTAACTAAGGATCAGTCAAGTTTCCAATTTATTCAGTGGCATTATCACGATATATAAACTTTGATCCAGTGGTGCATATATGTTTGAAATCCTTGTGTACTTAGAAAAAAAAAAGAAGTTTATTGTTTTCATCAAGAGATCTAAGAGAAGAATAATTTTCAGGGGAGAAATGAGTTTAATTGCTGGCACTCGCTTCTAGGACTGGTCAATACCAACATGCTGTATTAATTTATAATCCAACAATTACCAAGTGCATTCCTGACATCTAAGTGCAGGGTTCTTGACTATCGTAGAGGAAAAATCATAAAAAAACAAGTTACTTCCTGTGAAATATTTCATATAAAATTGCAATTAATCGTTACCAATGATTCTCAATATCATCATACAAAATCAATAACTTTACATGTTAACGCAATCAAAAGGACTAGAATTTCATAGCCCGGTTGAAATAATATCCAGCTTAACTGTTTTGACCCAATGAAGTACATAGAAATTGAGCATCTCTTCTGGATAGCGAAAAATTTATCATAAGAAAATAAAAAAGAGTATAGATTACCTTAATTGCTTCAATAGCATATTCAACCTGAAACAATCTTCCTTCTGGAGAGAAAGTGTTCACTCCTCTATCATACTCAGTCCTTAAAAAAAAAGGAAAAAAAAAAAAGCGCACACACACACAAAAAAAAAACACAAATCAAATACTTAAAAAAAAAAACCAACAAAAAGCAAGAGAGTGAAATTTTGAAAAAAGAATCATAACAGAATTAAAATGCAAGCATTACTTGTGATAAGGTTTACCTTGTGAGAAACATCGTTGTTTCGATCTAGAGAGTAGATCCTTGAGAGACAAGAAGGAAAGGCAGAGTAGGGTCTGACTTCTTCGGCTGTTCCTTTTTCTACAGCTCGAATCTCAACTTGTTAAACAAGACAGGCATCGAAACGTTTCGATTTTTTTATATTGGGCTTTTGGGCTCAATCTGGAGCACAGATATACCCAATTTTAGCTCTTTTTAGGCCAATATGTGGTATCCATCGGATTTTTCAAAAAACATGCTTAATATATTTTTACGTTAAAAAAAATATTATAATCTATTTAATATTTATAATGTAAGGAATTTTTTATATTATAGTTATTGTTGATCCGATTTATGAGTAAAAAAATTATTTATTTATAAACTAATAGTTTTTTTTTTTAAATTGTTTTTTACATAAACTTAGTTATGTATTTATTCATGAACCAAATCATTATTAACATGTTATCATGTAAAAAAAAAAGATGCATGATAGCAAAAATCAGTTTTTTATATCATGGTGATTATTTGCTCCATCCAAAAATAAATAAATAGATATAATTTATATTTTGGATTTTCTCTCATTCTATTTTATATTTGATGAAAGTGGAATAAACTATTGATCACAAATTTAATAAAATTTAATGAGTTATATATATAATTTACATGAAATAGTTAGTAAATTATGTTAGAATTTCGATCACGCGTCTGAGATTTTATAAAATTTGTTGAATAATCATATGGGAAACTAACTATTCTTATAAAATACAAATCAAATAGAATTGAAAATAAAAATAATATAGTTTATAGGCTTTTCTGTTTGTTATTAATTCAATTATATTTAATTAATTAAATTTTGTTTGTTTAAACTAAATATTAAAATTATTTATGAACTAAGTCAATTATAAAATGATGTGTAATCTATGTAAATAATTAATTAATTTTTAAAAAACAAAAATTTGAAAATATAAAATGAATCCCAATCTTTAGCATGTAAATATTAGGAGTTAGGACTTCTTAATGATTGATCGTATTTAATTATTTGAACTCAAACTTTACGATAAGTGATTTTTAAGAGAAAGAAAAAGAATGAAAGGCTGTAAATTTTGAAACATTTAAGGTGTGTTTAGTTGTAAACAATACTATTAATTTTTTTACTCTAAAAAATATATAATAGATTTATTATTTAGTTTTGTTATTTTTTAATTTGAAAAATTAGAAATATATTTTTAAAATTTTTTAAGTTATAAACAGTAGGTGAAAAAGTAAAAAAATAATAATTTTCTATTTCCATTTAAAAAAGTAAATATATTTTCTAATTTAAAAAATATGGAGTTTTCTAATTTAAAAATATATATATATATATATATATATATATATATAATGATAGATATTTTTTCATTTATAGTAAATTATAAGTAATTTTTTATAATACAATTAATTTGTTAATTTTTAAATATATTTCTATTTAAAATGTATTGATATAAATTAATTACAATTCTTTAATTTTATGTGTGGATATATTGGATTTGAACAGGTCTGTTGTGGAAATCGGGTTAGTTTCCACCAAAAATGAATAATTGTGCCAAAAATTAAGACAAAGAAAAATTCCCAGGTAGTTGGTGGAGTCACAAATGGTCTCCCTTAAAAACCAACTTCCTTAGACTCTTGAGTCTTGGTGACAGAATTTTTCTAAGATAATTTAAAGCACAATATATCACAAAGTAAAAGACCCGACAATAGCTATTAAATAGAAATAAAAGGAACACCAGAATTTAACGAGGTTCGGCCAATTATGCCTACGTCCTCGGACACTACTAAAATAATATTTCACTATTTTAAAGAAATATTACAAAGTGAAATATTACAAGAGAGAGAGGAAAAATACAACCAATCTTAGAAGTAGAGAGATTGGTGGTTTTTGGGATGAATTGTTAAGAGGGGGATTAAGCCCTTTTATAGGCTAATGCTATGGTGGAAAATTGAAATCTTTCCGATGTGGGATTGTCATATTTCAACAAATCTCCACCTTGACAATCTCACAATTCCAAACAAACATCCTCTAAACTCTTATATTACAAATTTCAGTAATGTCTCCAAATGCGCTTCAAAGCGCCCAATTTCAAATTCTAATAACATTTATCAAGTCCAAACAATGTTGGAACTTGACACCTGTCACAACTTTTGTTGTCATATCTGCGGGATTTTCAGCAGTCAAAATCTTCTGAAGAAGTATCCCACCATCTTCAAGAATTTCCCGTACAAAATGATATCGAACATCGATATGCTTCGTCCTTGTATGATAAACTTGATTCTTTGCTAAACAAATAGCACTTTGACTGTCACAATGCACTTTGACATGCTTCTGACCAATTCCCAAGTCATTCAACAACCCCTGAAGCCAAATTGCCTCCTTAACAGCTTCTGAAACTGCCATGTACTCTGCCTCTGTTGTAGACAAAGCAACTGTTGACTGTAAGGTGGACTTCCAACTAACCGGTGTCTTTGCAAGTGTGAACACATAACCGGTAGTAGATCGACGTTTGTCTAAATCACCTGCATAGTCGGAATCACAATATCCAACTATATATTGACCACTTTTCTCATCCCGCTCAAACATTATACCAACATCTACAGTATTCTGAATATACCGTAGAATCCATTTCACAGCTTGCCAATGTCCTTTGCCAGGATCATGCATGTACCTGCTCACAACTCCAACTGCTTGTGAAATGTCAGGCCTCGTACACACCATTGCATACATCAAGCTACCAACAGCATTTGCATATGGAACCTTTGACATATATTCTCGTTCTTCATCACTTTTCGGAGATAAAGATGCACTGAGCTTAAAATGAGGAGCAAGTGGAGTACTAACTGGTTTTGTATTCTCATTTATCCCAAAACGCTTTAGTACTTTTCTCAGATATTGTTTCTGAGTCAAACAAAGTCTCCCCAATTTTCTGTCTCTGCATATCTCCATACCGAGAATCTTCTTAGCTTCCCCTAAATCCTTCATTTCAAATTCCTGATTTAGTTGAGCTTTTAACTTCTGAATCTCTCCTTCATCTTTTGAAGCTATCAGCATATCATCAACATAAAGGAGGAGATAGATAAAGGAATCATCCCGTAGCTTGCGTAAATATACACAATGATCATATTTGCTTCTTGTGTATTTCTGCCTTATCATAAACTTGTCAAATCGTTTGTACCACTGTCTTGGAGATTGCTTCAATCCATACAACGATTTGCTCAACTTGCATGCCAAATTTTCTTTTCCAGCAACTTTAAATCCTTCTGGCTGAGTCATGTAGATTTCTTCTTCTAAGTCTCCATGTAAAAATGCAGTTTTTACATCCAGCTGAACTAGTTCCAGATCAAATTGTGCTACCAAAGCCAGCAGTATTCTTATGGAGGAATGTTTTACAACTGGAGAAAACACTTCATTATAATCAATTCCCTCCTTCTGAGCGTAGCCTTTAGCTACCAATCTTGCCTTGTAGCGGATATCATTCTTATCAGGAAATCCGTCTTTCTTTGCATAAACCCATTTACAGCCAATCGCTTTCTTTCCCTTTGGCAGACTTGCTAGCTTCCATGTCTGATTCTTTTCAAGGGACTGCATCTCTTCTTCCATAGCCTTTCTCCACTTTTCTTCTTCTGAGCTTTGAATAGCTTCACAATAAGTGGAAGGAATCTCATCATCTACTGAAGATGTATAATTAGTCATATCTTCAAGTCGAGCAGGTTTCTTAATCTTCCTTTTCGGCTTTCGTAGTGCAATTGGCTCAAGTTGCTGAGGAGGTTCTTGTGCTGAAACCTCTGCTTCCTCATCTGATCCATTTTCTACCAATATCTCCTCTTCTTCCGTAGGAGTAATTTTATCAGACTCTACAATTGCTGGATCAACAATTCTTCTTCTATCAAACTCCACCTGTTTGGGAGTTTCCTCCACCTGCTGTGGAGAACCATCCGTCTGCTCCTTTGTTACCTTTAACACGGTAGACTCATCAAAGGTAACATCTCTACTAAAGATTATTTTCTTCGTCTCTGGGCACCATAGTCGATATCCTTTGATACCAGAGGATATCCCCATAAAGATAGCTTTCTTTGCCCTTGGATCTAACTTTGATTCCTTAACATGATAGTATGCAGTGGAACCAAACACATGTAAGGAATTATAATCTGTAGCAGGTTTTCCATACCACACCTCCAAAGGTGTTTTGCCATTGATAGCAGTTGATGGCAAACGATTAATGAGATGACATGCGTATGTTACAGCCTCAGCCCAAAACTGTCTGCCTAATCCAGCATTAGACAACATACACCGAACTTTCTCCAGTAGAGTTCGGTTCATGCGTTCAGCCACCCCATTCTGTTGTGGTGTATTTCTGACAGTGAAATGTCGAACAATTCCTTCATTTCTGCAAACTTTCATGAAGGGATCACTTGTGTACTCTCCGCCATTGTCTGTTCGAAGACACTTGATATTTCTGCCCGTCTGAGATTCTACCATCTTCTTCCAGATGAGAAAAACTTCCAACACTTCATCCTTTGTCTTCATTGTATACACCCATACTCTTCTTGAACAATCATCAACAAAGGTAACATAGTAGTGTTTACCTCCCATTGAAGCAGTTTTGGAAGGACCCCATACATCTGAGTGAACATAATCCAGAATACCCTTGGTATCATGGATTGCAGTGCCAAACTTCACTCTCGTTTGCTTCCCTTTGATGCAATGCTCACAGAAGTCTAATTTGCAGATTCGCACTCCTTGCAATAATCCTTGATTCGCCAGAAGTTTCAAGGATTTTTCGCCTGCATGCCCCAAGCGCATATGCCACAATCTGGTTATTTCTAGTTCATGGTCATCACTAGAAACTGCTGCCGTTGTTCCAACAACTGTATTGCCTTCATAGTAATACAAGTTGTTGCTCCTTTGAACTCCTTTCATCACCACAAGTGCTCCAGATATAACCTTCATTACTTCATTTTTAATGATTATAGTGAAACCCTTTCTCCCAAGGATTCCCATAGAAATGAGGTTTTTCGTCAGACTGGGCACATATCTTACGTCTGTCAGAGTTCTGATTGATCCATCACGATTCCTCAATTGGATTGAACCAATTCCAGTTGTTTTGCAAGGGCTGTCATTTGCTGTATAGACAACTCCACCTTCAATTTCTTTAAAATCGAAAAACCATTCCCGATTGGGACACATATGGTGGCTACAGCCTGAATCCAGGATCCAAGCAGTCGAACTGCTTATTGATGGCATCAATGCTAATGAAAAATCTGAATCATCACATTCAGCTACATTTGAATCTGCAACAGACTTGCCTTTGCCAGATTTGCTTCTCAACTTAGGACAATCTTTCTTCCAGTGCCCCTTTTCTCGACAAAAGGCACATTCATCTTTGCCCACTCTGGACTTTGATCTGTCTTTCTTTCCCCTGTTCTTATTTTTCGAACGGCCTCTTACTATCAAAGCTTCAGCTGCTCCACTGGTGCTATCCTTCTTGTATTTTCTCCTCAATTCATAGCTGTATAGTGCAGCACATACTTCACTAAGAGACACCTCAGCTTTCCCATGGAGTAGAGTAGTTTCTAGAAACTCAAACTCCTCAGGAAGGGATCCCAACAGCATTAGGGCCAAATCTTCATCTTCAAATGTCACATCCAAGTTCATCAGATCTGCTACAAGTTGATTGAAATTGGTGATGTGATCATTCATCGTGGTACCAGGAACATATGTGAATCTGAACAGTCTTTTCTTCATATGAAGCTTATTTTGACTGCTCTTTTTCAAGAATTTTTCCTCCAATGCCTTCCACAATTTACTTGCATAAGTTTCTTTACAAAAGGCATACTTCTGCTCTCTGGACAGGCACGATCGAATTGTACCACATGCCAAACGATTGATTGTCTTCCATTCCTTCTCATCTGCACCTTCTGGCTTTTCTCCCTCAATGGCAATGTCTAAGCCTTGCTGAAATAAGGCGTCTAGAACTTCACCTTGCCACATGCCGAAATGGCCTGTACCATCAAAAATCTCCACTGCAATTCTCGTATTTGCCACAACAGTTCTCGCCAAAATTGATGAAGTAGAAGCTGTTGTGTCCATTGTGGATTTTTGTCCGTCTCTTGCCATTTCCTTTTTAAGACTATTTAATAGCTTTCAAATGCGGAATACCCAAGAATCCAAGGAAACCTTTCTGATGTGGAAGATCAGCTTACGCCGCAACCACAGAGCATATAACTCAGTAACCTTGGCTCTGATACCAATTGTTGTGGAAATCGGGTTAGTTTCCACCAAAAATGAATAATTGTGCCAAAAATTAAGACAAAGAAAAATTCCCAGGTAGTTGGTGGAGTCACAAATGGTCTCCCTTAAAAACCAACTTCCTTAGACTCTTGAGTCTTGGTGACAGAATTTTTCTAAGATAATTTAAAGCACAATATATCACAAAGTAAAAGACCCGACAATAGCTATTAAATAGAAATAAAAGGAACACCAGAATTTAACGAGGTTCGGCCAATTATGCCTACGTCCTCGGACACTACTAAAATAATATTTCACTATTTTAAAGAAATATTACAAAGTGAAATATTACAAGAGAGAGAGGAAAAATACAACCAATCTTAGAAGTAGAGAGATTGATGGTTTTTGGGATGAATTGTTAAGAGGGGGATTAAGCCCTTTTATAGGCTAATGCTATGGTGGAAAATTGAAATCTTTCCGATGTGGGATTGTCATATTTCAACAAGGTCATCCATGATGGCCCCGATCTGATATTATTTTATTAAATTCAAATTTAAATTAAGATAAAGAAATTGGATTGAGTTTCTATAATCCCATATTTGCAGATAGCCAGAGGTTATAGGAATAGAAACGGGGGATTGATTCCAAAATCTCGCTCTTTTTTGTTGAGGGAAATCTTTCCGTCTCCAAACCACATAGAAAATAGGATTCTAATCTCCAATGTTTATTAAATTTTTTTATTTTTATTAATTAGTTAATTATTTAAATAAATGATATATTTATTTTATTATTTTTAAAAATATTAATTAGATTAATATATATATATATATATATATATATATAATATTCGGAATAAAATATCGCAATGGGCGAATTTAACTGTCTATCTTTAAAACTTTGTATTGATTTTACTACCATAAATTTTACATAACTTAATATCTACTATTTGCAAAGTTATGAGTGTTTGGGCCAAAGTTACGAAACAGGCTATGATATTAAAAAAATGGATTAATTTTTTTAATCTATGAAATTTTAACTTATGTTTTAATATTTATAAAGTAAAGACCAACAATTTTATGTGCGTTGAATTTTTTATTGCTATATGATATTTATTCTTTTATATAATTTTTTATTATAACTCAATTACTAATTTAATTATTAAAAAAATCTCAAAATTTATGTGAAAAAAGATAAATAAAAATGTCAAACTCAAGCTTTATATAATAATATAATTTATTTAATTTTGTAAGGGCACACAGTATCTAAATGAAGATATTATGGCAGTGAATGCTCAAAGGAAATGACTGCTCTAATTCTGAAAAAGAGAAGAATGGCCAAGAAATAATATATCTAAGCTCTAACACAAACACAAACACAAACACAAAACCAAAGATCATGTGATGTTCTTCTTTTTCAAACAACTTCTACTTTTTTCAAGATTCAGTTCCTGCATTTGCAAATAAAGCCAAAACAGAAAAAATATAGCAGGGTATCTTCTTCTTCTTCTGCAATCATCTTTTATGACTATTCATAGTGAATCAAAAAATATAAATGGGTGAAAACTGTATTTGTCCTTAAACTATAATTCCATGGCCAAATCACCCAGGTTTAAATTTTTGAATCTATTATTTATTTGCTCTCAAATTACTCCATTTTATCCTCAAAAATACTATTTTCAATTTCTTTTTCTTCAATTTCCGTACGATTTATACTCATACCCTATACCAAATTGTGCATTCAATTCTAAGAAAATAATAATAATAATAAAGAGTGCTTTAAAGAATGATTAACTTTTCATTTTTTAATATTTCAAAAATGGAATTTGGTTTTTTCGTAGTAGTTCTGTCTATTATTTGCAAAATAACTAGCTCAAAGCACATTAACTCTTCAGAAGAAGATGAAGGGTATACATTCTAGGTTTGTAGGGACAATGCTTGCTCAATTATCCAAAGCAATTTTTATAGTCCGACCTGCAAATTCAGAATTTTGCAGAATTTGGCCCTTCATAATCAGACAATCTTTTGGTTTTACAGTACCAGCTGGTGTCCACTGCTTTGGTATATACTTCTTATTTTAGAATGCAACAAGCTTGCCTCCTTTTTCTTGGATGTTTGCTATTTAATTCTTTGGATGATTTATGTCTTCTATAAAAACAAAAACCATAACAATGAATAAATTATTGAAGGAAATTTATGTTTTGGGTTTTGCTTGAAAATAGCTTTAAGATACATATATTTCGGCTTGGAATCTCATCAAGGATGACTGTTGCAAGGGAAGCAACCACAAGAAACTTGGCCAGAAAATTGCAAGTTATGTATGTTTATCATCTTCTTTGATTGTTCACTTGCCCTTTGAATATGCTCGGTGTGTTCTCGAGCTCCTGCTCTCCATTCTTCTGTTTTCCTGTGCACAACTGCCATCCTCTTCATCAAATTTTCTTCTAAGTTTGATCTCATCTTCTGAATTTTCACCTGTTTACATTTTGAAAATAACTCAACCATTCAAGTCTCACAACATTGATTTTTAGTTGGCGAATTGATTTGCGTAATATTTCCCAATTGGAAAGTTAACACATTTGAACCATGTCACAGTGTGGGAATGCAAGAAGCAGAAAATATAATGACAACTAGCGCTGCAATTTTTTTAATTGTGCTTGGCATTAATTTAATCAACATTAACTACAACCAAGATTTCAAGCAAGAGATCACCCAAGTTCAAGTAAATAATCTATTTCGCCTCAACATTTTTAAATGCCAGATCACATGGGCTTGCAAGTTACAACCAAGTGTATGAAATTATTTATACAAGAAAGGATGGCTTCTTTAAGAGTGAAGCATGAAATAAGAATATATTGAATTAAGGAAAACACTCCTAAAGAGGTGGACCAGTCAAGAAAATGATAGAAGAATAGTGTTCGAGGGCTGTTAGGGGCTCGAGGCAGCAGTGCCTATAATAAACCAGACAAAACTCGCCAACTACAGTCAACAGTATAAAGCCATATGATAGATATGTTCATCTGGATAGGATAAAAACAAGAATCATCTTTGCTTTTCACATACCTAGCATCAATCCCAACTCTTACTTCAATCTTATGACAGCTTGACATAATTAGATGATGTTTCACCCTGATAGAAGCAGAAGTTTGGAATACTTAGGGCAAAGCGAGGATTAAGTTCATAATTTTTATCTTCCCATGTTCAATTGTTTACTCTTGTTTCAGAAACTGAAAGCAAGTTAAGTATTCATCAAAGACAAAAAAATTCCCCACAACAGCCAATCTCTTGTAATGCAAGGTGATATTTTTGGTGGTTCTATAATCCCGACAATGGAAGAAGCAAGAATGCATCATTTACACGTAAAGTGATGAGGAAGTACCTCGAGCTTTCTTGATTGAGCTTCTGTTTTGGCAGTTTGGAGATTCAACCAAGCTTGAATTTTTGCCTCTTCTCTCTGATACCTTTTGCTCAAATCAGAAATAGATATCAATATATCATAACTAACAAGAGAAAGCTACTAAATTGATACAAATTTTTTAATCATAAAATACCTAAGGCAGCACTTTGTCTTTTCCTCTTCCTCCCATGCAACAGCTCTACAATCTGAAACACTTTTTCGGCCGGTAATGCCGATTTGAAAGTGTCTCAGGCTCTTTGATATTTCCTCTTCCTCCTCTTCCCTTGAGCTCCAATTTGACGTGACAGAATCATATTGTGAGCTGAGTTGTAGCTTAGCCAAACGGCATTCTTCTAGCCGGGCCATGTCAATGCTGCTGCAGGTGCTGTTAGAATTCCCTGAGGGCAAAGGGCCTGACCTATTTTCAGGCGTGTTGTGACGAGCAGGCGATGAGCTGACACACTAATTGAGCTGCATAAAGGCATCAGCAGTGTAAAGTATCGTTCCACAAAGAACTCTGTTGGTGACACAGGCAATTATGCATCCTTATCAATAATTCTACTGGGTCATTTAAAACAAAGCACACACCAAATTGAGTTTAATTTAATTTTTCGCAAGACAAATATCAAATTTCATTTCTCAGCTACTGAACCAAATCCAGAATATCACACATGTGGGTTTAAATCTCGAACCATTGCAGCAATCAAACAGTAGAGAAAAAGTTCAAAGCTTTTTTAAGCTTTTACAAGACAAAAGAAAAGGGATGTCATGGAAATAATAGTGGAGCAAAAAGGGGCAACATGAGAAGTAAAAGGCAAATGAATTAAGGTAACATTAAGAACTAATAAGAAGAAAGAACCCACCTTTAAGAAGCACATCTGGAGAGACTGAGACCTCATTAAAAGCCAGGCCTGAGTTGTTGCGCTCGACCAAAACCACCAACCCATGAAAGCTAGAAGTAAGTTGTGAAATTTTTTCTTCTGTGACCCTTGATTTCTCCGCAAATACTTCCATTTGCTGCTTAAAGTTATCACATGGTTTCTGAATCTTTGAACAATCTGGCGAGGGCTTAAAAGTGTGAGCAGGAGACTCATGACAGGAACTGCCCATTAGCCACTTTTCTGCATCGTCCCACTTTGAAGGAAAGTTCTTTTTTGTAAGGTTGCCAGTACAGTAGCTGAATACAGGCCTACCCGGTGTCGAAGGAGCTTCCACTCTCTTTTGAGTGACTGAATTCACTCCTTTTCTCCTTTGCGTTGATACTTCAAGAAAACCTCTGCATTCAGAACTTCCATTCGCCATTATAAATGACTTGACAAACTCAGATGTCTCCTTGAGATTAAGCTTGCAAAGTGGGTCTTGAAAGGTGTCTGCAAATGGGTTATCTTTGCTTATTCCATACAAGCTGCTTGTGTTATTTGCCTCAAATGCTGATTCCTAAACCAGAAAAAACGCCTCGTGATAAGAAGAAAACCCAAAAGAAAAAACGAATCAAAACTCCAAACCAAAATAGGAAATAATAGCAATCAACAAAAAAACAACAGAAATGTCGGATCTTTACCGCATCAGAAGCAAAAATAGGAGGAGCTTGAAAGTATTTGGGACTTGTGAGATCCATGGCAGTGCACTTAGTTGGAATCACCGATTCAGACCCAGAAGAGGGATTCTCTTATTGCAATATTTGGTCTATATGTGCATCTCCTATCTACATAAACATTAGACACAGAAACAGTGATATGAGAAAGCGACCATTACCAAGGAAGGAAGGAAGGAGTTAAATAGTAGTCGGTATAGCTTAACAAGGAAAAAGAATTCAAAACTTTTTAATCATGGTCTAAAATACTGCTACAGTGGGGACATTAAGAAAAAAAACAATAATCGTTTTTTTTTTTATGGTTTGTTGAGAATTGAGACCAAAGTGTCAACAACAGTGACACGGATATCAGACCAAAGTCGTCATTGGTCGGAGAGTAAGGAGACGAAAGAGTACTTCCATGAAAAGAAGAGTGAGAGCTTTTGGGAAATGCAAAAAACAAACACGGGTACTGAATCAGAATTCAGAAAAGAAAACAATAATTTTTTTTTTCATATTAAAGCTTTGATCATTATATATAGGGAAGGTTGATATTGTTTTTGAATATAAAAATCATTAGGTCCCTCTCCCTTGTCTCCATAAGTGTGTAATTTCACAGCCCACTTTCGCAGAATCATCTCAGTGATCTCAGTTTGTTTTAAAATAAACTAAATTTAGATAAAATTTTCTACCACACAAGTGTAAATTTTAGAAGTAATATGAATTAAGGAAAACTCTAAGTTAGGTTAATTATTGAAGGTCTCTCTACAAAATGGCATAAGTACGACTAGACGAATCTTTCTCTTTTGCTCTCTACAAACTAGACTCTCAACTTCATACTAGCGAGTAGCCACAGGAAGTATTTTGAAAATTTTTATTTAGGTAAAATTTATAATTTTTTTATTTATAAATCAAATTAATATGAAAAATTAATTAGTTCAATCAGTATTGTATTTGTAAAATATAAATTAGTTTTGTGCATGTGGTTAATCATAAATTTTTAATAGTTGGGTTTTTTTTCGTATATTTGAATATAGTAATAATTGATAAGAAAAATAAAAATACACAAAAAAAATTCATGTGGGTAAATGCAGCGAGAACTCGATACTTAAAATTGCTCAACAGTAGTAGAATTAATTATTGATCCCGGCAGAATTCAATTCTGATTTTGAACATCTGAAATCTGCATTTTAATAGTGTACTTTTCTGTAGAATTTTCTTTCAATTCACGTTTGTGTTCACTCCACCGAAAAGCAAAAACTTTCCCTTCTCAACTACTTTTTTCAATTTACTACAAATCTTTTGCTCCATTTATTATGAATTTATATAGCTTTTTTTTTTTTATTATGGATCAGATTCGCGAGATCATTTTCCTTCTATATTCACCATGTTTAGCGTGAGACCAATTTTGCTGGTGATTTTATGCCGAAATTGACTTATGATTATCCTATTGGTACTCACATTTTAATAGATTCCCCACCAGAAGTTATTAACAGGTTGAAATATGACATTGTTAATGTTTTCTATTTTAGATAATTTTTTTGTTATTTTTATGAGTTTTGCTCATCTTTATATACCAAAAAAATAAATAAATTTAAGTTTCATTCAGGAGACAAGTGACCAATGGGTTGCTACAAACTATTGTTGTTTTTTTTAAATGGAAAAAAACATCCTCTTTTGTCAAAGAAAATGAAAATAGTATTCTAGTCTACAGAACAAGCAACTTCAAGGCCTTAAGCCCACCTTTTTGGTTCATTAGAGGGTCTATTGGGCTTTCTCTTTGGCACGGTGTAAGCATTGTAAGTGCAACAACAATCGACGCATACATATACGGAAATTAGGATTGTTATAATATCCAAATTCATCTTACATTATTTACCTTATTTTTAAAAAAAAATCCACATTTTTACAGAATTGAACTTTGGTAAATTAACTACTGTAAAATAAAATTTATCAATTATAATTTATAAGTTTATCGTTTTTGAATTTATAAATTAATCAGTTATAACTTATAAATTTATCGTTTTGAATTTAAAATTTATTGTTTTACACTCACATATTCACTTTTTTGAAATTCATTTTTTTGGAGTTACAATTTCACTTTTTTTGAAGTTCGTTGTTTTAAAGTTACAATTTCATAATTTTTAAACTACAAATTTATCATTTATAAATTGCAGGTTTATTATTTTCAACTTACAGGTTTATCGTTTAAAAGTTACATATTTATCGTTTAAAATTTACAAATTCATTATTTACAATTTGTTGTCTCATCACTTGCAGATTCATTATTTATAACTTTTCAGGTTTATCATTTTGAACTTACAAAGTTCATTGTTTATAATTTATAAGTTTATAATTTATAACTTATTATTTCATCATTTATAGGTTTATCACTTTTAATTTATAGATTCATTATTTTAAAGCTACAAATTTATCATTTTAAAACTTACAGATTAATCACGTACAAGTTTATAGTTTATAATTTATAGGTTTATCACTTTCAGGTTCATTATTTTTACCAAATCTTGATTTTTTTCTCTATATTACTCATTTTTAGTTCAAATATTTTTATTTTCAACCATTTTCTTTCACAAAAAATTAAATTAAATATTTTTATCCCAAACAATAATCACAATCATTACAATATTTAAAAATACTAAAAATAAATTCATATATGCAAATTTAAAAAAATTATCTCTCTAAAAACAAACTTAAAATATACAAAATTTTTAGAAGAAGAATACGGTGGAGAAGAAAACAATGTTGTACCAATTAATGACATATAAAATATCATGCAGTCTGATTTATGATATAATTTATGTGCAAATTATATCATAAACATATATTTATCATACATCATGTGGTATTTATTTAAATGTTTAAATATTTTATTTTTTGAAATATATAAAAAATAAATAATTACGCAATTGTATTTGTGAATGAAATGGATATATAATATAATATAATACTGAATCTGTAATAATAATAATAATAATAATAATAATAATAATAATAATAATAATAATAATAATAATAATAATAATAATAATTTGTTTATCAAATACATATTGGAGAATGATGGAGAATAAGATTTAAATATGAGTTAATTAAGAGCTTCCTAGAAATGTTAACTAATTGTAGCACATGTGATTCCCTATAATAACACATAGTTGTTGATTCTGGAGTTGATTTTTCCCCTTAATAAAACAAATATATTTTCTCATCATATTGTAGTTATTTATTTATTTTACGTTTTTGGAGTCTTAAATTGAAATAATTTTTTTTTTCGTGTGAGAAGAATAATATCAATTGATGCTTAGTTCAAATAATTTTTGGAAATTAACTATATTTTCTTGTTTGATAAACAATAAATTTAAAAACATATATTATATATATTACTCTTCACATATATATTAGAGTAATTATTATATATAATTAACTTGGAAAATATTTTTGTAAGAACAGGAGATGTATTATTTACACCGTAATTTAATTTTTAAAAGCAAACCAAATCTAACCTAACACGTTAACGAAAAGAAAGAATTGGGATACCCAAAAATAATTAAAAATATCCTCGATTTATGAAAGTGAAAGGTGAAGCTTACTTTATCCTAAGCGTATTATAATCAAATAATTAATCTTCAAAGCTAATTAATTGGCCTTAAAAAGAAAAACAAAAAAATGTAATCTTCTTTGCATATTTGTGGCTGAGAAGGGCCAATGGGCAATGACCCAATAGCAGTGACTGTATGACACATCTATGATTGAGCTCAAATTATATTTAAATGCATAATAATCTTGATGATGTTTCAATAGTGGTTGTTAATTCTTAAACATGATAATGCATAGTTGAGAATGATAGGTAGTTGAATTTCACAAAATAATTTTTTTTAATTAGTTAATTAATTTATGCCTAATGTCTTGTTGAAAATGATTGCTTGGAATTTTATTCCACAAATAAAATCATGGTGCTCCTACGGGAAAAAAACTATTGCTGCCATCAAAACAAATAGTTATATGCAAATATAATTATCTCATTTTGTTTCAAGTTGAATTCTACCAAAAAAAAAAATTAAAGTTCTTAAATTTATCTCGAATTCAATTTAATGGCTAAATTAGTTTATTTCATCTTAAAAATATTTTTTGTCTTTATTTTTCTTTAATTGTAAAATTGAATACACTATTTATCTTAAAAATCATAATAAAAAGTGAAAAGCTCATGGTTTGGAAAATATATGATAATTAGACTATAAATAAAAGTTTTGTTGCATATAAATTTTAAAATTAATTTCAAAGTGATATGATTATGGAATTACAAATTTATGAGTCAAGTTAACTTATTATACTGAGTTGAATTTTTACTTTTTTAATTTTGATAAGAGAGTTGAATTTTATTGACAGATAGAATATGAGTATGACTGGATGTATGGTTTTATTTTATAGGAAATGATAAGATATATCAATAATCTCATGAATCATCACTATATCAAGCAGCAGTGTATTAAATTAAATTAAATTAAATAGTTGATTGTGTTTGAAATGGCGGTCATTCAGCCCAATAGGCGATTTCTCTAAACGAAATGAAATTGAATTAGTTAAAACTCATAGTGAAATTATGAATAGAAAAATAGACCCACCACCCAATTGATTAAAAAAACAGAGCCTATCAACCAACAATGTATCTTTGGGTTTGCCAGCATCAACAGGTAAAAGATAAGCAACATGGACCCCATTTTCGCTTATATTTACCCATATAATGCTTCCTGACAAGACACAACCCCTCAATAATAGAATTTATTATTATTATTATTTCTTATATCCAATTCAGTCTACCTAGAAATTGATTTATTCCATTGCTTTCCTTACATGAACACTTCCATTAAGATCAAATAAACCTTCTTTCTTTCATTTCTTTCTTTCTTGTTGCATATGCTCGATGGCTGTAACTTGCTTTTCTTCTCCTAAAATCCCACTTCAAAAATCTTGTCCAATTATAATTCCAAGAACCAAAACTATGATGCCTAAACACAGTCACATTCCACTCAAGAACAAATCACCTCTACTTCAAGTCAGATCATTCAAGAACAAGGTATTCTTCTCAAATACGCATATCATTAATTTAAACAGACTGTCAAGAGAAAAAATCAACAATATCATATCATACAGTGTTCATTGATGTCTACTTGATTCTTTTCTTTCTTTTATATATATGCAAATAGCAACCGGTCTTTGAGAACCAGTCTGAAGGCATAATTTGTTATAGAGATGACAGTGGGGAAATAATTTGTGAAGGATTTGATGAAGGCCCTAGATTACACCGTCAGCCTCCAAGATCATCATATAATTCAAGGTACAAATTTAACTTCATTATTTGATTAAGGATTTCTAATCAAGTATATTCCATGATTTCTTCATTATTACTTCTTGTTCTGCATCATCTTTTGCTTATTATCATATACTAAAATACATGGACATTTTTTTTCCTTTTGTTATTAAATTCAGAGATGCTGAGATTATCAATCTGCTTCATCGAAGATTACTTGAAGTTGTTAATGGTGGTGAATTCAACAACTCTGATAATGGTGTTGCTGCTGTCCAAGAGGACTTCAAATGGAATGGATTTAACAAATTATGCTGATCAATGACCGATGCTTTTCTATTTCACCTATATATATGAAAAAATAATGTGCATCATCAAGCCTGGAAAAGAGACATTTATTTCAGTCTCAGAATGTAAATATCAGCCTCAAATCTGTTCTGGAAATGCTTTCTCATTTCCACCCTGCATCATCATAAATTACAGTTTTTCTTTTCAGTCCTTCAATGGAATAGGTCCCAGCAGCACGTGTACTTTATTGGCTGTTCAGTTCACTGTCAAGGTATTTAATACTAAAAGGAGATAGATTCTTGAACAAATATAAAAAGAAACAAAAACCAAATATTGATTATTTGGAATAAGAATCAAAATCTGGAGTAATAATTACAAACTATCATATTCCCTTGAAATACCAGACATTGCAATTGTAAATATATGATTAAATACAATGTGCAGAGATTTCATGGAGAGGCCGTCCAATATTATACCTCTTCCTGAAATTCCTGTGGCCTTAACAAAAGCTTTCTTCTGCTTCTCCTAACAAATAATTATGAACTTTTCTTCTTAACTAAAACATATGAATGTAATTCCTATAAAAAAGAATTTAAATATAAGAAGAAAAAAAAAAAGATATATTAACACGGGAAAAATCATATGGGACAGTAGTCCCGAAATGCATATTTGAATGTACAAGCACAGAGATAGCCAATATCATTCAACCGAAGTCCCACCTTGTGCGTTCTCTTCGTACAGATCAGACTGGGATTTACTTGGAATAATAGCGGGAGGTGACCACTGATCTGGGACCATTAGAAAATAAGTAGTCATTGCTTTCCTGAACCTTTTCTTGTACTGCTTTGGAGAGATAACAGTTGGGGATGCGTTCCTCGGCCCACCAAGAATGCCCGAGGCCTTCACCCATGTTTCCAGGTGCTTGTCCCACGTATACTGTCTCATGAAATCAATGATTCCAAGAACTAATTCATGCCGTTCTTTATCCACACCAACCAATAATGAGTAATCCATGACATCAATCGACTGCGTCAGCACAAGCACAAACACATTACATTGGAAGACAGATTTTATTTTGGCTGAATTACTAGACAACTTACACAACCAGATACTGCTTCAGCACAATCTCTCTCCTCCCACCCCACGTAAACAGTAAGGAGAGAGATGGCCAGAGGGGCAATTCACATACAAAAAAAAAGAATACTAACACTTACCGCAAGAAAAGAAGTGTCATTCCAGACAGCTCTCTCCAGCAACCGCTTTGCCTTGTTTCCAACAAAAATAGGGGAAGTTGGCATTGCTTCGATCAAGTTCTGATCTAACAAAACTTTATTGCTCCCACTAGAATCAGGATTATATCGTGATCGGGAAGATCCTTTTAGATCATAGAGGCGGGACACATTCCTTCCAAAGAGAAGGTTCTCCATAACCAGAACATCCATTTTTGATTCTTTCCCACCTTTCAGATGCTTTGATGTAACCTTCCAGCATTAAGACAATAACAGATAATAAATTTTTTGTATAGGGAAGTTCAATATAAAATTGCATCATCACAAATGCAACGACTTTTCTTTTCTTTCAAATACTAATAAATTTTACACAGCCGTTTTCACCCAAAAAAATAAAAACAGAAAAGAAAAGAAGAAAAGGAAACTGTCAAGAGATCACGACATGCAAACTCATAGACCAACAAAATGAACATGGATGATGAAAGATTATTTGGTTCTAGATGGATTGATAAATTATAAGATTGAGACCACTTTTATTAACTGAGAGCCTAATCCACCATCCATTCCAAGTTATGGCACAATCTTTGGGTAGATGGTGGTAAACCTAGGAGTTGACCAGGACAAAAATCAGAAATTTTTGAGATCGTTTCAATGACCTCTATACTACAAAGTAATCACAAAATTCATACTCTTACTTTACATCTCCCATTAATTTTTTTTTCTTTATATCTGCACTAGATGCCATTTATACCACAATTAACCCACTTCATAGTACTTTTGCTTAGTAAAAAAGAATCACAGCGAGGTCAAAAAGCATGTCAATCAATGCCCAGGTTTGGCAAGCTTTAAGGTAGAATCAAATGATTTGAGTAATTTACTCTATTTTGTAAATAAGCTATTATTGTCATATACCTGATAGATCCCCAAAATCTTTGCCAGGCATGTTGGACTTCTTGAGCTAATTGATTCAGAGAGATACCTGAAATATTCAGGAGCAAATTTTATAAATGACTCCAATTCTGTTTTTGTTACTTGTTTGATAATAAACCGATCATCCAAGGTTTTCGCAAAGAAGACATTGCTCTTGCCACCTTGAGCCCCCCACTTTTTACAACGACTGAGAGATCTAATAAAATCGAGCTCAGATGGGCAACATATTCTCCTTAATGCTTCAAACCGTTTTGCATAGTAACAAGTCACAGAATATTTCACTTTACCAAGTGGGCCATCATCTCCAAAAGAAACTCTGGCATGCATTGTTTTGGTGTAAGTGAGTGGGTCTAGAGGCAGAGGGCTGCGAGATCCAGACATAGATAGGAAGCTCTCATCTACAGACCCAAGGCTTCTATGAGAATCAATGGTGACTTCATCTACTGAATGGAATGACTGGAAAGTCATAGGATCAGAAAAACTAGAAGTCAAACTGAAATCACCACCCTCTTTCATTTTTTCCCCTTCACCAGTCAGTTGGGCAAGATACTCTGGTGACGATAAAGCATAAGATATAATGCTTGTAGGTTCATCATCATATACAGGAATGACAGTGTCATTTGCACCCACAGGCAGGAGGAGCCTGGCCCCACCCTGAAGTTCCAACTCCCTGAAGGATGAAATGTATACACCCATTGTATCAAGTTTCTCAGGGCTTGCCAAAAAATTCTTGTTCAATGACCGGTAGAAGTTTAGAAAGGGCATTCTTAAGTAGCTTATAGAATCTTCAGAATTATCAGAGCCCTTGGTGGACAGTGGAGGTGAAAGTGAATAGCTGACCTTGGGACCATTTTGGTCTTCCACTCGGGTATATAAATCCAACCCATCAACTGCTGCAGATGTGGCTGACAAATCTGCCACAGCTGCATCAGAAAACACACTACCATCATCCTTTAACAATTCAACTCCTGGGTGATTCTTACCTGTCCAAGCAGCATCAAGAGTGTCAGTCAAATTTGACATGACAGGAACCTGACCCTCAGAAAGGGTCCTGCGAACATTTCCACTGCATTCTAGATTGTTGGGTTGATCAGAGATGGGCGTGATGGAAGAAGAGTCAACATGATCTTCCTTTCCATGGTTAGGATCTTGAACCATATCTATTTCTTGTTGGACTGTGTCAGACAAATTGGCTTTGTTGCCAAATCCTCCTTGCTGATTAGGGATTTTAAGCAGCTGTGCATCTACAGTGAGAGAATTACAGCTACTAAAACCTTTGTCATTCACATTCATCTCAGTGAGCTCAGCATTAGCAAGGGGCTTCTCCTCATGTCCTGGATTTGAACAGCTCAAACCATCTTGAAGGCTTTCGTTCTCTAAATTCACTGCATAGATTAGACGGTGTTCCCACATGTAAGATTGGAAAAGTAACTGCCTCCGCAATCTATTAACCTCCAGAATGTTAATAACAGGCTGACCCTTCTTGGCTTCCCTATTCAACACTTTCTGGAGTAAATCCTAAAACAAATATTGAGAACAACAAGAAATTAGTTATCTAATGTAACAAAAATATATTGGATTTTTTTCAACTATATAACTTGTGCAAAAAAGAATTTTGTGATCAAAAGAAAAAATAACTATGAAGATTTTGTTTTGAATAGTTAAATTATTGTGAAATTCAAAGGCATATGAGAATTCAGAAATTTCAGGTTCTGTGATGCAGCCCATTCTTGAGATAAAAGAATTTGGTTGACAAACATTGAAAATTAAAATGTACTCAATCATGTGGATGAAGAATTCAAGTAGGCTCAGTGAGAAGGACATTGTTCTACTATCACTTTGGAGATGGGGTTAAATTGTAAATAAAGCAGAAGAGGAACAAACTAGCCAAAAATTAACTGAAAGACAATCATAGTACACATTCCTCAAAATGTCAGAGTAATTAAAGAATAAATTTTAGTTCATGCTATTGACTTCAAATATTTACACAATTAGGGAAAGATTGTGGACAAAATGCTACCTAGGTTTACAAATTGCAATTTATCTACAAGCATGTCCCCTATTTGAATTGTCTGCATAAATGCAGTGGGCATGCATATAAAATTGCTTGCACAATATGATACTTACGCAAGTGAGGGCAACAGCACTACATAAACTACAAGCAAGTCTACTATTTGAATGGTCTGCATAAGACTTCAATGCATGAACAAAGCCTCACCTCAAATTCTAACTTCTCCTTCTGTAACATCACTTCAAGTTCTCTAATTTGTCGCCTTGCCTCGGGGAGTTGCATGCCACAGTTAGGTGGCACTGCAACAGATCTTTTCTCTGCAATTTGACTGAGAGCATTGAAGACATCAGCAAATAGAAGTTCTGCCCGGACAACAACCTGTTATTCAGAGAATTAAATTACTCATATGCAAAGCAATTTAAATGAAAATTCAAAATTCCAAAAGGGTGAACACTGCACCTCATCTGTTTCTTTCTGTATCCATTCCTGGCTCTCAAAGTTGAAATCAAGTTTTGGCGGAGGAAGGTAGACAGAAAGAACATCAATTGATGCATATCGAAAGCAAGCAACCATATTCCCAAACCTGTATTTAAAGTTGGTGAGAAGCAGGCACACAGAAGATCTAACAAAAGCAAAATGGAAATAATGAAAGGTTTTGCTTACTATTGCTAATATAGCATGGCAGTCCATGTTGAATGGCTGCAAGTGTTATTTATTAGTTACATCAAATTTATTACATTACCCAAAAAAAGGAGGAGGTTTTCCGGCTGATGATAACATTGACACAAGCAACATCTTGGTCATAATGTGTATTAGCTAGCCCTATCATGATTGATATGTTTATCACGTGAGGTGAAAAACTATAGGTGATAATGAAGCTATATGTTTGTTTACAACAAAACAAAATAGAAATTTAGAAAAACCTACCCATAAAAACGAAGACAATCCCTGTGAAGAGAATGACCACAACTTGCCACCCTGCTTGCAGCTGCATGGTTAGAAAAACTGAGCTCCAAAAATTTCCCAAAAGATAGACCCCAAGCAGCATCAGACATCACTACTCTTCGAGTAGCTGGGGGAAAACCACTGGATCGGGGACACCTCAGACATCTGTGCCACATCCAAATCTTTCCATCCTTTTCACCTGGTAAGAGTATTTCTGGTAGCTTTTTCACAGATATTGTGAGGGTGCCTTGTCGATGAGTGTAACAGTGAACATGCGCTTCTGATGGCATCTCACAAGATCGGCAAGTGTAACTCTGAGAAGCAGTTTAGCTTTTTCAGTTTTAAAATGTATAACCCATATTTTAATCTGGAGAACTAACAATTCTAAGAAAAAAAAAATGAAGGAACTTACTTGATCAAATAAATGGTCTCGAAGAAACCGACCCAAAGGTTTGTCAAAGCTACCATAGTATTTAATTCGAAAAAGATGAGATCTTTCGCAGACAGTCCCCTTCCACACGCATCGGGAAGATAAGGAAACCAAAATGCTCTGATGATCTGATGGTGATGGAGGGAATTCTTCTTTTAAGGATCCTGGCTCTTCAACACTATTTTTATTATCCTGTTGTGCAGATGACACCTCTGAACTGGATGACTCATTTGGAATCATTTCGCCAAGATTATTATGAGCATAATTCTCCTTAATACCTTCAGAATGCCCAAAGCCATTAGCAGGAAGATGATCACCTACGACAGCCACCTTGTTGTTGGCTGCTGTTAATTCTGCTAGCAGAGAACCGCCAGATCCCATTTTAATTTTCTCCTCAAAAGGACAATAAGAATCTGAAACAACTTTCATAGTAGAAGGAATAGTAGAGAGAAATGAATTTGAATTGCTGCAAGATGAAGTGGGTCCTCTGGCTTGAGAGCTAGAACCATCAGCTTGTGGTTGCCTTTCAATATGATCAACAGAAGAACTGCTGATTGTTGAGTCGAGATATGCAACAGGAACGCTGTTGGACCTTTGAGGTTCACTGCTACTTTGCATTCCCTGAGGCTTTTCAGTGGAAGGAACAGAAAAACCTGGTACAGTTGATATAGATCTCTCAATGCTTGAAGGTTTATCTGGGAGTGCCACAGTTATTGGAGAGTTCAGAGGGAATTCTGGTAGAGATGCTCCTTCATCAGCAAGGAAAGATGTCTCCAAAGCCAAGTGATATGCTGCAAAAAGTCCATACTGAACCACATGTTTCACTTTCTTTAACTCATCTCCATTAGCACCTCTAAGTAAAATCTGAAACAGATGGAAACATGAGAGATAAATATAACTTGGTAGCAGATCCATCTGATCATTGTCAAAGACAACTTGATAGTCAATCCAAAAGTTTCGACCTTGTCCAATTGTCATAAATGAAACTGAATATCTTTGTATTAGAAGTATCATCATCAGTTTCATATAATTTATAAATTGAAGTTTTAGGGACTTACAGTAAAACCCAGTGGCTTTGGGCAGCCTTCAAAGTACATTAATGTCTTTGTCATTTTTTTCCCACCCTGCCCAGCAGTACCTAGATCTTCCAAGAACCTCTCTACATGAAACATATCACAGTATCCTAACTTTGGAGAAGAGAGATGATCAATTGAAGGAACTATTTGAGCACCCGTGCATCGGGCTATGCGCTCTAAAAGTGGCTTCTTGATATTGAGAACAAGAGATATGTCTTTAGCAAGCAGGTAGTCCTGCGCAAATCGTGAAACTGATTTCTCTACTAAAAGAACATCAGGTTGGTGTGCATCTATCCTTGCCACTGCCATCTTTAGATGGTCCATTTCCTAGAGAAGAAAGGAAACCCATGATAAAGAAGAAAGGAGGAGCAAAAAGTTCAATGGAAACAATTTAATCGCACTAAAACATAGAAAGCAAATAAGTGGCAATGTGAAACATAATGGGCTAGGGTAAGGAGGAGTTTTGTTAAAGGAACAACCTGCTGTAACAGAGTATCAAAACTTGACAAGTGGTTAGAAACCCGCTGGTACTCGAGAACCCCTCCGAGGATCAGTAATCGAGGTTTCTCTATTTTCGTTGTCATTCGGCGATGAGCCACATTTTTCTTACAAACAACTCCTTTGACCACCATACTAGAAAAAGAAACAATGAAAAACTAAGGAAAAAAGAACTTAACTCAGAAAGACTGCAAAAGAAAAAAGATGAAAACAAATTTACTACGATAAGCAAATAACTTTCAGACTCTAATGCAGTTGCATAAACTTAATGGAGATAGCTACTTTATTCTTTGAGAAGATTTGAAGTTGTTGTTTCTATATATTTTATGATAGATTAGAAAGATAGCTCTTTCAGTGAGAGTTGATAGAAGTTTCCACAAGAGCAATAGCTATGATCACCGGAGCTTGCAGAAAAAGCTTTTATCACAATTAGATACACCAGTTTCTATGTCAATCTCCTAAGTTTTCTAAATTATTGTGATCCACTTATGTTGTTTGGATGTGTGGTTGGCTGGAAGAACCATTTAGTCACAAATCCAGTACATATATATATATATATATATATATGTTGTGTTATGCTACTGTTATACCCAATTATTTTAGGTTCTTTCACTAGATACAGAATTGACAAAACTAACTGCTCCAGGAACCTGGTTTCTGCTTTCAAACAAACAACTTAAAACAATTCATACACTGAAATCAATTAACATGAACATATCCTTTATCGACAATAATCCATTTAATGATACATCCAGATTGAGTCTTTTGGTATAAGAAAGTTTAAAAAAAAAAAATGACACCAAATTGTGTTATGTATGGGAAACTTAAATCATTATGAGTATTACCTCTCACAGCGACGTCCAGAAGCAATGCATTTTACTTTTACATATCCACCGGGGTCCATTCCACCACCTTTGCTCATATCTGGTTTTAGTAGGGTTGCAGCCTCCCATGACAGAGACGTAATGATTTCTACCCAGTTTTCCTTATCATTATCATCACTGACAGGGATATTCTCAACCTGTAATAGTTGAGCTACCAAAGCCCTGAAATGCCCATCAACCACATTCTTCATTGCCTTCTTGTGCTCTTCAGTTGACCTGTCTCTATTACGAAATTCTCCACTTCCAAAACTGCTTGAGGTGCGTAAGCGTCCCCATTCTCCAGTTGCATGCCCAATTTCATCATCTTCATCATCATCATCAAACAAACCAGCTTCCCTCTCATCTTCTTCATCTTCTGGTTCAGGGGGGAGCCAGAGTAATCCATTATTCTCAAAATCTACAGGTTCAGCATCACTGTTTTCCCCAGGATACATGGAGGAAGTTGCCTCGCATTCATCATCTATATCATGCTCATTTTTTGTTCCAAGTGGTGGCATTCCTTCTAAACCATGTGAGCCAAAACTATGGTTTAGTGGAGAGCTGCTTAAACTTTTTGAGTGATTAATTTCTCCATCAAGACGTGCTTTCTGTGATCCTTCACAATTGCTCATGTCATCAAACTCAACTTGATCAAAATACTCATTGACTTGAGGGAAATGCCTTGTTTCAGAATCAGACCGAAACACCCCATAGTCATCATCATCATCGTCACTCCTGATGCCAAAGAACAACTGATTATTTAGTTACATATCAGGAAAAAAAATATCTCATACATACCACTTGTTTTTTTTTTTTGAGGACATACTAAACATACTGAATGTAAGGTTTCATGATAATAAAGTAATCAATTGCAGTTCTCAAGAAATTCATATTTGTGATACTTCTATAAATTATATTTCCAATAACTGATGAATATACCTGTCATTCTCTGCAACTTATGTGTACAGCAACAAAAAAGTACTTGATTGTTATATTGCTATGCATTTTTCATATATAAACTAGAAAACAACAGTACAAAGAGTTCAACAGGAGAAGAATATCAAACCTGTTCATAGAAAATGTATATTGGTTTGGAGATTGATAACCCATGTCTGGTACATGGCCGTTGCTCCTTCTGGAAGCTACTTCTCTCTGTTTATCTGTATTTGTATCTATTTCAGATGTTTGATGTGAGCTAGGACCTGCACTTTGTTGGGCACGTTGATAGGGGCCAACTGAGTACGGGATCAAGCTAAGAGTGAAGCTACTACTGTTAGCAGTGCCACCAGATTTAGAGCTGGCCAAACTTGCCACTGATGGTGAACTACTAAGATCCAGGCTGGGAACCTGGATCCCATTATCAAGAGTAGCTATCCCCTGCTGCCATTGCTTGAAACAATAATTACATACCCGAATTCTCTCCCACTCTTCTCGTGCAATCTTTGGATCACTAGATGGGACAGGAACTGAATTGGCTGTACATTTGGCACAGAAAACTCGGCCACAAAGTCGACAATGGTGCCTACGGTTAATTAGTGTAAACTGGGAATCGCACTCATAACATACTCTGCAACTGTGATCAGGCATCCAAAAATCCCTTGACACACTAGATGGCTCAGACCGCCAAGGGATCCAAGATTTCAATGCGCCAACTAGCTCTGAGAAAGTTTTGTCAGGAGAATCCATCTACAAACAATCCTCACAGCCCCATTCATCATGCTATATTCATTTGCCACTCATAACAAACCTTATCCTATAAATTTCAGCTTCAATTTAGAAAAAGGGGAAAAACAGACGAAAACCTCTGAGAAACCAAACGAAAAAAATTTATTATGTTATTATTAAGAACTCCAATTCCTTAACTTCAAGTTACTCACATGCCAATCAGCAACAGCAGCTCCTACTTTCCTATCTCAAGCCAAATATAGTCTTCTTTACAAATCACAGTCTGCTCTAATACACCTTAATCGTGCACTTCCCTAACTTCCCTGGAAAACGCTGACATGTAACGCTTTGTACTATCAACGAGGAAAACATAAACTAAAAACACCCAAAAAAAAAAGCTCAAAACTTTATAAAGTCATAGAAAACCATCTCAATGCGGCAAATATGTTTTCTTTCGATAGACCAACTCACATCCACCTATCCTATGCAACTATATTCAATAAATTCAAACAACCCAATATCCCAAAAAACTCCAAGATCAAACTATATCTGTATAACATTTCCTACATATGAAAATTAAATATAAAAAAATAAAAATTGATTTTCCTTATCATGTAATTCTTATAAAGAAACAAATGTTAACTTGGAAAGGCAATCCTCAATAACAAGAAGAACAAATGTTACCTTGAAAAGGCAATCATCAATAACAACCAAGACCAACATCACAAACAAGATCTTCTTCTCCAAGAGACTTGCGCCACGTAGTCAATGAATCCGTGACGAAGGGTAGTTGGTGATTTTGCAAAAGCCAGCCTACCCAGATAGCGATTCTTCAAAGAACGAATACGATCCAATTCTTGATCATAAGAACCAATTCTTGATCGTGAATTTCTCGCTCTTTTTATGTAATCAATTTCTTGCTTTTTACATGAAGGAAAAGGAAAAAAAAAAAAAAAGCAAAATACTCTGAAGAAGATAATGTTATTAGGCAAAATATAAATAATCCATCAGCAAATTGCACCTGACAATTAATTATCAGATAATTTATTTTTACATAGTTTCATATAAATTTTTTAGACAGACCTCCTTTTGCTTTCTTTTTTCCGGCCTCAACTCTCAAGTAATGAAAATAATATTTTATTTTATTAATTTCTTTTTTTTATAAATATTACTAATTAAAATTATTTCTTTTAATTTTTCTTCTTTCCTTTTCCACTGTCAGAGATAGATACATCTTGATAACGTGGCCACGCGTTCACGGAACCATTCATAGACTCGACCACAGAATAAAACCGAAATGCAATAAAACGACGTCATTTGATAGCCACTACGGAAAAAGAACAACTGAAGGACCCACAATAATATATTTATTTCATAACCCAAATACAGCCTCAATTTTTATACAAAGTGATCAGATCTACATTTTGGAAATCAAATCTCATTACCTTATCAAAAATAAAAATTTTCATCGTGAAATTTATATTTATAAAAATTAATTTTTTTATCTTTAGCTTTTCTATTTGGATTTGTGCCAAATAAATCTATTAAAAAATAAAATATTTTATCTTAAATTTTAAAAATTTGTATAGACAAATTTCAAATTCGAAATCTCTAGTAAAAAAAATAAGACATTTATAATCTTAAAGAAATAAAACAATTACGGTCTCATCTCACATTTAAGTGTCAGAATTTTTTTTCCGTTGCACTATAATACTAGATAATAGATTTTTCAAAACATTCCATTAATAACAGACTAAGCTTAAATTATTACAAATCGAATGTGGCAAAAAGTTTCCTTTTTGTTATTGTGTTTGGGTTTGATTGACTTTTTGACAGTTAGAATTTTGAGTTTGACAATTATAATAAAGCTCTTAATGTGTAATTGTTTTTGTGTTTGGGGGTAAACGAGTCAAGTTACTTGTGAGATACTTGAGATCGACTCGAAAAATATTCGAATTCAATTCGGAGTTAATCGAGTCGAACTCGAACTCGAGTAGTTAGTCGAGTCGAGTTCGAGTATTATAATACTCAGCTCGTAAGACTCGCGAGCTTAATCGAGGTCAATTAAATTACATTTATACTCTTATATTCGAGTTTAATCGAATCGAGTCAATTGCGAGTTGAATATATTATTTATTAATTTTTTATTGATTCGAGTTCGAGTAGTTCGAGTTTTTGTCGAGTCGAGTTTCGAACATTTAAAAAAAATTTATCGAATTCGAGTTTCGAGTATTTTAATCGAGTTGAGCTCGAGTTTGACACTGTATTGACTCGATTACACCCCTAGTGTTTATGTTTTAGATCTCTTTTGTAAAACTGTAAAACTAGTTGATAACAGATAATCTAGTTGATTCAATTAAAAGTATTTAGTAAGACTAGCTGAAAAATTTAAATAATATATTTATATTATTCAAAAATATTATATAAAATATATCTAAATACATAATACAAATAAATTATATAATATATATACATATTAAATAATATAAAAATTATTATTATTAAATAATTTTATAATGTAACAATTATATTATATATAATTTAATAATTATATTATTTATTATAAAATGATAAAAAAATAAGAGTAAAAAATAAAAGAAAAATCATAATTTACTAGTTTATAAAAAAAAATTAATTATACTAGCTTTTTATTTTGGAGATTATAATTTAGATTTTTTTCTCAAATAAGTTATTTTATCAAATACAGATTATTGGTCCAACTAAATTATTTTTATAGTCTTATAATCTAATTTGGTGTTACCAAAAAAAATTCTTTATCCAATCATAATATTATCTAAAAAAAACCGTATGTGCCTTTTTCTTTTAATGAAAAAAATTAGAAAAAAGAAGTTGTTAATGGACATGCTGGTTTTAAGGGCAGCAAAAGGAAAGTTAGTTTCTTTAATGGAAATAAAGGATCCAACAAACATATATACCCAGCAATGATTGATGTTTTAATTGTGTTTGAAGGAATGTGTTAAAATCAATATTTTAATTTGTAAATTATATTAAACATATTAGAGAGACTTTTTGTTATATTAATAAAAATGGAAGCATTTTTGTCTTACAAATTAAATATTAAAAATATAAGTATACATAAATGAGGAGTTGGAGAATAACGGCTAAAATTTACCCTCTTAAAATTATAGGGATACTTTGCTTTATAATTTGAGATGTATCTCACATATCAATAAATTATTCATGCTTTTCATTTTATCCATTTTTGTTTTTGTATTTTATTTCTATATTAATTAAACAATCAATTTTATTGAGTTAGTGGGAATTACATGGAGACCAATTAGATTCTCCCAACATTTACTTGTATAAAAAAAAATATTGAGTTGAGAATTATAAAACACAATATTTGCTTTAAAACATCTTCTTCTAATAATTAAATTCATAAATAAAAACATAAATCCCTCTACATAATATAATTTTTTGTTTTCAAATACAAATTTAAGGATTTCTGCTACTGATTCATATAATCTAATGACTTCTGCAAATGCAATCTTTGTTAAAATTATGAAAAACTCAATATAGGTTATTCATTTTACAGATCTCCATACATATTAATTAACAATTAGCATCTAATGATTTCATTATTGATAAAAATAATAACATAGACGAAGGATGAGAGGAAACTAAATAATTTTTTGTAATTAGTATATAATTTAATTCGGATCATATAATTAGCATATATGTTTATATGAATATTTTTTATTTTATTGATTGTAGCTTTTTAGATTTGGTGATCCAGGTGGGTATCTTAGCGTTCTTTGGTCGTTTATATATGTTGTAATTTCCAATTGAACAACTTATAATTGAAAGATAAAATATTAATGATAATTCAGGATATATGATCTAAAAGAAAAACAGCTGAGTTCAGATTAAGTGAAATGTTATAAACATTTTTTTATTATTTTTTTCTATTATTTAAGTGGCACATATTTTTACTTTTAATATTATAGAATTTGCATTAAAAAAATTGCAGAGTATTTATAGATCCACTCCAAAAACGAAGAAGAAATTAATATTTTAAAATTAACTAACACTCTTTGTAACGCGGATTTAAATTATATAAATGGAAATGTTTATTTACAGATTACCTAACTTGTACCAATATTTTCCTTGAAAGATGTACGATTGTGAAAAGCATAATTCATCCTTATTTTATTTCTTTCCATTCAAATAGATAACTTTTCCCCAATTAAACATGAAGCTTGACTGTTGACTGGTGGGTAAACTTTATAAACTATTTTTCAACTTAACATTAATTTACAATAATTATTTTAACTTTAATTTATAATATTAATATTCAATAATTTTAATTCATATAACAAAAATATATTTTTTTAATTATATATTTACATATTATTTTTGATAATTAGTTATCATATCACTGTCTAAAAAAATAGATTTAATTAGTAGATGTTATATCACTTATTACATGAAATATACAATTTTTTAACAAATTATGTTTAAATAACTTTTTTTATTTTTATAGAATTACGCTGAGATGATTTTTTTTTAAAATTTATTATACTATGTGATTATCATAGTATCACTCTATCAAAATTAGCAAAATTTTTAAAAAATAATTATTTAAATATTTTTTTAAAAAAATTATATATTTCATATAGTAAATGATAGGATGTTTAGTAATCTAAGTGTATATGTAGATAATTATGTGCCAGCTAACTAGTCATCAAAAGAAAATATTATAGTTACATGAATTAAAGTTAAGAAATATTAGGATTACAAATTAAAATTGGGAGAGATTTGACATTAGTGCTAAGTGGAGAAATGATTTATAAAATTCACCTAACTTCTCATGGCGCACCAAAATTGCTAAATCGGTTTCTTAAGTTATTAAATGATAACCAACAATTAATTAAATTTAAATCCATCAACCTTACTAATCCACAAGCAAAGGCCTAAAAGAAACAATATAATACGAACCAACTTGCTATAAAATTAACAATAAAGTGCAAGAGATAGTAATACGAACATTTATTAAATATTAAACTACCTAATTAATCTAATCACTATAATATGATCAAGTGATATATAAATACATTAAACGAAGGGTTCCTGTTTACCTTAATTTCAATACCCAGTAAGTTTTAGTAATTTAAATACCGCCATAGGCACACACAGAGACAGTGACATATATAAAACCAGATTTTACAAATCTATGAACTTCTAAAGTTGTTTATAATTTTATAATCATAATATTCTGCCACCGTTTGACACTTAGTTGAAGTTGATATTATAATTAACACGTTAAATTTTTTTAATTAGTATATTAATCTGAGTTTCTCTAAAAACTATGAATTCGTCAACTTATCCTTCAATTTTTTTAATATTAATTTCTCTTAAACTAATTTTTAGATTTAATGGCATGTGTGTACTTTTCAATTTGAGATCAATTTCAATAAAACTTCACTGTATGATATGAATTTCGAGAGCAACAAAAGTATTTTCCAACAGGAAATGGGACAAATTAATATGTCCAAAAAAAAGTTACATATTAATTACTACTTGGGCTCAAAAGTTGATTTTGAGAATGAATATTTTAAAGTGTTGGAGAGATAAAATTTACATTAGAATAATTGTATCATCTAAATAATAATGCATGACTTTTAAGAAATAAAATGAGATAATAAGAGTTTTTTATTTTTTAATTACAGATTTCGATTTTGAATATTTAAAATAAAATATTTCACCTCATACCGAAAAAATTAATAATAATGCATAAATGGGAAGTGAAATATAGAATGGCTTTTGTGTTTACAAAATTTAAAGTTAATTTTCTTTTTATTATATATTAAAGTTAAAAGTGGTTATTATTATAAAATGTAAAAGTTCATGACCAACAATGCAACATGGAAACAACTCTAATAATTTAGATAATGGATTGAAACTAAGGTTTGCGTCATTGGATTTGGATGAAAGGTCACAGATTCTGACAAGGATTTTCTAGCCAGCATAACAACAAAAAGAAAATTTTGTTCACACCTGATTCCGGTGAATTAAATTCATAATAAATTTCAATTAAAAAATTTATTGGTCTCATAAAATTGCTTTTCATGATATATTTGTTTAGTGCTTGAAGAACCGGCCAATATATACAACAAAAAATTTTGCCAAGTTGACATTTTCTTTTTTCCACTTACTATATAATTAATTAAGCCTGGGTAATTATATTACAAATTCACTTTATTATTTGATTTGACTGCTAATTTATTCTAATTATATAAGGTGATATCTCTTTAAATTTGAAGGTTCGATTAAATCTTATATATCAGTGTTAGAATCTTTTTGCAATATTTAAATATATATGTTACTGAATATGAAACTTCAATTGAATCAGAATAAAAGAGTCATAATATGATTGAATTTATTTAGCTTGATCTCAAAATTATGTAATTGTCAGTATATATTATATTATTAGTTTGACACCTAATTTCAAATCAGATAGAATCATGTTCAGGAAATTTTTTGCTTAAAGTTGCTCCAAATATCTGAGACAATGATCTAATTGACTTTTATTTTATAAATATAAAACCAATTGCAACAAGAAGTTTTTAAATTACAATAAATTGTTGGCTCAATATATATAAAATTAATAGACCAAATCTTTATAAAAAAATTTCTCCTAACCTATTTATTAAGAATTAAACAACAAAATAGAGAGGGGATAGAACATAATGTTTTTAGGATTATACTTATCTAAATTAGGTTTATGAATGAAATTTATTATCCTATTAAATTACGATATACCATACATACGAAGTAATTATTATTTCACTAGGGGATTATAATTGTATTTATCTACCAATTTATTCATTCATGGCATGTAGAAAAATCTATATTTTTAAACTTTGCAAATTAGTTAAAGGGTGTTTAGCATTGTTGTTGTCCCTTAAGAAACCATATTTAAAGTTTTTATGATTTAATAGACAGATTTTTTTTAAATTTTTTATAAACTGAGAAAAATATTTATTTATATATTTTTCTTCAAAAACAATTTTTCAAACTGAAAAAAAAGAATAATTTTCTGAAAATTGTTTTTTTCCAAATGCCGATACCAACCAGTGCTTTAAAGGACTTAATTAATGTTGTTTAATTCCAAGTTGTGTTATAATATTGTAGAATTCCCTTGTATTTAAGCATTTAAAATACAAGAAAGAAGTTGAAATTACAAGCTAAAGGTCGTCCTGAACTTGGTTGAAACTAAGTTGAGAAATGGCAAAGGTACATCCTCAGTCACTTAATTCTTCAGCTCAATCTCCTTGTTATTTCACATCCACACAAGAAACTTTCACAATATGGATGAAATCCTTAGTTCTTAGTGGAAAAGGGTGCACTGTTTTTGATTCAAACGGCCACGTCGTTTATCGGGTCGACAACTACAAAGGTGTCAACCAAGTTCACCTCATGGATCTCACAGGCAAAGTCTTGTTCACCATATTGAGAAGGGTAAGTACTAATTTTCAGCATTTAATTTGTTTAATTCGCAATTAACTAAGGCTGATTAAGACTTGATTAACCTCCTTAATGATCAATTATGGGCATAGAAATTCAAGCTGTTAGGTTGCTGGGATGGATACAGAGCCAGTGATGCAAAACTTGACGAGAAAAAAACAGGTTTTAAGGTAAGAAAATCCTTCAGGTTTTCAGGTTCAGCTTGCAGGGCTGTTGTCAACTTTGATAAGAATCAAACATGTGAATATAAGATACAAAGCAGCTGGACTGCCAAGTCAACATGCAGGATAGTAGACAAGGCTGGAGGCCTAATTGCAGAGGTAATCGGATTTTCATCTCTTTCTTAATATATAATTAAGGACTAATCTATGTATTTGTTCGAGAATCGAAATTGAAGCGTTTAAAAAAATATATAAAAAATTTATGAGTTGAAATTTATAAAAGGTTATCAAAGGATTCAAGTATTTCATAAGGTTTCAGAAATTTTTTTTTTAGTGTCATTAGACTTTTTTCACACAAATATAAAAAAGGATCTGTGTATTAAGTCATTATGTAATTAAGTAAATAACAATGATGTTGGTCTATGTTTCATCTTTGGCTAAACAGGTGAAAAGAAAGCAATTAACAAGTGGACTTGAGTTAGGAGAAGATGTATTAACGATGGTGGTGGAGCCATCTATGGATCATTCTCTCATCGTGGGGCTTTTTGTTGCTTATAATCTCATCATTTATAGAATATGAAAATCAATTATATAAATAAATAAATGACAAAGGAAGCTCTCTTTTCATATAAAATTACGTTAAATAAATGTTTTAATATATATAGAATTTTGTTTAATTGCAAATCTAATATTTTAAATATGATTGGAGTATTTTTTTTAATTAATTTTTTGTCATTTTTATCTTTAATTTCTATATTTAAAATTTCTTTTGTAGTTTAATTCGTATATATTTTTAAAATAATTTAAATAAGAGACTAAATTTGAGTCCATGGATTTCATACAAATTATATTATGAATTAAAACAGCTCGCCTTGTATGCAATAAATTGATAATATTTGAAATTTTTATATTGTTTAAATTAAAAAACTAAACAATTCTTAAATGCATGTTTGTTTAACTATGCATGCTTAATTACGTGAACAAAGGTTTAATTTGGTTCTTAAGTTGCTTTAATTAACGACATGAAAAATGGAAGACTGATTTTTTTGAGTTCGCTCATCAAACAATATAATGCTTTATTGTTTTCATAATAGAAATTGTGGAATGCAGTTACTACTTTTCTATTGCACAATTTTTAATTGAGTAAAGAAATAATTTTGTTTATTAAATATTTATTAAAAAATAACAAAAAAGTAAATAACTTATTAGTGAGACAGTATTTTCTTACATATCATTTATGTAAAGAAAATATCAAACATGTCATATATTAAAAAAAATATTTTCATTGGATTTATGAAAATCAATAATAAACTTTATTAATATATATATATATAAAAATTATTTACAATCAATTATATATTTATTATTTTTTAATTATTTATAAATTTTTTTTATTTAATATGTGATCTTTTCAAAGAAATTAGGTCATATTAATATGAAGAAGCAAAATTGATTAGCATTCTATTTGATTTAGCTATTAAATGATAATAGTAATGGATTGTGATTTAATGTTTAGAAAAAATTAAATTATTACTGTTAGAATATAAAATTATTAATAAAGATATCATTTATTAAATTTAAAAAATATATTTTTATTATATATTACTTATTTGATATAATTATTTATAATAATAATAATAATCAATTAATAAAACAATTTCAAAAAAATATATGATTTAAAATTAAAAAAATAAATTTATAATTTATAATAAAATAATTTAATTTTTTATATTTAAAAAAACTCAAGTTAATAGGAAAAAATTTCAAAATAAAGTTTTTGAATGAGCTGAGTTATCGGTTGTTTAGAAATTTTTAATGAATATTTAAGAATCAGCGGTTGGAGAACAAAAAAAAACCTATAAACTGTTCAAAACAACTGAGAATTAAAGATAAACGGTGACGTTTTAACTTTAAGAGCTGAGTAAACAGTACGGGCTGTCTGTATTAGTAACGCAATTTGCAGAAAATAACCGACATTTTTATCGCAAACACTCACCGGAATCTCTTTTACGATTAGGCATCCGATTTTTGTCTTCCAATTTGTCCGAGAAAGTGACGCACACCGTTGCCGTTATTTTAGACCCATAAACGCTGACATCAAATGTGGTGGAGATCAGCATCTTTCATTCTCGACAAACAACAAAACCACACCGTACAGCCCAACGCCGACGCCCTCACTCTCTCTTCTCCAACTCTCTCCATGGCCGATACTCTCCAAAACCCTAATTCTAAGAATAACATGTCCGCTTATTATCAGACTCGTGCGGCCCACCATGACGTCGTCACCAGCGACTGGCTGGCTCAGGCGCAGGCAGCCGTTAGCCAGCAGACGGATGATGTCTTTGAGCCGGGAAGTGAAGTCAAGGTTGCTGGGAAGCCGTTTAGCGTCATCGATGAATTTAATAACTGGAGGAAGCAGCCAGACTTAGCGGAGGCTGTCGCGGCAATCAGGGCGCTTGCGGCGGTGATCAGGAATAGTGAAGCGACTACGATGATGGAACTTGAAATAGAGCTGAAGAAGGCCTCGGATTCTCTCAAAGTGAGTGGCTTTATTTTCTTTCGTCAATTTGGTTGTTTATGTTCATTTAGTAACAAATGTATGCCATTTTATTTAAAGAAATTGCGCAACGAAGTTAGGAATTGGATTATTTGTTTATTTTTGTCAATTAGAAGTGAAAATTTCAACTGTTGGTTATGAAGGGAATTGAGCAATTAATCTTTTCTTTTACTAATGATCTGTGTATTAGTAAAAATACCCTAGTGCATGCTTATATTCAATGATCACGATTGGAATTGATTCATAGTTGAAGCCAAGAATACATTTTTCAACTTTATCTCACATATAACAATATAAGAAAGAAAACATGCTTTCCATAAAATGTGCATGTGAGATGGCAACCCTGAGGATTGTTGCAACAGGAAGGATGTTCTGCTGTAGCTGGAGGTGTTCAAATTGCAGAAGCAGCTTCCTTGTGAATGCAAGGGAATGCTGTAAGAATTTGACTATCCCACCTATAATGTGGCAGGGCTTGTGCGCTGGGACATGATTTCTTTCCATGAGCTGGTAGGGATTTTCTCTCTTTGTCCCAGCACAAGTAGAAGGTCTCTCTTTAATGTCTGTTATGGAGTTATATCTTTTAGGACCTTGTGGTTTTTCACTACCACATTATGACTGCTGCATATGTCTTATCTGCGAGACTGTCACTTGTTTGCATAGAAGATTAATTATGGAAAGAAGTGTCTTGCCATAACAGTATCCAGGTTTATTTAATAATATATGATGGGTGGTCAAGTATTAACTTGCGCCATATTGGAATGGATGAAATGGTGGATTCATATATATTAGGTGGTTGAAAATGCTTTTAGTTTGAGCCTTAGAATTCGTAACATAATTTTAGAAAATGATACTCTTATTTGATGGGCGTGAGGATAAAGAATGACTTCTTTTGATTCCAATAACTGGAAACTGAGACTGTTTACGTAGAAAATGAATGAGGGAACTTGATTTTCTGCTGCCATTTTACAAGACGTTAAACAGTGAATTGTAAATTTTGAATGTATTGATTCATTGAATCAATTTTCAATGGGAATGAACCAATGTGCATTTGAATGATCATGTAGGAGAGTACTGCAAAAAATGAGGAAGGTTAAAATGGTATTTCCTGCAATTAGTGTTTGCATGTTTATGATAATTACACTGGAGCAAAATGTTGTAGTTGAAAGCAAATGAAAAAAGCTAAAACAAGGGTAATCATTCATCTTTCAATTGAGATGATTAACCTTATGTATGGTGTCCAGTCATGGGACACTACCTCTATCTCTTTGACAGCTGGATGTGATCTGTTTATGCGGTATGTAACCAGAACATCAGCCTTGGAATATGAGGAATTCAATTCGGCTAAATCTCGTTTGATTGAACGTGCAGAAAAGTTTGGAGAGATATCTTACAAGGTATTATTTAACTAATTTCAGCTCAGATAAGCATTTATTTTGTTATTATTAGGTCATTGGTAAAAGGTTCTGTATTTTCTATCTCAGGCACGCAGGATCATTGCCATGCTTAGTCAAGATTTTATTTTTGATGGTTGCACTATTTTGGTGCATGGTTTCTCCAGAGTTGTGTTGGAAGTCTTGAAGACAGCCGCTCAGAATAAGAAACTTTTTCGAGTTTTCTGTACAGGTTTTCTTTCCTCCTGATAACATATGGCATTCATGTTGAACTATGCCTGAGTGGGATCACAGATTTTGTATCATCTAAACCTGACTTCCGTGTAAATCATGTGCATGGGGTTTTATACTCCTTTTTTACTTGTTATTTCCTTAGTTAAAACTTAAATGTAGCACAAATTTTATGACTATGTAGTGCATATTATCTTTCTGGATTTTGAGGAATAAAAAATATAGAACAAAAATTTATATATTTCCCCTTATTAACAGTAATGAGTTATGATAATCCATTAAATATGGTGTTTGACTCCAAGAATTAACTGTTGGCAATAGTGGATTGCCTAATAATATTCTGTTCTTTGATGAATAGGTTATACTGTAGCTCTTAAATCTAGGATCAGTGGACAGATTACTCTTTCTGCAAGATTTTCTTCTATCTCCCCACCTCTTAACTTTTTTATTATGCTTCCAAATTGCAGAGGGGAGGCCTGATCGTTCAGGATTACGGTTGTCCAATGAGCTGGCAAAGCTTGATGTTCCTGTGAAACTCCTTATAGACTCTGCTGTGGCATATAGTATGGATGAAGTAGACATGGTATTTGTTGGAGCAGATGGAGTTGTTGAAAGTGGAGGCATAATTAACATGATGGGAACATACCAAATTGCCCTGGTGGCACACAGCATGAACAAGCCTGTATATGTGGCTGCTGAAAGCTATAAGGTATGCTAAATCTTGTATACTTAGTATGAAAAAATATATCACTCACTCAATGACCACCATTTGCAGTCAACATATTTTGGATAATTAAAAAATTGTAATAAATGGAATGTCATAATAGGAGCTGCAGGGTTCAGTTCATAGAGCTCTTGTGAGTTATTTAATGCTCATATGGATTCTTGGTTTTGCAGTTTGCTCGTCTTTATCCATTAGATCAGAAAGACATGGCTCCTGCTTTACGCCCTATTGATTTTGGGGTACCCATCCCATCGAAGGTAGAGATTGAAACGTCTGCCAGAGATTATACCCCTCCAAAATATCTCACTTTGCTCTTTACTGATCTAGGTGTGCTCACTCCCTCTGTAGTCAGTGATGAGTTGATTCAGCTATACTTGTAGTTATATTTGGATGTGACCTTGATGTTTGACTTTTTCTGATAGAAACGAGTCCAGTACTAGTTTTGGACATGACACAAGATATATGTTGCATTGTATTACTTGACAATTTTGAATCTTATGCTTGAACTTTTTGGAATACAATATAGGCAAAGATTGTATCATTTGAATTCTCTTGTTCTGCAAGTCTGGTTGATTTTTTATAAATTAAGTCATGCTGATACAACCATCAAGATCTGACACCATTGAAGCTAAACGTGCGTGATGAAGTTTCTTGCAAGTAGGTAGCCTTTTGGCTGTCAATGTGTTATCTGTGTTGCCAACCTGGTGCCATTTTTTTTTATTATCAGAAACCTGATGGCAAATTACAAGACTATATCTAGTTTTTTTGGTAGTTAATGTGTTATCTCTTTTCCCTTCCTCAGCTGGCAATTTACAAAATTGCTTCTGAAATTAGAAGAAAAGAAGGGACAGCCGGGTGGCAAAAGGGTCCAAAGGGTAATTTATTATAGTTGGTTATAAGTAGACTAGAAGCAGATCAGACATATTATCCTTTATGGATTTTCTTGCCTTGTTAGATTGATCCGTAGATTTATTTGTGGACCTGGTTTAGGCAAGTATTACTCTTTTATTCAGAGTATTTTTAGAATTTCTCCTTTTTAGACAGGTGCTTGGCTCTTAAATCTGCAGCATCAATCTCACCAGAATGACTCTCGGGGATCCAATTGCCAGTCTTTGGATCTTTCATCCAAAAGGCCTTTTCCTTTTCCTTCTCCTTCCCTGCTAAATCTTCTGCCATTGAATCTTCGGCATTTCGCTTCACTGATAACAGTGATTTTGTGCTCACGTTTTCCGTTCCAACTGCAAATGATCGTTTGCTGGTGTACATAGAAACATTTATTTATCAATATTTTGATTACACTTACTTAAACCTGACAAGAGTATTAGCATTATATTTTACAAAACCAACCTGATAAGTAGAAAGTTCTTCATTTGAAGCTTGTCCATGCTTAGAGGAAAGAAAGTATGGAGTTAGAGAGGCACTTAAGAATAAGATGCAGGGATATTTCTATGAGTAAGAGCACCACAGGGAGGGTTTATTTTATAGGTGTTCAAGAGACCTAGTTGTCCTTGAAATTTTGATGTTTGAGAATATATGTTGATTCTTGCTGTGGACGACATAAACAAGTGGAGAAAACCTAATTTTCGATAAGGATGCCTGTGAACATTTTAGCAGGTTCTTATCCTTCAGTATTAGCATTTATTGGGGAAGGGAGTTTCAGGAACCGAAACATCTTTGAGGTTTCAGTAGCTCATATTAACCTGAAAACCCTGGGTGGGCACCTACCAGAATCCAAATATATTACGTTCGATTTTATAGAACGTTAAAATTTAAACTAGAATGTTAAAATCGATAAATAAAAGCTAATTTTAGTTTTATAATCTTCGAAAATAAGTAAGATATTATTTTTATTTTTTAAATTAAAACCTACAAAATAATCCGTAGAAAGTGTTTGACTTAATTTTTTTAAATAGTTTATAGTTGTTTGATATCCAACAACTGTTAAAATAGTATTTGGTAAAACATTTTAATCAGTAACTGATAGCTGATTCTAACTTCAATCAGCAGCTGATTGAAAAAACTCAATTTTGAAGTTTTTTCTAATTAGTTAGTAGTTGATTTAATTTTATTTTTTTATTTGGACTATATTACTCTTATAAATTTTTATTAATTATAAAATACTTACGTTCTCCAAATTAATTTTTCAATCAATAAATTATCTATAATTACTAATATAAAAATATTGTAAATAATAGTTAAACTAGTAATATCATTTATTAATAAATGGAAAAAATATATACTATAGTTTTAATTACTATATATATCATTTAATATGTTAAGCATAAATTATGATAAAATTAATTGATTTTGTTTATAAATTATATATACACATTTATTATTTTAATTATAATAAATAATTATATCAAATAATTACTTTGTTTATTCATACATCATATAAAAATATATACTTTGAATAAAATAAATTATATTTATATTTGTAATTTTACATTCTAACAGTAATAACTTAATTAGTTTTACCAAATATTAATATCAATCAATTATCAGTCATCAGCTATCAGCTATATTCAACAATTGAACGAAATGGGTCTTAGTTTATTACTATAAAATGTTGCATTTTCCTGGATACAGCTACAATGAAATTAAAATATCGTTCAAAAAAGTATAATGTCAAAAATTACAAAATAAATATATAACAAACAAGTTACTATCCTTTAATTTCTCTCTTCGTCCACACCTCATTTCCCCTCCTCCCTCACGGATCCATCACCACCACCTAAACCTCCCCCTGCTCCACCCCTATCCGCCAGCACCAGTGCACAACTCCAACCACGTACACTTGCTTCTCCTCAACAACACCAGTCATTCAGTCAACAAAAGCCACAAAAAATATATATGTTTTTAAGTTTATCCACATGCAAAATTGGGTTCCACAAAAATAATGCTGTTATTTTTTTTTAATATAGAGAGAAAATTCATTTTTTGTGGCAGTGTCACTGTGTGTAATTTTATTAATTAAAATTATCATCACCGGACTTAACTCTGGCTTTTGTTATAAGTTATAAATATAACAAATTATTAGAAAACAAAAGGAATATTTCATTTTTGCAAAAATATGCTTAAATGAGATCATCAAATGTCACACATCAGCAAGTTGATAAAAGAAAATTAATGTTATCATTTTAGGATCTCTGTCAATTAATAAAATAAGGTCTGGTTTCTATTTGCTTGACTACTTGACGTTTTGTTGGAGACTCATCGATTTATTATCTATTTGCAGAAATTTCTTTTGAGAATGAGAATAATTATTCAAATATAGTTTTTTCTCTTTGAACTTTCATTTAATATCATCAGATATATTATTCACTTAAATTTAATATAAATATATATTTAATAAAATTTGTATACGTATATCTAAAATATGTAATACTTTTTCTATTGCAGGAAAAATGAGATCTCTCTTAACTTCAATTTTAGAAGGAGTTTTGACCCCAAAAGAAAAAAAGAAAAAAAAAAAAGAAAGAAAGAAATCATAGAATGCTTGTCGAAAACGTAAAGTTCTACAAATAAGAAATTTAATTTAAAAAAAAAACATTTGTCTTCAAATATTCCCTTCAATATTCCTTCAAGATATTAATCTGCTTTTATTATTTTTTTCACAACTCATGAGGATATAAAAATTAATTAATATAACCAAAATTATATTAATTGTACTAATATTTTTAAATTTATTTATATATTAATTTGAAATATATTAAACAATAGAAAATAATATTATTATTTAAAAAATTAATATATATATACATATAGACGAACGAGTGAAATATTAGTTCCAGCCGATATAAACATTTTTAATGAATAATTCAAAATAAATTTAAATAATTAAATAGTAAAAAATAACGAATACAAATATTTTATTTATTCGAAATAATAAATAGATAAATTCTATTAAATACAGAGAACTAAATATTTTTTTTAACTTTCAAAAAAATTATATATTTTTGTATTTAAAAAAATAGTCTATTTTTATGTAACGACAAAAATTTATCAGCGACAACTCGGAATCCCAATATCAGGTTGATAACTTGATATTAACTGTGGGACTTCGTCAAACCCAATTGTCTGATGGGAAAATAAACAACTTGTCCCTAAATATTATTTTATAATATCGACTGGAAATCAATAAATAATTAAAAATGCAAATGTAAAAAAATATTTGTCTGTTGGTCTTATGAAAAGGCTGACATGTTTATCTCGCGTTTTAATAATTTTTAAATAATTTGCATTGAAAAATAAATATTAAAATCTTTTATAAAAATAAAAAATATATAAACTAGAAAAAGAATTATATGGCTGCTCTAAAATTTCATTATTTCCAAAAACTAACATACCCTAAATATTATAAAGATACATCAGAAAAATAATTAATTTATAATCTTATGTGAATATGAAATAGAAAAATATAAATCCTATAGACAATTCATATAGTCATTATAAAATTGGTAAATTTACATTATATAAAGCATACAGAATCTCAATATTCTCCATGCTAATTCAAATATATATATATATATATATATATATATATATATATATTATGATCTAAATATATATATTTATGTTTCTTCCTACCCACTGAAAACAGAAGTCAATACTTAAACAGGAAGAAAGTTGTTTAAAAATGTCCACGTTTATCATGTCGGACAAAAAGAAAAAAATGAATTAAATAATGACTTGTGGCCTGTGGGTCATACAAATGAATTGCTACCAAATTTTATGAAGCATGCACGTGTTTATTTTTGCATATATATAAATTATATAAATAAAATAATTAATAAATTTATATACATATATATAAATTTCTAAATATGAAAATTTCCGATGGATGTTATTTTATAAAAAAAAATAAATACACACGTCAAGAATTAAAAATTAATAATAAGCCAAAATGTGAGCATGTGAGTAGCACATCAGGCTCCTACTTTTTTTCAAGAAATTTATATCTTGTTCACTGTGGCCAAGAAATTCCTCTATATATTATCCATTTCTTGATTCACTCTCCTCACTAACTTTATCCTCTAATTTTTCTTCTTCTTTTCTATACTGTAAAATAGCAATGCTAACAAAATTCAATAGCCCCTTTAAATGGATGGGAAGATACTTTCAAGATGGGGAAGCTAAATCAACCCATGCAACTTCAAAGAAAGGATATTCTTTAATGGTGATTGGGCTTCAAACCCTTGTTCAGTTATCAGAAGAAAATTCCAATTATGTGGTTATCAAATCTGCAATGAGAAAATCAAATCTTCTTCCAGCTACAACTACCATTGAATCTTGCTACCTCGAATCGTGTTTCTTATGCAGCAAGAATTTGAGCCTGCATAAAGATATTTACATGTATAGGTATACTATACACATATGTGAAGCTATATTGGCTAGGTTTCTATTTATGAATCTTGAAACTCTAATTGTCTTGGAGTATCATATTGTACCCACCTGGTTTTAAAAAGAAAAATCCTGATCACGTATGGATTCTCAAAAAAAAAATCTGTTGATTAATTAGTATACTTTCAGTGTAGGAAAACATTATTTTAATATATATGGATTTGAATTGGCAGGGGTGATCAAGGATTTTGTAGCATAGAATGCAGAAACAGACAGATATTCTGAATGAAATGAAAGAAGTAGAAGCATCAACCAAGAAAATGAGGAAATCTTACAGACACTGTAGCTCTTCCGGCCAGCTTGAGACTCGCCTTATCCTAGAAGATCTTCGCCAGAGGCATAAGCCTGTTATTCATCAAAACCATTGGGCCATTGTTTCATAGTTAATGCCATATTTTCTTCTTCTAATTTTTCTTTTTTAAGATACTCAAGTAGATAGATATTCAGTTGGATAATGTAAAGAGGAATAGAAAATTAAGAACATGCGAGGATTTTTTTGTTTTTTGGAATAGATAAAAAGATATTCTATTGTTCTGTTTGTTTTTTTTGCTGTTTCACTTCCAATTCATGAGATGAACATTAAGTCTGCTTCCGTACTATCGCTATCATTCGTTGTCTGTTGCAATAAAAGCAATAAGAGAGTGAGTGTCTTAGTTGTAAAAAAAGGTAGTGGAAATCTTTAATGGGTTTACTCTCAAAATATTTTGCTTTCCTTCATCCCCATCTTTAATTATGGAAAATAATTCTTATTTTATATCCAATTCATATTTCCGTAGTCAATAAATTGTTGCTATATGAATGGAACTGAGCACAAAAATTTCCTTCTTATAAAGATGTTTATTATTATTTTTCTATAAACTAGTATTCTACATCCACATGTTACACGCCGCCCTCATTAAGGATATAAAACATTTCCTTCTAAAATATTAATTTTTTATCGCTGGTACAAAATTGAATTGTCTCTGTAATGGTAAAAAAAAAAAATCTCAAAAAGGAACAGAGGGAAACTAAAATGCCAAATGACTCGGACAAGAAATCCCTAATTGAAATTAGATGGAATTGTATTCACTTGATTATGTCCTTATTGAATTATAAAATTATGAACCCCTATAAACACCTAATTAATTAATTAAGTTGAGGCCTTGTAGAACCTATTAATACAACCTAGAAGTGAAAGTTTTAAGGCAAAACTCAGATTAGAGAAAGAACAGGCTTCCATGTATCATATTATTCCAGCACTGCTAATGCCTATTTAATTAAACTATATATTTAACTCTATCTAAAGCAAAAGTTTTGCTTGTAGCAAAACAGGATTGCGATATCCAAGCTTAATAGATCAATCTAATAATAGCACATATGTCATGTAACACATAACAAAAATGTAACTAATGCATCTCAATAATTATTGTTCACAAAGTTAAGTATGCGAGTAGATTGTGGAAGTAATTGAAGCCAATTAATGTTCTAGAAGCCAGCTCCATTTGTGAAAATTAAACAACTCACAGTTCAAACCTGAAGCAAAAAGAGAAGAACTGGAATTACTCCAAACTCCACTCTGCTCAATAAACTGGCTAATTATCCTCGACTCGTCAGTTGAAGCATTATACGCACCCATTGCTTCAATCCTTGACATTACATTCTTCTTCAATTCTTGCAGCGATTCTTTATAAACTTCAACCTCTTTCTTGTCCTTGTTTTCGATCATCGGTTGATCCCACCAAAATCCTTCATTCTTCATGCTCCTCCTCTTCTGCATCATTTTTAGGGTTCTTTTCATCTCTTCCCATCGTCTAAGAGCATCCAAATGCTCCTGTTCTTGCTCATCAGTCTGCTTACTTTTCGACAAGAAATCCTCGTCTTCAACCTCAACCTCCTCCGAATAAGCTAAATATCGTTCGAGAATCCTGTCCGCATCGCCCGGATTCCCGCAGGAGAACACTTTCCCGTGTTCGGAAAAAATAATGACTGCGATATCAGCGCCGCATAAGCTGGAGAGCTCGGTAGCTTTCTTGAAAATCCCGTTCTTGCGTTTGGAGAAGGTGACATATCGGCTGTTTTCTTTCTCAACTTTCTTTATCTCAATCTTTTGGCGGCCTTTGGTGGTTTTCCGTGGGCGGGGGGTGGTTGGAGCTGTTTCCATAGCCGAGCCGACAAGGAATTGTTATTGCAAGAATGGGTAAAAAATTGTTATGGTCTGAACTCAAGGGCAATGGGTTTGCTAGGAGTATTTATAGGAGATTGGAGTCGTCGATGCTTTAGACGTCCTAATATATTGAAGATCTAACGGCTAGTTTATCAGACTGCTACTTTGGCAATTAGTAGATTTTTAAGAAAACTTGTTCCTTAATTAACCGGCAATCAATGCACTAATTGGGAATTAATTTCCTGTTTAGTAGAGGCCTATGCATTTATGAAATTGATTGGAAATCCTATTGGGATATGGATTTCGTATGGAGCTAAATTGTCGTAGTAATTATTAGTGGGACGAAGTACCTATTTGTTTCCCCCTAACTTTTTGTAATGATTTTATTTGAGGATAAAATGAGCTAATTAAATTGAAGGCAAATTAATTAAATAAAAATTGTCTAGTAACTAATAAGATCTAAAATTTTAATTATTTTGACACATTAATTATCTAATAAAAAATAAAAAATAGAGGAATAATCCACCCTTTCGGTTTTGTTTGTTTACCAGCAAAAATCATGCAATAGGCTTGTGATAAATTTTTATTTTTTATATTGTTCACAATAAGCTTGCTATGGTCTTAGGGCGTTGATCAAACATATGATTTGATCCTGAACTCATGTGTCTTTTTACAAATTCTTTTATTATCATTCTCAATATAACAAATTCAATTTTCTCTTTCAGCTTACTTTCAATGCCTTTTTTATAATATTGATCCCATCTATAATTGAATAGCTATATAGATTTAATCTTGGTAAGAAATTTCTTCTAATATTTAATAAAATGATAAGCAAATTAGGTATAATTTAGATCCTGAAGTTTATTTTGGCTTAAATTTGATAATAAGATAAGCCATATGATTTTCAAGTAAATCAAATCATCTATGGTGCTAAACAAATAATTAAACACGTACCTTAGTATTAATTAACAAAAAGTTTGAAGCTCTTAGACGTGAAATTCACGAGTGACCAATCTCTTCAGCTAGCCCTTCTATCATAAAACTATTGCTACAAAGCCTACAATGGCTGATTCTCTTATTGCATCGATAACATTGTATATATATTAATGACAAATCTTTAACTCTAATATTAATAACATTATATTCTTATCTATATATATATATATATATATATATATATATATATATATATATATATATATATATATATATATATATATATATATATATATATATATACACTTGGAATTTGGGCCCGATCATGACTATTGAAAGCCGAGGCCTAATAGCCCACTTGGGCCCGATCCATATAAAGATTCGTTCGAAATTAGGTTGGATCAGCTCATTTTAAATATATTTTTCTAATTATTAAAAATTCGGTACGCTGAAGTAAAATTAAAAAGCGCCAGTGCCTACCAATTTTGGGTCACTAAGGTAAAAAGCTTCTCAATTGAGGACCATTATAATGCTGTGTTGGTACTATTTTCTTTAATTTTTTAGCTGACTGGGCTCGTTATATCATGGACTGAGTCCATGTTATATTATGCACCATTCATTCACACCAGTGAAATAAAAATAAAGTACGTGTTTTTTTTTTAATTGAATTTTGGTAAACTAATAATTGAATATAAAATAAATTCATCAGTTATAACTTATAGATTCATTGTTTTTAAACTTATAAATTCATTAGTTATAACTTACAGATTCATCATTTTGATAAATTCATTGTTTACAATTTTCAGATTCATTATTTAAAAATTACAGGTTCATCATTTACAACTTACTATTTCATCACTTGCATAGTTATCGTTTACAACTTACAGTTTCATCATTTTGACAGGTTCATTGTTTAAAAGTTATAAGTTTATCATTTACAATTTACTGATTTATCACTTACAGATTTATCGTTTACAAATAGCAGATTCATCATTTTGAACTTCTAAATTTATCATTTAAAAACTATAGATTTATCATTTAGATTTTGTACGATTATCATTTACAAGTTTATCTTTTACCCCTTGCAAGTTTATTATTTTAACTTACAAATTTATCATATAAAAACTACTGATATACCGTTTAAAATTTATAAATTCATTATTTACAGATTTATCGTTTACAACTTCAAATTCATTACTTACATGCTTATTATTTTTACCAAATATATATTCTTTCACCTCTAACAATACAATTTTTGTCTTTCTATATTTCTCATTTTTAATCCAAATATCTCTATTTTTAACCATTTTATTTCACAAATACATTAAATTTAATGTTTTTCATCACAAAAATAATAATAACAATAACTAAAATACTAAAAATCAAATCAAATATACAAATTTTAAAGTTTTTTCTCTCTAAAACATATTTAGAATATACAAAAAAAATTATTTTTTTGTGAACAACGAGAAGAAAATACGATAAAATACACTAACAGTAAAAATATTGTCTTATAAATAAACAAAATATGTGTAAAATATTATAGTTAAAAATATTATCGTTTAAATTAATGGTACATGAAATACAATGTATTCGTATGCATAATATAATTGTGCAAAACACCATTTCAACTCTTTTGCAGTATGTTATCCAAACCCCACCACACATTGAGTTCGATTAATTAAATTCGACTGCTTTATTATAATTTTTTTAAATAAATAATTAAATATTTATTCAACTTTCATTAGAATATTATGAATAGTTTTCTAGAGAGATAAAAGTGAAAAATATGGAATATTTACATATATTTATTTTGTTCAATAATTAAAAAAAATGTGAAATTAAAGGTCCGACTGGTGAAATGTGATCAGGGCAGTTCCACCAGCATTGCTCTTTCAAATTAAACTTAAAAGACAAAAAGAAAAAAAAAACCAATTATTACTAAACTTACATCAATCAAGTACATGGTTACTAACATTTCTAAACAGACGAATAATTAGTCTACGTTGTTAAGGTTGAGATTCTCACAATCCACAAAAGCTGAGGCAAACTTTAATTAATTTCATGGGGTTTTTATATTATAATGATCAACACTAATTAATAAGTTTCTAAAAAGAAAAGAGCACAAAGATTAGTAGTGATCTAATTATGATTAATATCTTATATATGTCATCGATCACCGGAGTTGTAAGTCTACTGATTAGGGTATTTATTTATATCATGGAATTAAAATCACAAGGTTAAATTAAATTCTATTCATAAACCTTAATTGGCTAGGTAATTTATCATAAATAGTACATAATTACTTTTGCTTCGATGATCAATTCAGTGGGCAGATGCCAGAGAGGGCATTGCATACTGAATTAATCTTTGATTAGTCTTTAACCATGCATGGAAAAAAGTTTAAAGGGAAGCTAATAAATGTTATGTCACATAAAAAGAAGCAAATTTGTGAAGCTATATGTGCACTCGCTTTCAAATATATAATTAATTATAAGTTATATTCATTTCTGCCTATGGTTTAATTTAACAAAAGTTGATAAAGATTAGAAGGTAATAATTGATGTGAAGGGTCATGGAAGATGACAGAACCTTCTCACAATTGAAACCCTAATTAACTTTTCTTTCCTTCAAAAAAGTCTTTACAACATGAGATAAGAGTCATAACATAAAACCATATGGAAATTAATATGAAAAGAATATAAAATGTTTTACTTTGATTAAAAAATCAAATCTAAGCCCCACATAATATTTCTTAACTGTTATTTTTAATAATAATTATATGTGAAACTGTTACCAACCTCACACCCCTTCTTAAGTCTATTTGGCACATTTTTTCTTTAAGATTTGACTGTATGTGTTAAATAGATTCCATTCGGTTTGAAATTCAAAGATTGAGATAGACTCTTGACCAAGTTTGTCCAGTTTAGAGAGTCCCTACTATTATAATTTATAATTAATAATTAATAATGTCTGGTTGAGATTTGCATACATGGTATAAAAAAAAAAGCAGCTGTAGCAGTAGCATTTTATTTTTACCACAGCTTCATCATCAATGCAACCAAAAAATATTGGCCCCATCTGAAGACTTCTTCTGTAACTTTTACTTATTTATTATTATTATTATTATTATTATTATTATTATTATTATTATTATTATTATTGTGAAGCAAAAGAAAATAATCAAAATTGTTGAAGGTGTTGAAAATCTGGGACTAATATTTAGAATTCCTCTCTACTTAGGACTTTGAAGTCCTTATTTGAATTATATTCTTAATTTTGTCTGTGTGGGTGTATGTATCGGAGATTGAGACAGCAACATAAACAAAGGCATGCTCACTAGGCACATTATTAAACCCATCGACTACTGAAAAATATCAATTAACTTATCTAAATTTTAATTTTTCAATTAAATAAATAAAGAAATGCAAATGTACCTGCAGAGGTGTCAATGTGTACACGTGAGATATACAGATAAATTTGGTAGAATCTTAACTCTTATATATTTGTAATTTGTTCAACTAGTTTGGATAGTTTTTTTTTTGTCAATTATTTTCCAATTTGTCCTTTTGATTTTTGATTGCAACTTTTATTTATGTGGAAGTTGGGTCGTGCAGATGACTTTTGTCGCTGCTTCATTTCTTCCTTTAATTAATTCAATTAATTATTAAATATCATATAATTATATCACCAAAAACAAGTTATTTAATGACAATCTGTAACTAACATGATTAATTATGTCTATGAATATAATGTTAAACTAACTCAATAGTTTTTTTTTTTGAGAAGAACTAAGTCAGTAGCTTATTATTATATAAATACGTAATTTTTGTGATAATACTCGCTTGACTACAAAGCAGAAATCTATGAACCATTAAGGGAATTGCTTGTTGATTTAGGAAAACCAATTCATGTCAATTTTTAAAATAATACCAAGTTCTAACATAAGCAAACCCATAAAAGAATTAAAATAAAGAAAATGGAAAAAAAAAAGTTGGTTCTTATACATAGCATTCGATGTATATGCTACAAGACAAACATTAACCCACACTAATATTTTTTTTTTGTGAACAATCCCACTCCAATAAAATTACAGAAATAAAAAGTATAAAGTATCACAAATTGATTAATTAATTAGCTAATTAACATTGTAATACATAATTATTAAGGTAAAAAAAACCAAAAATTATGAACTTTGAAAATCTTCCACTGTGAAACAGTAGAAGCCAATGTGGTATTGTGGTTTATACTATTGATCCATCTCTCCACTCTGTGTGTCTTCCCTTTCAATTTAAAGCTGCTGTCAGTGACAAAGCTGGGAGGCAGAGCTCACTTGCCCATTTCTCATTTTCTTCTCTCTCTTCAATGGCTGTTTTTCTTCTTCTCTTCTTTCTATCTTTACTTTCTTTCTCTTCTTCTTCTTCTAATAATGATCAACCCAGAACTTTCATTGTTAAGGTTCAATATGATGCCAAGCCTGCCATTTTCACTCTTCACAAGCACTGGTACGACTCTATCCTCTCCTCCCTCTCCTCCGCCGCAACGCCGCTGCCTGCTACTGAGTCCCGTATCATCCACACTTACGAAAACGTTTTCCATGGTTTTTCTGCTAAGCTCTCCCCCACTGAGGCATTAAAGATTCAAACTTTGCCCCACGTCATCGCCGTTATCCCTGAAAGAGTGCGCCACTTGCAAACCACTCGATCCCCTGAGTTTCTTGGCCTCAAGTCGACTGACAGTGATGGTTTGCTTAAAGAATCAGACTTTGGGTCGGATCTCGTCATCGCGGTTATCGACACTGGAATCTGGCCGGAAAGGGAGAGCTTCAATGACCGGAACTTGGGTCCTGTGCCGGCCAAGTGGAAAGGAATGTGTGTGAGTGGCAAGGATTTCAGTTCATCTTCTTGTAACAGAAAGCTCATTGGAGCTCGCTTCTTCTGCAATGGCTACGAAGCAACCAACGGGAAGATGAACGAGTCGACGGAGTATCGATCTCCACGTGACTCCGACGGCCACGGAACCCACACCGCCTCAATCTCCGCCGGCCGATACGTGTTCCCAGCTTCCACTCTGGGGTACGCCAGGGGAATTGCAGCAGGAATGGCTCCAAAAGCACGTCTCGCTGCTTACAAAGTATGCTGGAATGCAGGGTGTTACGACTCCGACATTCTCGCGGCATTCGAAGCTGCTGTTGCGGATGGAGTGGACGTGATTTCTCTCAGTGTCGGCGGCGTTGTGGTTCCTTATTATCTAGATGCAATTGCCATTGGTTCATTCGGAGCTGCAGACCATGGAGTTTTTGTCTCTGCCTCCGCCGGCAACGGCGGCCCTGGCGGGCCCTCAGTGACCAACGTTGCTCCGTGGGTGACCACAGTCGGCGCGGGAACTCTTGACAGGGATTTCCCAGCTGATATAAAGCTTGGAAACGGGAAGGTGATTCCTGGTATGAGTATTTATGGGGGACCAGGCATAGCATCAGGGAAAATGTATCCTCTAATATATGCAGGCGGTGAAGGAACAGGGGATGGGTATTCTAGTTCATTATGCTTGGATGGTTCTTTAGACCCTAAGCTTGTTAAAGGCAAAATTGTGCTTTGTGATAGAGGAATCAATTCGAGAACTGGTAAAGGTGAGGTTGTGAAGAAAGCAGGAGGTGTAGGCATGATTTTAGCTAATGGCGTTTTCGATGGTCAAGGTCTAGTTGCTGACTGCCATGTTTTGCCCGCTACTGCTGTTGGTGCATCTGGTGGTGATGAAATCAGAAGGTACATTTCTTCAGCTTCTAAATCAAATTCACCACCTACTGCTACTATCCTTTTTAAAGGAACTAGGCTCGGTGTTAGGCCTGCTCCTGTTGTTGCTTCATTTTCAGCTAGGGGTCCTAATCCTGTATCGCCTGAAATTATGAAGCCTGATGTTATTGCTCCAGGCTTGAACATTCTTGCTGCTTGGCCTGATAAAGTTGGCCCTTCTAGTGTTCCTACTGATAGTCGTAGAACTGAGTTCAACATTCTTTCTGGCACTTCCATGGCTTGTCCACATGTTTCTGGCTTAGCTGCCTTGTTAAAGGCTGCACACCCGGATTGGAGCCCTGCTGCAATAAGGTCAGCATTGATGACAACTGCTTATACAGTTGACAATCGCGGCGAAACAATGCTTGATGAATCTACTGGGAATACTTCCACTGTTTTGGATTTTGGTTCTGGCCATGTCGACCCACAGAAAGCTATGGATCCTGGGTTGATCTATGATATCACAACATTTGATTATGTTGATTTTCTGTGCAATTCAAACTATACACTCAATAACATACAAGTTGTCACAAGAAAGAACGCAGATTGCAGTGGAGCAAAAAGGGCAGGCCATTCTGGTAACTTGAATTACCCATCAATGTCTGCTGTGTCTCAGCAATATGGGAAGCATAAGATCTCTACACATTTTATTAGGACAGTGACTAATGTTGGGGACCCAAATTCCGTGTACAAAGTTACAATCAAACCACCAAGTGGGATTACAGTCTCAGTGGAACCAGAGAAGCTTGTGTTCAGGAGGGTGGGGCAGAAGCTGAGCTTCCTAGTTAGGGTGGAGGCCACGGCGGTGAAGCTCTCACCCGGTGGCTCAAGCATGAATAGTGGTTCAATAGTTTGGTCTGATGGGAAGCACACAGTGACTAGTCCTGTAGTTGTGACAATGCAGCAACCTCTTGATTAGTTTGGCTCCGGGAATTTTGGTCTATTTGGTGCTCTAGGTTTATATGTATTAACTCTTTCTCTTCTCTCCCTCTCTTTATGTATAAAGAGAATGTATGAGTAGTTTTCTATCTCAGAAAGCTGAGAATCAGAAGATGTTTATAGAGAATGGTTTATTGTTGAGTAAGAAAAAAAAAACCAAAATCATATAATGAAAACAAGTGTTTTTCATTTTATTTTGGTTGGCCTTGCAATTGCTACAGAATCTTCAACAAATTCTAAATTTATGTCGGATGCATGTGAGATTAAGAACAAAGGTACCATGATAATGACAATCAATAGGACAAATCGTGTGGAGGAGGAGGTTCGGTTGTTTTTCTTGATTCTGTAAATGTGATGTCGTCTTATATTTAGCATGTCATGTCTGCTGCACTTCACAAGGGGAAGATGTAAGGGTGTTGCTCAGAAACAGGACTTTGTTAGATTCTGAAGCACTCGTGTGGAACACTTCATCTACATTCCAATTCACTTCTATCTAAACATGTAGAGATATTTACAGGAAATTTTTTATTGCAGCAGCTTTGGATGAGAATTTATTTATGAAGGAGCTTCCGGTCAAGCTATCAACATTTCAGAAATCAACTGTCTTTTTTAGCTCGAATGTGGATAGTACTTCGAGAAATTTTGTGGAGAGTATTTTATAGGTTCACAATCCACTCAATCACAATAAGTACTTGGGTCTTCCTTCCTTAGTGGGTAAAAACAAAAAACAAATTTCCTCTTTTCCTAGAGAAAAGATCTGGAGCCTATCAACAATTGGAAAAACATATTTCTTTCTAGGGTGGGTAAGGAAGTTTCGTTTAAAATAATAGCTCAAGCTATACCCACTTACTGTATGAGACTTTTTCATATGCCACTTTCTACTTGTGATGAACTCTAAAAAATAATGAACTCTTTCTCACGGGATGGTTCGAAATGTATACACTAGCTCTCATAGAATAGAATGTGCACTAAGAAAGTTGATCGATGTTTGGGCTTTCTCAATCTTCATTGCTTCAACTTGGCTATGTTTGACAAACAGGGTTGAAGATTTATTACCAATCCAAATTCTCTTACCAGTCAGATCTGCAAAGCCAAATATTTTCCTATGAATCATTTTCTTGAAGCCAAAGAGGGTCATAATCCCGGTTTTGTTTGGAAGAGTCTCTTGTATACCTTAGATGTGCTGAGCAAAGGTGTGGGATGAAGAATGAGGATGACTCAAATATTAATATTTAGAAAGATCCATGGCTTCCAGATGATAGGAACATTCGGGTGGAGTCTCAGATAGTAGAAGGGGGTGAGAATCTAAGAGTTAGGGATATTATACATTTAAATTGTTAAAAGTGGAAGGTGAATAAAATTAGAACATGGTTGTACATTGATACAAATTGCATTTTAAGAATTTCCTTAAGCAGCATAGATTGCAATATTTGGCATTTTTCAAAAAAATGGTTGCTATACTGTGAAATCGACATACCATTTAGCCACTTCTATGTGCACTAATATTGATTCTTTCAAAATTAATTGTATGTGGAGTAAGATTGGGAGGTTTGATATTGATCCAAAAGCGAAGAATTTTCTTTGGAGGGTTCTTCCTAACATTCTTCCTACCGAAGTGAATTGATCTTTGTACATGCTGTGATGTTTGCAGTAATAGTGAATTTGCTTTGTCCCAGAGTTGTTTCTTGTTGGCAACTTTTGGGGGTTAATTGGATTTCGGAGAGTATTTGGAAATTCCTTTCATATGCTTTTGATAATTTTGATAGTGAGATGGTTGATAGAATGCGCTTCCTCATGTGTATGAGAGCATAAATTTTTTGATCCATCTAACATTGTAAATTTGCTATTAATTCGAGGCAGGAAAAGCAAAATATTAAATTTCTTGCAGCTAGAAGTGGGCAGTCTCATGGTCCTCTTATTCAGTCAGATTCGCATTCTCTAGCTAGATGGAATGCAGCAGCTGGGGATTGCTAGAAAGTGAATGCTGACGCTGCACTGTTTGAGCATCACTAAATGGTACGTTTTGGCTATTTAAGGTATTGTAGAGGTTAGTTTGTGGCTGCTTTCTCCAGCAAATATAGAGGCTTGGTGTAGAATAAAGAGATGTTGACTTGGCCGCGCAATAAAAGAATTCATAATGTAATGTTAGAAATGGATAATCGTGAGGTTTACAATGCTCTTAAGTCTGATATTTGTAACCTCACTTAATTTGGTTCTGTAATTTTAGATTGTAAAGAGCTTGAAAAAAACATTTCAGGCCTTTTTTTTCTCTTGGAATAGGCGACAAGCTAATAATGCAGCTCATACCACAGTTAGAATAACATTGTTGTATGTTAGTCCACGTACTTTTATAGTTGATATTGTTAATATTGATGCAGATCCTGAATATCCTAAATCTGGTGTATTGGAGAGGCCTGCTGGCCGAGAATAAATTCGGATGTGTCGGTTCTTGCTTTTTTCTTTCCGTATATGATATCTTAAAAAAAAAAAAAAAAAGCATTTTGAGAAGAAATTCTTCCAATTTAACTAGAGGAGAGTTCGAATTCTGAACATACAATTATCTTAAAACTCTTGAGTAAATACTTTCACGTCCTTTAAAATCCTATCCGATACAAATATAATTAGTTTCAGTCTAATAATATATAGACCGATAACATACGTGTTTCCTTAAAAAAAACTTTGTATTAGTTTGATCGCTAGATCCCACTTGCTGAATAATTACATTAAGACAAAATTATCAATTTGTTCCAAAAATAGTAAAACAATTAATTTTGACTATAATTTTATCCGGTTTCATTTGAAAAAAAGAAAAAAAGTCCTTTTTTTTGAATTTATTTTTCTTTATATTTAGATTGATCCTAAAACTTGATTCATGGTTAACGGTATATTCCATGTAAAAAATTCATAATAAATAAGATTTTTTTAAAAAAAAGAGAGAAAAAATTGCAACAAAAGTGTTCTTCAAAATGAAATTGGACAAATTGAGAATAAAAATGAACTTTGATTTTGCAACAAAATGAATGTTGTTAAAAAAAGAAGGGGTAGAAATTAATCGATTGTTGAGCCATTTATGATCAATACATAGAATTATTACAATGAATCAATTGTATTGATGCCGGATTTTTTTTTTTTGTTGGTTTAAAGGGAGTTATATGATAACAATAATAATGTTGGATATGCCAACAAACTAAAATCGAACATAATCAAATACCTAAACCCTTTACAAATGATACCATCTGATGGGTGTTGGATTGAAAATGCCTACTCGATCGTGTAGGATTGGATTTTGCATTTAAAAAACTAATAGACCATGTCCAAGTGGTATTTCCCTGGCATTTCTAGTTCTCGTTGGCTCATCAATCATGATTCTTTTCCTTATTTAATTTTTCTTCTCTTCAAATTCAAAAGGGTTTTCCCTTTTCTTCAATCCCTTTCATTCAGTATGAATTTGTGCTAACACTTTTATGTATAGAAGAGATGGCATCAATAACAGTAGATATAGTTCGTCCCTGCATAGAATTATTGGTTCAGTATTTCTTCAAAAGGAAAACAAAAAACAAAATCAACAACTTGAGAATTTAATTGTGTACAGTTTAGATATATTTTGCCCCTTTTTAGCATTATATAAATAAATCATTAAACCCAAAAAAAAAGTCTATGACAATAACCAAAAAAAAATAATTTTGACTAAGAATTTAATGAAATATTAGCATATTTTGAAGGACAAGATGAAAATTATGATTTATGTCTTTCATTTTACTTATATTGCTGTTTTTCTTTTTCACCCTTCTTAAATGATAGTTATATTTTCTTTATAAATATAATTAACTTGGTATTTTTTTATATTTATCTATTTAATATGTATTGATTTTTTTTTTTTACTTTAAATATGTATCTAATTAATGCAGTAGTAGTAGTATTAAAAAAAAAAAAAGTGTTGGGACGAGAAGAGGAAAGTACACTCGTGTAATAAGACCCCATTAACTGTAACCCATAGGCAATTGATGTTGGGCTTTTGGTCTTGGGCTACAGAGGCGACAGTTGAGAAAAAGAAACAGCTTGTGGGTAACCACTAACAACCCATTTGATTCGATGCTAATAAGTATCCATTTCAACAATTTTTCTATAAAAAGAATCCTGGATAATATATTAAAATCTAATATATAAGTTTTCATTTATTATTATAATTAGTAGTAGTAGTAGTGAGTCCATATCTTTAAATATCAGAAGGTTCGTAAATCAGAAAGATAATACACCCAACATATGTACAATTGAGTAAATTTGTATTACTTTATAAAACAATAAAATGAATTTATTATGCGATTTATAAATGTGATAATTTAAAAACTAATTATGATTTATTTTGTATGAAACCAAGAATCATATAAGTTTATTAAATTTTAATTTGTTCATTTTTATATATAATTTAGTCAATATCATTTCTCAACAAGCTAGAGCTAAGTACGGTGAATGATGGGTAGAGTTGTAAATAAAATAAATTATTCGCGAACTATTTGGATTTCGGTTCTGAAAAATAAAATTCATTTGAAATCGTTTATTACTGTTAACGATATGAACTCAAACTTAATACCATTTAATTCGTTAGTTCGTGAACATATTTATTTTTAAATTCGGAAATATATTCGTAAATATATTTGTTTAAAAATTCGTGAGTATGTTTGCGAATATATTCGTTTAAAAGTTGACGAATATATTTTTTTAAAAGTTTGTGAATATGTTATATTTTGCTATCGAATTTCAATTCAATCTCAAACTTTTATTATTATTAATTAACAAAATAAATTTAAATTTTTATTATTATTAGTTAAAAAGTGAAATTTGAACTAATAGTAATAAATGAATTTTTTAGTTGCAGAATTCAAATCAAATTTTAGCCTACAATAAGCTTAAACTAAAAGAGTTCGAGCCCACCAATAGCTAAATTCAATTCGTTTACGGCTCTCGTGTTAGAGGGAAATTTAAGGGTGATGACATATTTTGGGGAACTTTTTCAACTACTCGGTTGTTAGGCCTTTAATCACAATCTCTCTCAGTTTTATTCATTGTACTTGTACCAGTCAGGCAAGGCATCCTTCTTTTTATTATTATTATTATTATTATTATTATTATTATTGATTATTTTGTCCAATGGTGTGTCTTTAAATTTCATGATGGAACCTCGTCACTAAATTTCGTGTATTTCATGATGTTGTCTTTTTTTCAAAAAATAATAATAAACTTCTTATTTATTATTATTTCACAGTTAATTATTTCTTGAGCTGAATAAGAAAAATAGAAATGAAGAAAATAAAAACAATTATTTTAAAAATGAAATGGGATAAATTTGTATTAATTAAAAGTAAGATGATGAAGGCGTAATTATTGGTAGATCTGACTCGGGCTTCTAAAAGACTGTAGCCGAACGTGGCTCTTCCAAGCAGATCTTGTTTGGAAACGCTTTTCTTTTTCGGAATAAAATTTTAATTTTTAATTTTTTTAAATTTTAAAAATAAGTAAATAAATATTTTTTTAAGTAAATTTGAAAAAAATTAATTTATAATTTTTTTAAAAATCACACAATTAAATTAAAAATTAATTAGGCTGAATCGATCGAATTTCTTATTGTATATATATTTATTAATTTTATAGTAATTAATTATAATTTTTAGATAAAAAATTATATTTTATGATAATTATTTTTGATATATAATAATTAATAAAATCATGAATTATGAAAATTTATTTTAATTTTTATTAACTAAATTTAATTTATAGTAATTAATAAATTAATAATAATTTTTATATTAATTTACAAAATTTTTATTTTAGTTAGGGTAATTTATTATAAGATTATGATAATTGATTTTAATTTATATTAATTGATAAAATTATTATGATTAATTTTAATTTTTATAATTGATAAATATGATAATCATTATAGTTTATAATAATTAAAAAATTAATTTATAAAACTGATTAAATCGAATTGAATTAAAATATTTTGATTCAATTAGATTCATTTTTAAATTTTACTCGAAATATCGTTATAAAGGTTATGAACGGAAGTCAACCGATACTCAACCCTAATCCTTAGTCTGAAAGATTAGAAAGAGGCTGTCCCGTTCGTATACTAACCATGTGATTTCTCCTAGCTTTGTTTTTTTCTAAATTACTGTATACAAATAATATTATTGTAATTTGAGCTTTTTATATAATATTCACTAACAATATTAATAGTTTTTTTTAAATAAAACAAACATCGATCATCACCTTAATAATTAATGTAAAAAAATAAAAAAATAAAAAAATTTGATTATTATCTTTTTTTTCCTCCAATAAACATTCATCCCCCAATAATTTTAAACACCTACTCAAAAAAGACTTCTGCTGGCATTTCTCTAAAATTCATTTGCTTGCCCGCCTTCCTTGTCCAAACGCCAAAATGTGGGTTGCTTCAGAAATGTCATCTAGTCCCTCACCTAATCATATGTTTTGAAATGTGGATTGGAGTTTTACCAAAATGAAAATTTATATTTTTAAATTAAATTAATAATCTATTATAACATGATAATAAAAAAAACCTTTTTAACATTGGAATAATTTATTGATTCAATTTATAAATAAATATAAAATTAAAATATGTTGGGGGATGTTGGGATTGGTGTTGGATGTAAAAAAAATAGGTTTAAATTGTTTTCATTTAATTAACTGTTTTTTTATAAACTGGTTTTTTCAAATTTATTTTTAAATAATTATTTATTTATATATTTCTATTCGGATTCAGTTTTTAACACTCACAAAAAAAATAAAAATAATTTTTTTTCTAAAAAATATTTTTTCAAACAAAATATCAAACGGAGCCTAAGAGTTTTCGTAATAAAATTATTACATTTATAATTAATTATAAGTAGCTGGTTTAAGAATTAAAATTTTTTATTGGATGAATTGATTCAGTTGACGAGGACAATTTTTTGATCAGTTCCATTAAACACTTTAAGATTATTTTCTGAGTCCATAATTTTAATATGGGAGCGTGCATTCTTAAGACCTTCCCACTAAGAGTTTGAATAATTTAATAATAAAATCTTGATAATACTCTTAATTATATAAATGCAAAAAACACTTTATTTAGTAAAAAAAATACAATAATATAAATTAAATAATACAAAATCATATCCTACATCATATTAGTGATAAGGCTTTATCTTAAGAGTTAAATAATCCATTTAATCTCTGATTAACGTGATGGAATTCTTCTACATTGAACACCACATACACATCGGACTCTGTGTCAATGATATCCTTTTCAATTTGATGATTGTGAGTACAAATTTGATTGATGTTAATTATATTTCTCCAATAATATTCCATTTCATTTTGATTGTGTAATTAGCAATTTCACAAGAAACTTATTGAGAGTAAAAAAAGAAGATATTTGATAATGAACGAAAATCTTTAATTTGCAGCTAGGGATTATATATTCTAATTTTATATCCGAACATGACTATAAATTATAGAGAATCACATCTAAATTGAATTTCATCATTCCTTCCCCAACACATATTTGATAGAAAAATGACTATAAATTATGTTTTATTCAAAATTTTCATTTTATTGCTGTATGTATAGTAGTAACAATCTTTCATATAGTGAATAAATTATACCAAAAAAAAAAGAAAAAAACAATTTATCCTCTTAGATGGTACTTTTTTTTAATCAAAGTTTTGAAAGGGAATTTAAACGATGGGCAAAATGTGAAATTCACGTTCAAAGAATGGCCTGTCTGGCCCTGTTCTTGTCTCAAGGATAGACACAGAAACATTAAGAGGAGTAGAGGACCATCTTGTGGTGGTCCTCCTTGCCGTTCATCAGTCGTGATCAACTATATCCACTTGTCCCACTAGGCTCTCCAAATAATTTAACAATAATATATTTTTTCTTAAAAAAATAAAAAAATTGTAATTATCCTTTTATATGGAAATAAAGAAAACAAAATTCATCTTTGATTTATTAAATTGGGAACACGACCCTTGCTTTCCTATTCACCTTACATAGACCATGGGGTTCAAAATAAACTTATATATATATATATATATATATATTAACTTTACAGTTACATTAACTACATTAATTAATAACATGAGTAATTTACATTAAGTATTTAAATGTGTAGATAGATATAAGAATCCTAATGAAGAGATAACACTAAGGAGATGTACAAATGTACTCATGAAGGTATGAATAAGATTACTGTTAAAAAATATTAATATGGAGGAGATTGTTAATTCGGAAAAGGTATAAAAAAAAGAAAATTTGAGATTTGTATTTAATACAGTGTCCTTCAAGTAAATTTGTGTCCCTACCACTGGAGTTTAGGATGATTAATATTTGTCTCTTAAGATACAACAAATTAAAGAGCAAAAGTTGAACACACAATAATTGCTCACAGCGAACTAAAAATGATGTTTCTCTATCACAACAAGAAAAAGAAGAAGAGAATTTTTTAAAAAAAAAACCATCCAAAATGAAGAGAATCATCTATTTATATGCTAAAGGAAAGAGATAAGAAATAATTGTGGTTTTAATATCTATTATGGTTGCAATTCAATCAAAATTAAATCTGCATATTTAATTTTATAACTCAAAAAACTACATAAGCTCAAAAATTGAAATATGGAAAAACTGTTTAGCACCTCACTGTCGCGGGCGCGACAAATTTTACCTGCTCATTGTCGTGGGCACAACAACCTGTCGCGTGCGAACAATATACTTTGTCAAGGGTGTGACCAAGTCTGTGTCCCGGTAGCCTTTAAAATTTTCAAAAATAAAAAGGGACTAGATTTGGGCTACAATATTTCGACTCAACATTTATGTGCCTACGCATTAGTCTCGATTTGATCCATTGATTTGTACCCCCTGCTTCTGTGCGCGTGAGAAAGAGTTTTCCATTTTGCTCACTTTACAAAGTAATGATGAGTTTTTATATATAAATTTTTCCCACAACTTCATATTTTTCCCATGCGGGATTCCTCATATTTGAATTTCATTCTTTTTAGCAATAAGCTTACTTTGAGTTTGAATTTTTTATTTACACATTTACCATTTTAAGCATATAAATATTATAATTCATAGTTCTCATGTCAAATAACATATATCCAGATTATCCTCCCAAAATCTAGTTATGGAACCCATCCGAATATCACTCTCAAAATTGTCTATTAACCACAAATTTTCAACAATCCCCATATGAATAAAATTGGACGAAAAGTAAGACGAACAAAGTTTTACTATATGATAGAGCTTAGTGATCGTCTACACAAGATGTATAGGTGTTGCCCTTTGAACATTCTCTTATGAAAATATATTTATTTATCTGTTAACCAGTTGACATGATGTGATTGAACTATTTAGTTATATGAGTAAATAGTAATATACTCCACACAAAAATCTCTCTTAACACAATTCAGTTCTCATTAGTATATTTATTTTGGCCCTAAACATCTTTTTGGTTATGTAAAAGTTTAAGATAATTGAGATTCACATAATTCACCTTTGAAATGGCTCCATTTCACTCTCACATAGGTGATGCCTTACTCATAAGTACCATTAAAAGCATATCTTAACTCTTCAATCAATAATATTACTGGTTTAACCCCTATAGTGATCTCACCATATTTTTATAATTAGGTTGTCCCATTGAACCTATATCTTAGGATCTCCAGTCAACTAGGTTGAGTTTTTCTTTGTGTATACTTTTTACTATCTTACTAGTTTAAGTCTCATTCCTCTTAATGATTTATTAATTAGCTCTCTGTTTAATCCTTTGGTTAGCGGATTCACAATTTTATCTTTTGATTTTACATACTTAACAGCGATAACCCCAGTTTAGAGTAGTTGTCTTATGGTATTATATCTACAACAAATGTGTATAGACTCACCATTATACATATTACTTTGTGTCATTCTAATTGCAGATTAACTATCACAATGTATACAAATTAGTGGCACGAGAATTTCCTATTTCATAACATCTTCTAAGAAATGGCGTAACTATTCAGCTTCTTCAATGCATTTATCTAATGCAAAAACTCAGATTTTATTGTGGATCTGGCAATAACTGTTTGTTAAAAGATTTTTAAGCCACAATTGCACCAGCTAGAGTGAACACATAACCGCTAGTAGATTTCAAATATTTTATATCAGAAATCCAATTTGCATCACTATATCCTTCTAGAACACCTAGATATCTAGTATAATGTAGTCAATAATCAATAGTATACTTTAAGTACCTCAGTACTTTTACAATTCATTTTCGGTGATCAGTTCCTGGATTATTCGCATAATGACTCAATTTGCTTACTACATAAGCAATATCTGATATTGTACAATTCATTAAGTACATGAAACTGCCAATTATACGTGCATATTCTACTTAAGAAACATTTTCTCCTTTGTTCTTAGATAGATAAAGACTCAAGTCTAATGAAATTTTAGCAATACTTGTATCATTCTTATTGAATTTACCAAGTATCTTATCCACATAATACGTTTGACTTAATGCAATTCCATCTTATCTTCTTGAAATTTTTATTTCTATAATCACATCTGCTAGTCCCGTATTTTTCATATCAAATTTTGAGTTTAATATATTATTGGTAGGCTTGACCATTTTGTTATTACTACCAACAATGAACATGTTATCAACATACAAATACAATATGACATAACCATCACTAGTGTCTTTGACATAAACACATTTATCACACTTATTAATTTTAAAACTATTAGACAACATTGCACTATCAAATTTTTCATGTCATTACTTTAGCGCTTGTTTCAATCTATATAAAGATTTAACCAATGTACAAACATTATTTTCTTGGCATGGGACAATAAAGCCTTCAGGCTGTATAATATAGATTTCTTCATATAAATCTCCATTTAGAAAATCTATTTTTACATCCATTTGATGTATTTCAAGATTGCGCAGTGCAATAATCGCAATAATCATTATAATATAATTTATTCTAGTTACAAGAGAATATGTATCAAAATAGTCTAGGCCTTCTTTTTATCTATAACCTTTAATCACAAGTCTAGTTTTATATTTATCAATTGAACCATTTGCCATCATTTTCCTTTTGAAGATCCACTTGAATTATAGGGGTTTACACCCTAGAGATAAGTCCATTAGTTTCCAAGTATGATTTTACATTATAGAGTCTACCTTACCCATAATGCCTTTTGTCCAAATAAAACCATATGAAGAATTTACAGTCTCTGTGTAAGTTTGAGGTTCTGCCTTAAGCATGTCAGTAAGAAAATCTAGTCCAAAAGATTTTTCCAACCTTGCTCTTTTACTACACCGAAGCTCTATTTCAGCTGGCTAAACTTCAAAACCAAGTGCTCATTCCAGAACTTGATTTTGGCTTTGACTATCTTCAGCAATAACATCAAAAGTTCGTTTGAATGATTTTTCTTCTTCTGAAGTTTTACAAGGAAATATATATTCAAAGAACAACGCATTCCTTGATTCCAATATTGTGTTTTTGTGTATGTCAAGAATTTTCAATTTATGCACAAGAAACCAATAAACACTACTGTTATGTGCATAACCAATGAATATGCAATCAACTGATTTTTGGCTTATTCTTACTTTCTTTGATAATGAAATAACCACTTTAGCAAAACACCCCCACGTTTGTAAATATTTATATAAAGGATTTCTTCATTTCCATAATTCATAAGGAGTTTTATCTTGCTTATTATGGAGCACCTTATTTAAAAGGCAATTAACCGATAAAATGACTTTCTCTCCATATGTTCTGGGGCATCCCAGAACTTATCAGCACTGCGTTCGTCATTTCTTTCAAGATACGATTTTTTTCAGCCATACCGTTTGATTGAGGAGAATAAGATATTGTGGTTTCGTGTATAATTCCATATTGTGCACATAATTCTCCAAATAGTGATTCATATTCACTACCATAATCACTTCTCAATATCTTGATTTTTCTATTGAGTTTATTTTCAACTTCAATTTTATAAAGTTTAAATTTCTCTATAGTCCCATATTTGCTTTTAACAAATACACATAACAATATTTTGTGCAATCATTAACAAATGTAATAAAATATTTATTATCACCTCTTATTTGAATAATTTTAAATCACATATATCACTATGTATTAGATCAAACGACTCAATTTTTCTTTCAATTGTTTGAAAAGATGATCGTGCTAATTTTTTCTCAATGCAAATTTCACATTTATGTTTTGAATCAATGTAGAAATTAGGTATGTGGTTTATGTTAATTAACCTTCTCAAAGCATTGTAATTAACATGTCATTGTCTACCATGCCATAAATTGGAAGACTCAAATAAATAAATATAAGAGGTATTCTCATTCATATGTTTCACAACCATTACATTAAGCTTAAAAAGCATATCAAGAGCATTCCCTCTTCTCACATACATTCCACTCTTAGACAAAATAACTTTGTCTGACTTTAAAATCATACAAAATCCATGCTTGTTTAGCAATGAGCCTGACACCAAATTCTAATGAATATCAGGCACAAACAAGATATTATTCAAAGTCATCTCATTTCCAAATATCATATTCAACACCACTTGTCCTTCATCAAGAACTTTAGAAGTGGTAGAATTGCCCATGTATAACTTTTCTCCGCTTTTGGTTTGAAGGTAGAGAACATCTCACGTTTTGACCAAATGTTCCTTATGGCACCAATATCAATCCACAACTCATTTGGGTTAGACTGAACTAGGTTCACCTCTAATATGACAACAACAAGATTAATATCAGAGACCTCTTGAGTAATATTTTGTAAGAGATTGACTTCATTTTTTTTTCTTTAGGAGCCCACAATCAGAAGCCATGTGACCCATTTTGTCACAATTGAAGCACTTGCTTTAAAATTTCTTCTTAAAAACTCCACTTTTAGGTCCCATTTTAGATTATTTGGTTTTCTTTATTTTGAAACTTTGTCCATGTTCAACAATGTTCACCTTTGCCTTAGAAGAATTCAACCTCATCCTATCTCTTTTGGAGCTTCTATTGTCTTCTTCAATTCAAAGTCTAACAATTAGCTCTTCAATATTTATTTTCTTTTGTTTGTGCTTAAGGTAGTTTTTGAAATCCTTCCAATTAGGGGATAATTTTTCAATCATATGAGCCAATTGGAAAATCTCACTCAAGTTCATCCCTTTTGCATGAATGTCATGAAGAATAACTTGAAGCTTTTGCACTTGACTTACCACAGTTTTAGAATCCACCATATTATAGTCAAGGAAATGTCCCACTATAATTTTTTTGGCATCGACATCCTCAGATTTATATTTTCGGTCTAAAGATTTCTATAATTATTTTGCAATTTTAATTCCATTATACATATTGTATAACGAATCATGCAGTCCATTCATGATATAATTCTAGTATAGAAAATCCGAATGATGCCAACTATCATAGGTCATCCTCACTTGGATATCTTCCTCATCCTTCTTCAGAGTATGAGCATCATCAGTTAAGAACCATGCAAGGTTCAATGTGGTTAAATAAAATAACATTTTTTGCTGCCACATCTTAAAATTCAAACCATTGAATTTTTTCTATTTCTTCCTATTATTCACATGCACCGTAACAAGTACAACAAGAGAGACAACTCATGTAGCAACAACTGATGGCCCTTGGAAATCATCTTGAATATTAGTGGCAATTACCGTGTTCTCCATTTATAAAACAGAAGAATATAACTATTAAAATTTTAGCAAAACAAATATTGAGATTAACAAAATAAAATTTTATCTTAAGATTGTTAGGAAATATTATTATGGAAGAGATTGTTAACCCAATATCAGGAAAATGTACAAGAAAAGAAAAAATCTGAGGCATGTGTTTCACACAGTATCCTTAAGACAAATTCGCCCCTTACCACAAATGTTTAGGACGATTGGTATTTGTCTCACATAATACAATAAATTAAAGAGCTAAAGTTGAATACACAACAATTGTTCACAGTGAATTAAAAATAATATTTCTCTATCATAATAAGAAAAAGAAGAAGGAGAAGAGAAGAATCTATTTTTTTTTAAATAAGGCTCTCCAAAATGAAGAGAATCATCTATATATATACTAGAGGAAAAGGAGAAGAAATAATTATAATATTCATTATGACTGCAATTTGATCAAAATTAAATCTGCATATTTAATTTTGTGACTCAAAAAACTGCAGAAGATCAAAAGTCAAAATCTAGAAAAACTGTATGACATCTCATTGTCGCGACAAGTTCCATCAGTCCACTATCGCGGACGCGACAATATACTTTGTCACGGGCGTGACCAAGCTTGTGTCGCGATGGCCTTTAAAATTTCCAGGAATAAAAAAAGGGTTGGGTCTGGACCATGTCATTTCGGCTTGACATTCGTGTGCGCAAGTCGCGTGCCTATGCATTGACCTCGATTTGCACCCCTTTTGTGCCTATGCACATGAGAAAGAGCATTCCACTTTGCTTTGTTTACAAAGTAAGGAAGAGTTTTTATATAAAAACTTTTTCTTCAACTTCCCATCTTTCCTATGTGGGATTCCCCGCATTTGAATTTCATTTTATTTAGTAATAAACTTACTTTGAGTTTCAATTTTTTATTCACACATTCACCATTTTAAACATATGAATATCATAATTCATTGTCCTCATATCAAAGACATACATATCCGGATTATCTTTCAAAAATTGAGTTATGAGATCCACTGGAATATCACTCTTAAAATAGTCCACTAACTATAATTTTCTAACAATTACATAGATTTATTCTAAATTAATCAAAGTTTTGAATTCAAACTTTGGATAGACAATTACTTTAAAATTTATGAGAAAATGTTTTGTCGTCCTTAAAGTTTTACCAAATACGAACATAGTTAGTGTCAATATAATTAGTTTTAGCATATAATTTTAATTGATCGACTGATAATATTTGTAGTATGATAAAAATCAGATGATGAATATATAAACAATTGTACATGGACATTAAAGGTCAATGTCGCTTATTAATTAAGAATAATATAATAAACAACTTGAAGCTTTGTGTATTCTCTATCTGTCTTCTCCATGGTCAATATAAAAGGAAAACAAAGCAAAGAACATATCTTCTTAATTGATTATACTTTAATTTTAGTGCAAATTGAGATTAAAAAAAAGTAATTTTATGCTTAAACGTTGTCCATAACACCAAACCGAATATGTCTTATAGTCAAATATTGGTTTCCGATGAAAATGGCAACCGCTTGAGTGGCCATTATTGTGATTTATTGAAAGCGGCAAAGTTGTTGCAAGTTGCCATATACAAACACCAAAATTGGCGAACCTTACACGTCACATTTTCTTTTTCTTTTTCTTTTTATTTTTCTGGATATATATACATCAAATATCGATAAATCAAATGGACATGTAACCATTTTTATTTAAAGTTTATTGCGTAGAATAGGTTTTGGATGACGTATTAATTTGTTATGGAAAATTATTTAATATTGTTTTTTTAATTTTAAAATTAATTTCTAACTTCAATTGAGTTATTCTTATAGCTCAATTTTCTTTTAAAATTAATTTAATTTTCATATAAATTGTTCCATTTTTTTTTCTTGAAATCATTTAAATCAATATGTGTCATTTTCAGAATACATGTTTTAATTTTTTTACTGTGATTATAGAAATTAATGTACAATTAAATTTATAAATTATAGTGAAAATTTTGAAAGTGAGAAAAATTAAGATAAAAATAAAACTATGAAATGGTTTAATTGTAAATTCCAATTTGTTTTTTCCTTAAAATTAATATTTAAGTTGTTGTCGTTTTATGTTTTTCATCAATCACGGCATATTCCGGTGGCCGCGCCAGTCGCAACATTTGAATTGTTTTATGAATATTACATTCGGTCTTCATGGAAGAAAAAAAATTAGGATTGAAAAGAATACATGCGTTTGTCGGAGACTTCTATGTGTAGTTTTGTAAGGAAAGGTGTCAATTTTTACGTAATTTTCAAATTTACTTTTCCTTAAATATATCGATATATGCTTTTCGAAGAATCAAGTATATTTATTAATTGCACGTTTTAGACATGAAATTCAACGATAATCAATCATTTTCAAAGTACAATTGTTCAGCGTGCATGAATTGATTTGGGTCATCACTGTCTAGGTTTAACACCTATCCACCCTTTAACCTCCATTTCATATACTGTCTTCGTCTAATTATTAAATGAATATTTCATATCTGATTAATTAACCATTTTTTAAAAATAATTATGGGCTCATAAAACACTAATTCTTAATTTTTAATTGTAATTAGTGTGAGATTTACATGCAAAATACTCTACTTGATGACAGGTAATTAATATATATATTGCTGCCTATTTACAAGATTTTAATTTTCCAATTATCGTTATTAAATCCTTTTTCGTGTTGAAACCCTAGTTAAATAAGAATATAAGATACTAGTAGTTATCATACTGTATATATACACTTGAAAAATATAGTTTTTATCTTATTTATATTTATATATATATGTATAAAAATTAATTTCAATCGTTATATTTACATATTAAAGAACTTGTATTAAGTTGGTTTATATATTGTTGTAACTTGTAAGATGCATCTACGAGCCCCTAGCTATTCTTCTTCCAATAAAACATCAATTTCTTGAATTTGGAAAAAGAAAACATTAATTTCTTGAAGGAAGAGTAATTAAAGTTGGAGATTATTTTTAAGTTGACTTTCTTAACTCTAATATCCAATGCAACGAAAGCTACACTCATAAATACAAGTGCTAAATAATGTGTTTGCCAAGAAAACGAAACCTAAACCTAATTCGCCTGTTTTAGTTTGAATTGGGATATCGTCAGTTAGGAAAATAAATTTTGATTAAAGCTGTTTTGAGTATTGAGTAATTATATATATGTATATATTTTATACAAAGGAAGGGGACTCGAAGAGAAAACACTATGGATACTTTGATATGAAGTAATACCAAATTATTTTATTTTATTTTTTAATCAAAAATATATTTAGAAGAAGAGGGTGCACTTTGAACTTGGATTGTTTGAGAGACTTCCATATGCTTTAAATAATTTAACCATTTGAAAAAAAAAGAGTAAAAAATGACTAATTACTAATGAGGCATAGGCATAGAAATTACTATAGACGTGAGGAACTCATAAATTCAAGAGAAGTTAGGCTATACATATATATTAAGCCAATATATCGTGCAGTCAAATATGGTGAAACTACCCTGTGGTTAGGTGAGGCAACACTACAATTGGGTTCTTAGTTTTTACACCCAACTAATACATTACTACAAAAAAAAACATAAAAATAAAATAATTTTAGGGGGGAAAAAAAGAAAAACTTTTTGAGCTTATTAGTTAATTAGGTTATGTTAAGTATAATTGATTGTGAGACGAACTTAATTTAATTATGCTAACATTAATGTTGGATGTGATATCACAACTATCTTCACGGTTCTCATTATAATTACATTCCATTTGCTAGAAAAATAAAATAAATGTTGTAAAAAAATTTCTAATTTTAATCATGTTGTTGGTCAGTCCAAGCATTATTGAAAAACATTTAAGACAAAGTTCGTGGTGGCTCTGGTTCACAAGGTTTCTGCATAATTATTTTTATTCTACTTAGTAAGCCATAAATTAAAATTTTGGCTGATCAAAGTTAAAAAAACTGTTCGTTAGTTTATTAAGAAATTTCACCATTTTAATTATTCTTAATAAATTTATCAAAATATTACATACATGCCTCTCTCTCTCTCTATATATATATATAGAATTCGTGATTTTTATATGTTAAAATATAAAATAAAATTAGACATTTCAATCTCCAAAAATCAAAGATATTTAATTATATATTACTTGTGTTAACAAAATCAATCAATTTTAAAAATAGAGATATTGTACCTCTCATTTTCTCCTTATCTCTCAAGCTTATTTTAATTAAGTTACGAACGAGAGAAAGAAGTTAATTACTTAAAACTTAGTTATTTTATTTTTCAATTTATAGCCATAATTGTGAACACTCCATTTAACGTTATACAATTAATATGGTATCAGTTTATCAGGTATTGTAATAAAAAAATACTGAGTATTAATAACATTATACTTATTAAAAAAATCACATCTCATAATTTGGGCAAAAAAATCTCAGTTTTCTATCAATCTGATATCTTTTTAATAATAAATCTCATATTATATTAAAAAAATTATGATTCGATATGATTTGAATAATAAATATTATTTATTTATTAAAAAATGATTTATTACTTTTTAAATTGGGATTGTAAAAGTTTAAATTCTAAATTTACTGTATAATGTGACAGTGAATAAATATCAAATAATTAACTTTGCTAACATTCTTTTCACTTTCTTTTGAAATTATTAAAGTTTTTCATCTGAAGCTTGGACGTAAATTATCTATCTCACTTTCTTTTGAAATTATTAAAGTTTTTCATCTGAAGTTTGGACGTAAATTATCTGTCTCGTGCCCTTCTGATTTTACCTTTTTTTTTTTTTTATTTTCTTAACATTTTTCTATTATTAATTACGTATATTGTAGTAAATAGCCAAATTTAAAAGAAAAATTCACAAACAGCGACAAAGTTCTTCAACAAATGGGTCAAATATGCTGATATAGAGAGCCCACCATGTCTACTTGTAAATAAACCCTTCCATAGGGGTGTTACGGTAAACCGAATTCTTACAAACTCATCCTCTGAGGTTATAAATGTAATTTCATGATCACAATTTGTCCTTTCCTTTCAGATATTAAACCTTACCCTTCCTCTCGCTTCTACTAAACCCGCACCAAAATTCAATTTCACTTCTTCTCTCTAAAATCCCAACTTTCTATAATCTCTATTTTCGCCTGCCTTTTTAGATATCTTTATTTATTTATTTATTTTTTCATTTACGTCCTTTTGATCAACAGCATCAGCAAGCTGCAACTACAACCACCATGTGTGGCGGTGCTATCATTTCCGGCTTCATCCCCCCTACCGCCGCTGGGGGGCGATCTCGGCGCTTGACTGCGGATTTTCTTTGGCCTGATCTAAAGAAACCCATTGGGAAGCAGTACTCGAAGCCAGTCGTTGTCGATCTTGACGATGATTTCGAGGCTGATTTCCAGGAGTTTAAGGATGAGTCTGATGTCGATGAGGATGATAATGTTTTGCTTGATGTCAAGCCTTTCGCTTTCTCTGCTACAGCCTCTCGTCCTCCTCGCAATCGCGGTATCTCTCGTGGTAAGGATTTTCTTTTTAGATCATCACTTTTATGCTTATTTTTGTAGGAGTTTTCATGGGTTTCTATTTAGTTTTTATATTATCTGAACTTAGTTTGTTTTGTGCTCCAGCTGACTATTAATTTTTTTCCAGTCTTTCCTTTCTGTGCTGGATTGATTCTTTGAGCGATTGTATTTAATTTTTGGGTTTTAGATTTTTGTCTTTTGGGGATATTATTTCCAACTTTTTCTAGATTTTTATTTCATTGTTTTAGGGACTTGAAGATATTTTTATTTTATAGACACAGGGTATTTTGTGGAAATGAAATTGATTTTCCAATTTTCATGCTGGGATTATTTTGCGTTTTGTTGAGTTGGAAAGAGTATCTGGAATTTTTGTGATAAAAAAGTTTTCTGTTATCAGTTCTGATAATTTTTATAAGATCTTCTGCCTCAGATTGAAGTAGACCTATGATAATTACTTTGATCAAGGGAAAATTTGTTTCTTTCTCGGGCTTTTGAGAATTAAAGAATTTGGGATTTTGATTTGTGAAACTAAAGAAGGTATATTTCTTCATTTGTGTGTTGTTATCTTTCAGTTGTTAGATTTTATCTCTGTTGTTCAAATGGGCTCCTCTTTTTATCTCGTCTCCTAACTTTTACCCTTTTTAGCTCTGATCTGAATGGTAGAAAAATAAAATGCCATGGATAAATTTTTTTTTTTTGGATCGTGGATTCATAATAAGATTTCATGCTATTACGGTTGTGATCAATTTTTTATGCGTTATTTCAAGGTTACTTCTTTCTGGATTGTTTGGAGCATATCAGATTTTGAATAAATTTGTGGTGGCATTTTAAGACATTAATATATGCTCTTGTTTTTTTTTTAAATGTGTTCTCAGCATTAGAGGTTGGCTTTTTGTATAAAGTTTGAATTTTTAATGAACCTTCAAATCTTTAGCAGTTATTCTTTGTTGGCTGTGAATTTTCTCTTGCCCATATCAATTTTTTATAATGCTTTTAATGGTGATATTGTTAAATAAATGAAATCAAAGATTCATTGCCAAGCACATAAGAAACTGTGATGATTCTCAATTGCAGTATCTGTTACCAAGTTGAATGCTTGTTACATATGATTGGCCTACAATTTGTGTCCTTCGGTGTTTTAATGAAAGAAAAACTGGATTTTATTGAATTATTTTTTCATTTCCATCGTAAACTACTCTTTGACTTATTAACTGCCTGATGATTGTTAGTCTCCTATGTTTAACCTAAAATTGTTTCATATCAGAAATAGCATATGTAATGATAGGATTTTGTGTAATATATATATATATATATATAAAACTCCTTTATGGTCTCTAGGACTTTCTATCCTGGGCAGAGTTACTCGGTTTCGATGCCTTCAATAAATTTTTAAGTTTAAGATTTGTTGCCTTTTGAATTTTTGAAGGCCCTACTGCTGTAAAATCTATGGAATTCAATGGGCAAGCTGAAAAATCTGCAAAGAGAAAGAGAAAGAATCAGTATAGAGGAATTCGGCAGCGCCCATGGGGAAAATGGGCTGCTGAGATTCGTGACCCCAGGAAAGGTGTGCGTGTCTGGCTAGGAACATTCAATACTGCAGAAGAAGCTGCAAGAGCTTATGATGCAGAGGCACGTAGAATTCGTGGCAAGAAAGCTAAAGTGAACTTTCCTGATGAATCTCCATGTGCTTCACCAAAGCGTCCAGTCAAGGCAAGTGCTCAGAAACCCCTTCCCAAGACAGGCTTGTCCGAGAGTTTCAGCTACGTGAACAACCCAGAACAGGATTATATCAATTCTATGGGTTTTGTTGATGAGAAACCACCGGTGAACCAGTTTGGTCTAATGGACTCCTTTCCTGCCCATGCTGGCTTGAAATCCATGACTCCCAATGACAGTGTTGCTATTTATTTCAATTCTGATCAAGGGAGCAACTCATTTGACTGTTCTGACTTTGGATGGGGAGAGCAGGCTGCAAAGACTCCTGAGATCTCATCTGTTCTTTCAGTGACTCCAGAAGTCGATGAATCTATGTTTTTGGAGGATGCTAACCCTAGAAAGAAGATGAAGCCTGACACCAGGAATGTGGTGCCTGTACAAGAAAACAATGGAAAATCTCTGTCCGAAGAGCTGTTGGCTTTTGACAACCAAATGAACTTTCAAATGCCATATCTGGAGGAGAATTGGGAAACTTCGCTGGAAAGCCTCCTTAACGGAGATGCAACACAGGATGGTGGAAACCCAATGGACCTGTGGAGCTTTGATGACATCCCTTCTTTGGTTGGAGGAGTTTATTAAGCAAACTCTCCATTGTGTTAGCTTGTGTAAATAAGGCTCCACGTTTGTGAGTTTCATCTTCTTGTTAGACTATTAAGTTGCTTGATTATGTTATCTTCTATTGATAATCAGTTAGGAAGTTTGTGTTATTTGTCATTTCACTGTTCTAATTTTTGCCCCTTTGATTTGTAGGGATGGTTGTCTATCTCATATGTACTACAAGCATATCTGAAAAATGCTTAATCCTCTGTGGAGAAGTGTTATGAGGAGCTTTTGGTACAATATTACATACGTATTTTAGGTTCCTATTTACATTTTGAGACATTGGACTTGGGTTGTTGAATTTGATGACTGTAACATGGTGTGATTTGTGTTGAACTGAAACCATATGAATCTTAATTCTGCTGCTGTTCCTGCCATTATCTTGTTTCTACATGAGCCATCATTTTTGAATATGTTTATTTATGCTTAATTATTACACATTTAATAAAAAAAATTTGTTGCTAATGCTACTTAAAGTTTTCTGTAGAAGTTGGAAGTATTTTGCCTTTGATTAGATATCACCTTGTGCTTTGCTGCAAAATAAAAATAATATCAGCCTGCTGATTGTTAAATTAAAAAAATACTAGCAACATTTGTTTGAATACTCTTTTTTTTTACGCTTACTTTATAATAAGTCCATATCATTTACTTTAATTTGTGAAAATTTTGTAAATTAAATTTTTTGATAATATGGATGAATTATAAAGTAAGTGTTTAAGAAATAATTAGAAAAGAAAGTGTTTAAGAAAGAATTAGAATAGAAAGTGTTAGAGTTTCCCTTAAATTTTTCCTCTCAAAGCAGTGAACCGAGTCCCCCACTGCTCGTTTACTTTTGACTTGGTATCATGCTTGTTTTCAATTGCTTTTATTCCTTTAATGTGTGGGATTAGATTTGATTATGACTATTCTATTATATTTAGGATGACTATGTCTCATTATTTCCTTTAAAGTTTCAACATTGCAAATTCCTTGCGTGCCTCTTGTCTATTAATACTCGCATAAAAATATTCATCTATACTATATATTCATATAAAACATTGAATTTTTTTACATTTTTATGTAAAATTTTTATTTTTAATTTACAAATATGAATTGATTATGGAAATTATTATTATTTTTTATGTGCAAATGACTTATTGGTTGGATTTATGAAAAACAAGGATAGGATTGAAGCAAGACTTTTTTAACAGTAGTTTCAATTTGCCTTGGTTCTACACTTCTACTTTTGATTTTCGTAAGAGTCAAATTGATGATTTTTTTTTTTTAAAATCTTTTCAAGTTTAATATATACAGAGGCACATCTTTAATTAAAAACAAAATCGTTTCAATGTCTTTATCTTTCTGAAAATTAAACGGCAGCACTTCTTCAGTAAAAAAAAAAAAAACATTTCAATAGCTTAAATCTTTCTGAAAATTAAATTTACATTTAAGTTTGTTATCTTTAAGTAACTTTAGTTGATGTGGTTCTAATTTTTATAATTTAAGCATTTCATCATATCAAATCACATGATATAAATGTTTATATTATTTCTTTAAAAATTAAACAATGTAAATAAACTTTTTTTTTCAAATAAAGATATCCTCTATAGATATATTAAGCATTTATCTGATATTCGGCGTACATAGAGATAGAAATATCAAGATGAGAAGGGTAATTAAATTGTAGGATGTTACCCGTTTGTTTGGTACGGCAGCACATGGTAGGTTAGTTGGTTGGTCAATGGAGTGCTGTTATTGCTATGCTGTCTCCTCTGTTTTGATTCATTTATGCCTTGTTTGGGATTTCCTTTTTATTTTCCTCTTCTTCTATCATATTTGTCAATTTTTGTTCTGAAAAGGAAAAATATAGAAAAAATGGAAAGAATACAAGATTTAAAAAATAAATGTTATTTTTTTATTTACTTTTTTGTCTAATCTATTATGTTTTTTTTAAATGAAAAGAATACGAGAACTGAAAAATAAATATTATTTTATTTATTTATTTATTTTTCTTCAAACAGAGTAAAATTAAAATACATTTTTATTTTATTTTTTATTTCCCTTTTATCTAATTATTTAAAAATAGAAAATAAAAATTATTTTCTATTTACACTTTCATTTCTAAAAAAATAAAGTGAAAATAATTTTTTATTCTATAGGCTCAGAAGTAGTAGTATAATTGTTCATTGTTCATGTTAGTACACAATTAACCACGCAACTCAACATCTACTATGGGCTAGGCCGCCATACCAACAGGATGGCTTCCGGTGACGGCAGTGGTTGTGTCAAATCTTTAGGCCGGATTTGCTCCAAAATTGACGCTATGAAGGTCAAAGAGGGGATTTTATTTTATTTTTATTTTTTTTTGATAAAAAAACAATTCTCGGGATTTACAATACCTAGGCATGTGAGCCTATCTCCTCCTCTCTCTACACATTTGTTGTGACCATGTGCTTATCAATGTTATCATATTAAAATAGATAATTTTCTATTCTTAATTTTATATTTTATAAAATAGAAAATACATTTTTATTATGGTACTTGTCTGTTAAATAAATATATGAATGTATTTTTTCTAAAATTAATTATTTAACAGCTTTCGATTTCGGATCCAATTTTCAATCCTCAGGTCATATGTTTGGCTATAATTCAGTTATCTGATGTATTAGGGATTCTTTGATTAATAATTCGGATGAAAGATTCGTACTGAGTTTGTAATGATCAGATAAGATATATGAGTTATAGGTTAATCGGTGGGTCGATGTATTTTGATCTGAAAAGTTAATTGTGGTTTCGAATTTGGATCGTTTTCTCGGAGCAGTTTCAAATTTTCAAATCAAATAAAAAAAGACAACTTACATGAAAAGCATTTGTATTGCATATTATTGGGCCACAAAGCTGCTAAATTTGCCCTATGAAATAGTGAACAACCCATTAGCCCAACAACAAAGTGGGTAACTTTTTCCCCTTTCAACAATATTTTTGAACATGGGTGAAGCCGTGACCGTGAGTGTCAAAGTAGGGGATGTAATGAAGTTATACTGTTTAACTAGAGTTCGATTAGATTAAAAAGTTTGATATTGAATTTTTTTTAGTTTTTCGAAATTTATTTTGAAAAATATTCAAATTACTTGAGTTCAATTCAACAGAACTCGAATCAATTAAATTTTTTTAATAAATAATGTATTCAACTTGACTCAATTTGATTAAATTCAAATATATTTAAATACTGATGATATAAAAGTAATTTAATAAGTAATATAAATAATTATTTAATTAAATTCACGAATCTTATGAGTCCATTATTGTATTATTCGAATTCAATTCAACAAACTATTTAAGTTCGACTCAATTTATTCCAAATTAAATTTAAATATTTTATGAACTGAGTTCGTATAACTCACGATTAGGTTAATTCGTTTATACATCTAGTCCAAAGTATTACTAGGGTCTGTTTTTAGAACTATGAAATTGCTAGCTAGTTTTGAATCTCAATGTAAACTCTATTACTTAATTGAAAAAAAAAACCGAGAAAAGATTTTTACAAAAGTATGATGCTTTGGACAAAAAGTTGATTTTTCAAAATAGCATAAAGTCATATTGAAGAAAGGAATAAGAGAATGCCAGACTTGAGAAGTAAACCTCAAATTCCACCATTTGGAATCAAAATCAATAAATTAAACACAATTTTAAGGGTATATTATTTTGCCTATCTTAGCTAGCTAACTCCAAATGGAAAATCTAACAAAAAAATCATTCTTTCTCCACAACAATGCTTTTTTCTTTCAAGGGCTGCTGTTTCTTCACCTTCATTCTTTTACTGTTATTAGTTGTAGCAGTTGGGATTTTCACCTTGGTTTTGATCTTCATATTGAGGCCTCAAGAGCCAAGATTCTCTCTTTCAACAATAGAGGTGGATTCATATAAGGTCAGTGTTTATTCAAGTTCAAGCCTGTTGGTTTCCTCTGTGGTTTCTCTGATCTTAAATGCTCAAAATGACAACAAAGTTGGCATAAAATATAGCCCGTCATGGCTTCATCTTTACTCCCACGGAATTCCAGCTGGACTAATTAAAATTTCAGGTTTCTACCAGCCACCTCACAGTAAAAATATTGCTGTAACTGCACAGATTTCTCTGCATCGTCTCAATGTTACACAGATCATCAGCGAAGGTTTGTCACCATTAAATGCAAGCAAGAAGGTTAATCCAATGAAAATTTTAGGCGATATTAGAGTCCAACTGCTATTATTTCACCTATCCTTGCCCAGGATTAAGGTGTACTTTTCTTATATGCCATATTAATATTACTGATATAACTCTATAAATAAAATAAAAAAGTCTAATACATTATAAAATTATACTCAATCGTGAATTTGCATATATAGTTTGCTTTAGACTCAAGAAATCTTAAAGTGATCACTTTATTATCATGCAGGTTGCATTAGAATGTGACATAGACCTCTATTATAAAGAGCTTCCATTCAAGAATTATGACTTCTTGAAAATGGATGTGTTTCAAGATCATCTAGTAAGTTTTTTTTTTTTAAAAAAAAAAATTGTATTTTCTTTCCCTCTCTTTATCGATCCATGATTTTTATGCATTTGTAACCTTTCTATAACTGCTTGATGTTCAGGCATCTTCTCCTGGTAATTCTGAGACCTTCTCCAAGAAGTGTACATTATCTATGTAATTGTAAAAGATAGGGTAAATTTTTACTTTAATTTTTTAGGTCTACACCTGTAATGGAAGGTGTTTGGAATTGTTATTGAGTGTGTTAAAAAATAGATTTATAATTTTTTTATTTAGTTAACTGACTTTTTTAAAATTTTTTTATAAACTGTTTTTTTTTTCAAATTTGTTTATAAAAAAAATAATTATTTATCTGCTTTTAAATTTAACAAAAATTAAAAATATTTTTTCAAATGTAATGCGAAACTAGTCGGTATAATTTCATTAGTCACTAGGCGAATTACTATTTCATTGTTATATGTTCAATTTTTTTTTTTAAAAGAAAAGAATGATGCGGCAGAAGACTTGATGAATCACTGTATATATTAGTTAATTAGTTGATGATGTAACCATTAATTAATGCAATTTCACTCGTAACATATCCCATATTTAAATTAGGAAAAATTCTTAATTTTAGTGTTTCCAATTAAATGTAAAACGTTGCTTTTTAATTTTTTTTTTAATATGCGATTTTGCTGTTGGCTTGATTCGTATATGAATTTTGAGATATATATTAAAATGTATCTGTAACATATTGCTATATATATTTAGTCTAAGGGATAAGTTACGCAATGAAAGAATTTTTTTCTTACTTTACAGACTTTAATTAAAGGAATCATAATTTTTTTTATTTAGCTTCTATTTATATCTTTATTTATATCATCAAAGTAATAACTTATAATTGGATAACATAATTTTTATAACAAATCTCACATTTATAAAATTAGGTTTAATTTTTTTATATGTTGCTTTATGAAGAAAATTAATAAATTATATACACTTTTAAAAATTTTGCAACTGTACCACGTCTGAATGAAATACCAGGAGGGAATCTAAGTCGGTTGTCGGGTCGGGCTTGAATATCCTACTCACCCAATGTCTATTATTTTCACCCTAATTTCAATCACTGCAAGAGCCAAAATAACAAAAAAAATAAAAATAAAAAAAGAGAATTTCTGACTAATAATTTGATAAAAATATTTATTTAAACTACTTTTTTTATATCAAAATCTTAAAAATGACATAAAAAATAAGGTGATAAAGATTTTTTAAATTTTTACAAAGGGAATGTTATTTGAGATTTGCGTTGACGATCATTAATTAACATAATACTTCATTAATATTTTATTTTCTCATAAAATTCATTGATTCTCTAAATTTTTTTAAATCTTTTGAGATATTCTATATTGATTGATTTTAAGATTTAAATATTTTTTATAATGAATTGAACAATTCTCCTCTTTTAAATTAATTTTTTGAATGAGTTTGATCCAATATCTATTTAATTTTAAATTAATTATAGAAAAGACTTTCAAATTAACTCATTTTTTTTTCTTCTCGAAGATTTGAGAGAGATATTTGTAAAGTTTATAATGAAAAAAACTTCTAAAAAGGGTCCATAAAAATGGAAGATTTCATTTAGTAGATAGAAGAATAATGGCACCAAGTAGTCTTGTCATTGTTATGGTTTATTTGTAGGTGATTGACTTCAGAAAACAACCGAGCTACTGCTATAAAGAAGGTGGAGAATTGGTTGAGACATGAGTTAGGCAACAATGAGCCCAAGGTGACAATATCTAAAGCTGTTCACTTATATAGCATTAGAATCAATGATTAGATGAGCTCGTTCTTGACCAATTCTACTCTACTCAATTCATCCCCGAACTCCAAATGTTGGGATGTTCCTTGGCAATCTCACACAAGTTACTAAAGTAAGCCTGTTTCCTTTTTGAACTCAAAAGCAGTCTTCAACGGAGAATGAAGCATCCTTCCAAATATGGTACGTACCTAAATCCACTCATCGCCAACTCTCATTTCATAAACCTCATATAGTCTATAAGATTGAGAATCTCTTTATAATCTATTAATCTCTCTCACTTCAGTACCGAGTCTTGAGGTTAGCTTTGGATTTACTGAAGTTGGAAATTTTACTGAAGTGGGAAAATTGGGTGATGAAGGTTTCAAGGAAGGGAAGGCAACATGCTGTGGAACAGGGTAGTTTAGAGGAGTTTACAGCTGTGGAGGAAAGAGGGTGGTGAAGCAATTTATGTCAAAATCCCAACGAATATGTGTTTTGGGATTCTTTCCATTAGACTGGAGTGTTACAAACAAATTGGGTAATCAAATGATTGTTTCAAGCTCTTCGTGAGTTCATTGTTTCAAATTTGTTTTTTAAAATTAATATACATATTAAATTTAAACCCACAAATTATTTAGACCTAAAAAAATAAAAATTTATACATAATATTTCACACCACTTTTAGATATTTATCTCATCTATCACTATTATAAAAGCAACTAAATTCATTTTCTATAACTTTCGACACTCTTCAGCTTATTCCATTCACTTTCAGATAAGTTTAAAATTTATTTTACTGCAAAAAATTACAATTAGTAGTAATTCTATTTTTTTTTATTGTTGACTTCAATTAGTTTTGTTTGTTTTATTTTTTCTTTATTGGTTAAAATTGGAAAAAACTACAAGCCTTATTACCGCATAAATTTGAGAGATTATAAAATAAATTTATTTAATTTTACAACAAAAAAGAAATTATAATACTCATTAGAAAAATACATTAATTATGATACAGAGGACAGCAATTTTATCTTGAACCATTTGAGAAATTACTTTTCTTTTTTTACATTTTTTTGGATTTTGATTTTGCAAAAATTTTGAATCTCTTATATATATATATAATTTTTTTTTTAAATCTAACTCTTTTGATTTGTTTATTAATATTAAATTTGGAATCATCTTTATTTTATTTATTTTTCCACTTCAATTTGTCTTATTTGATTTTTGAATTATTTAATTATATTAAACTTTCTAAATTATTTAATTATATTTAACTTTCTTTAAATCAATGAGAAAAAAAAAGATATTGACCTCTCAAACCCCATCGTAGCGCAGGTTTTTTTGCGTATATATATATATATATATATATATATATATATATATATATATATATGTAAGGAATGGTAAAATTTTTCTCTAGGTCTAAAGGAGGCCTATCACAATAAGAAAAATGATGTCTTTACAATTTTTCACCATAAAAGTAATTGATATTTCTTCGTCTTCCATGAAGAGGGATGCCTTCCCAAGTCCCAACTATCCAACTGAGGATTTGAGTGCCGCCACATATGAGGAGTGCCATGACTCATGAGAGGGTGCTGCAGGAGCATGCTCATGAATTTCTGACTCACGGTGACTATAGGACACAACTCATTACCTACATACAGAACAAGATTCTGCTTTGTCGACGCCCAGGGGATCAGAGAGGAGCCGATGAAATGCAGAGGGAGTTGGTTGCAATAGGTGTTACAGCCGAATAAAACGTTAGTAGTGCTTTTGGAAATTGATTTCCTAAACAAAATGTGAAAACGTTGCCATAATGATAATAGTAGTTTTGATGTGCACTTTCCCGCTGTCACTTGTCAAGATTATGGCTTCATAAGTTGCGCAACAGCATAAAACAACAAACCTGTAATGAGAATCTGCAGCAATGGACCCTCAAAATTTCTGCGTCTAAAACATTTTTGTAACAAAATCAATTCAAGAATCTTGAATCCAAATTTTAATGGTTCTATCACCATCAAGGCCAGCAGAAGCTATCTTATTCTCAGTGGGATGGCATGTTACAGAAATGACAGTGTCACAATGGCCTTCAAGTTTCTGAACCATAGTTTTCTGCTGGAGATCCCACAAGTAAACACAATTGTCTTCTGATCCACTTACAATGTATTTCCCATTTGTCACAGAGAAGGTTGAGGTAATGCAGTACACTCTATTCGTATGACCAGTGTAAATTTTCAAGAACTTCCCGGTTGAGTAATTCCAAAGCTTCTGAATTAAGAAATTTGAAACCATATATTAATAGAAAAAAAAAATAATAAACACATTCAAGTGTGTCTTGAGAACAAATACTAGGATGAAGGTTCAAAACTTAGTTCTTTAGAATTCAAGAAACTTATGATAGATAAAACTCTAAATCAAATTTAAGAATTCTCTGATACTTAAATTTTGATAGAATAGAACATACTGGTCCTCTAAAAATCTTTATATTGACAAGTTCAACTGAAGACTCAAATTCAACCCATATTTTAAATTTCAAAATCTATCACCTTTTCTCTAGAAAATTGCATTATGAGTAGATGTGAAAATCAGAGTCTTCAACCAAAAAACGAAATTTGATCGAACAAAAAGGAAAACTTACAAGAGTGCTATCAAGAGTAGCAACAAGAATGAATTTGCCATTGGGGGAGAACTTGGCAAACGACACTGCTGGATCCTTATCATCAATAAGCGTCTTCAAGCAAGCTCCAGTGGAGGCCTCCCAAATCTTACAAGACCCATCATGGCTCCCAGACACAATCAAAGAACCATCCCTATTAAAATGCACAGACGTGACTGGCATCGAATGAGCTCTAATCACGCTTACGCATTTCCCAGTCTTCACCTCCCAAATACGAATCGTTTCATCGAATGACCCCGATACGATGAGATTCGACTGCGGATTGAAATTCACACAGAAGACGAAATCTGAGTGGCCTTTCAGGGTTTTTAGGCACTCAAATGGAGGTCGAGCGTCCCAAATGCGGAGAGACCGGTCATCGGAGGCAGAGCAGATATAATGGGAATCCGATGACCAAGCCAGATCGGAAACACCCTCAGAGTGGCCGACCAGTCGGTGGAGAAGCGACAGAGTTGACGCCGACCAGATGATTAGGGTTTTGTCGAGGGAGGCGGAGGCTAGAAGGGCGCCGTCGTTGGAGAATTTTACGCACGATACAGCACGTTCATGGCCTCTCAAGGATTTGAGAAGGCGATAAGGCCTGTACGGCGGTGGCTGTTGTTGGGTGGCTCCGCCACTGGCCATTAGCTGCTTTTTTTTCCTTGTTTTACTGAATGCAAGATTAGCTTCATCTGTCAATCAAAACACAATTATAATTATAGATCCTCGGAAAGTTATAATCTTCGGCCCCGACTGTATACCCTAATGGGCCTTCCCCATCTCAATTGAAAACAATATTATGGAATTTGGAATTTTGCAGAAGGGAAGCAGGCAAGAGGTAAAAATGTGGACCCGAATCCGTGCATTTTGAAAACCGCATTTTCTATTTGGGCCGGGTGGATTGATTTAATAAATATTCATGAACAGCTAAAACAAGTCAAATTCTAAATAAGTAAATAAAAAAAAAAAATTAAGTGTACTGTACATATAGTACTTTTTTTCTCGTTAGTTGTTTTGATTTTTTTTTTTTGTGTAAATCTTATGAATTTTGGTCTTGAATTTATGATATCCTATTCTTATGAATAGATGTACGAATTGAGGTAACTGAAAAACATTTTCAGTTGTTTTGATTTTCTTTTGAGCTTGGTCAAACAGCAAAATTCAAAGTCTCATTGGTAGGCAATAGCCATCACCAGCGACTAAAGTTAATCTTCTGAGGAAATCATCGAGCAATTGCGGCTAACAAATCGCTAAAATCAGAAGATTGAAGCATGGAAAAGGGTCCTTCAACCCACTAATTCTCTCTCATCAAGGAATTTGCGCGGAAATTAAAGCTTCTTTGATTTCCATAAAATATACAATTATTAAAAAAATAAAAAAGTACGTAAAAAACAATAGCAAAGAAAAAAGGCTGCGGCCGCCGGTGGCTTAGCCGAAAACGGCAACCCAACTGCCCTTTTGAATGGAATCTGCTTTCTCCTTGACTAATACTGAAAAAGTCAATCCTATGTTTTAGTATTTAAAATTGATTTGGCTTAATATATAAGATTTTGGGTGGTCAATGATTGAACGAAGTCACGACCAACCCTTTCAATTCAAAAAAACAATCAGAATATTTCTCTCTTTCTTTATTCATTCAAAAGTGGCGTGCTAATTAATTTAAACTGATAAGTAACCTAATGTGTCTGTACTAAATACAATACATAAATTATTAAATACACGCCATCGGTCTGCTTCTGGGCATCGAAGAGATCATATCTCATTCATTGATTTTGTAATTTTCTTTTTGAATGCAATTGATTTTTTAATACTAATTACAAAATAAACATTTCAAGTAGCTTGGCAATATATAAGGCAATTAGAGTTGGCAAGTGGAGAGTGTAGAAGTAGAAAGACCAGGAACTAAGAGACATGGTGGGTTCAAGATTCTTTGTTTACTTGCTGCAGTTTTTCTCTGCAAACTTCCTCAGATCAACAATAACACCAACTTATCCTCTAAACAATGATTTTCCCTTATTTATCTTTGGGGATTCACTGTTTGATGCGGGCAATAATAATTTTCTCCGAAATCCCATTGGCCGTGCCAATTTCACACCCTATGGTGAAACCTATTTCCAACATCCTACTGGCAGGTTTTCTAATGGTCGACTCATTCCAGATTTTATTGGTAAATACCATCTTTTATCATTTGTTTTTATATCATAAATTATGATCAATATTTAATGGGTTTCCTTTTTTATTTTTAAAACATGTAGCTGAGTATATGAAGTTGCCATTGATTCCACCATATCTGCAGCCTGGTAATCATCAGTTTATACATGGGGCAAACTTTGCTTCAGGGGGAGCTGGCGCTCTTGTTGAAACCCATCAGGGAAATGAAGGCAGGGTATGCCAATTTATTTTTACCCAGTCTTCTTACTTCTAATTAATTAGTTGATTATTTAATCTGTAATTGTAGTGTGATTTTTATGTGTTAATTGAACTTTTGCTTAATTCATAGGTAGTTGATCTTAAGACTCAAGCAATTCAACTGAAGAATGTGAAGAAGCAGATAAGCAAGGAAATAGGTGAAGCAGAAACTGAGGCGTTATTCTCCAAATCCATTTTCTTAATTAGCATTGGAGGCAATGACTATATAGAACCTTCATCTATATTCAAATCTTACTCCAAGAAAGACTATGTGGATATGGTCCTAGGCAACCTCACATCAGTTATCAAAGTACGATGCAATAACCCAGTTAAATTTGTCCTTTTTTTCCCCCACAAAATACATTTTCAGTAAATTTTTATTTTATCAAGCCCTTTAAACGTAGCTAAATTCAGGACTTTTGAGGTCTACTAGAACAAATTGAAAATTTGTTTATGAATATATACGATTTTGTTCTATAACACCCATGAAATTTCCCAATGCTAGATAAATTCAAAATTAAAGGGCCTAATAGAATAAATTTTTTGTTGAAAGGTTTGATAAAATAAAGGCGAAAAGTTCCTAATTAAGAATGAATGCTTTATATATATATACTAATCTTATAGTTTATTATTTGGCATTTCAGGATATTTATAAGATTGGAGGAAGGAAATTTGGATTACTAGGTCTGGGAACTATGGAATGTATACCAATTATGAGAGCACTTGAGCAGAATAAAGGTGGGTGCGATAGAGAAATTTCAACTACAATAAGGGGACACAATGAAGCACTTCCTAAGATCCTCAAAAATATACAATCTCAGCTGAAGGACTTTCAGTATTTATATTTTGATTTTTACACTGCATTAAAAGAAAGGATCAAGAATCCCTTAAAATATGGTACGTATAATAATGAAGAAAATTTTTATTTAGATTTCTTCTGTATCTTCATTTATGAACTAAGCCTCTAACTTATCAAAAATAAATACAATGTAGACAAGAAATTTCTTTAACTGAAGTTGAAAACTATAATTTTGAAAACGACTAAAGTCATAGTGAGTCATTAATCTAAGTTGAACTATTAATTAACTAAAGATATTTGTCATTAAATATTGGTGAAGGTTTCAAAGAATCGAAAATGGCATGTTGTGGAGCTGGTCCATACAGAGGAAAGTCATCAAGCTGTGGGTTAGTAGAAGGATACGAAGTATGTGAAGAAGCGAGTGATTATGTGTTCTTTGATCCTGTTCATCCCACAGAAAAGGTCTACGGCCAAGTTTCTCAGCTAATGTGGAGTGGCAGTAATTCTTTCACCAGACCTCTCAATCTTAAAACACTGCTTCATGCATAGCCGAGCCAGCAATAAATAATTTTTAATTCTTTTGTTTTCATAATTTCCTTCATTGGTTATAGCAAATGTATATATACACATATGATCAAACTATTGTTTATTGATCATGAGTGAAATCAAATGTATAAACATGAAAATAGAAAAAATTACATTCTTTTCTTGGAGCTTAACGCCGTGTTTTTATTCAATGCAATTGTAAATTTGGAAAGGTGCAGTAGTTCTAAATTTCTAATGTTTAATTTAATCCTCAGTCAGTCATTCCTATCCTATATCAGCCTATGAATGTTATGAACATAAAGGTTCATATATAAGAATAAAAAATTATTATCAGTCTAAGAATATTTAATAACATTCAGGTCCATAAGAATTGAATAAGAAATCATTGGATGAGAGAGCAACCTTTTCCCTCCACACAGAACAGCTTAATGTTAGGCAAAATAATATGGTGGGAACTCAATTGAAAGAAGCAAAAATTGGAGGGCTCCAATCGAAAAATATGAAAACACAATCCAATATGTATATATATTGGCATCACTAAAGAGGTAATATCTTTTAAACTATCTGAACCAAATGGCCAGTGAAGCACAACAAGTGAAATACATTTTGAAGGCCCAAATGATGCAAAGACTATTTCCTGACTTTCAAGATAAATGAAAGAACATATAAATCTTCAAATCTTCTCTATTTCTACATTATTTTCCCTCTCTTATCCTAACAATTAAACAATGATATGGTGCTTTTCTGGTTGCTGCTGCTGATTTTCTTAGTAAGATGCTTCCAATTCGACATCTTGTCCCCACCACGTCACAGTATGTACCGGCAATCATCTAGTTTAAATAATTTTGTTTCCAAGTGAATCTTTTCCATTATAGACATTTATAGATAATCACAAGAGTATATGTTCACATGCTTTCAAAACAGGCAATGTAATGCATGCTACCAGAAATCTAAAATTACCATAAAAAAACAACCATAAATGTCAAGGCAAAATTTTATAAATTTTTAGCCCATCACATGCATTTTTAAATTCGGAGAGAATGTAAATTATAAATACATCTGATGTTGGGTGTAGGTAACGAAGAAAAGTGCAGGGGCGGGTCAGGGCCAGGAGTGGGTTCAAGCATCAACTTTTCAGGAAATTACTTGGAGGGAAATGTGAATTACAAGAAATGATAGGAACAAAACCAGTCAGCTATTGATAATTACCTTGTATCTACTGCGGATAAATTATAGTGAGCCCCCTACTTCCTCCTGCAGTCCAAGGATCCTTAATTAACAGTTCTTCATTGGTCTGGTGCGCACGAAAGAATATCATGGGATATTGCAACTGCAAAGAAGGGAATGAGCTTACCTTGCCAAGAGTGAAGCAGGGTTGCACTTTTTCAGCCACACAGGCATAAGCAAACCATCAACTTGTTTAAGCATCACCTGCTTAAGACCTGCACATGTTACTAGTTGGTTGAGGAGCATGGGATAAAAATTCCATGTTAATATTTAAGCACTTAAATTTGCCTACATGATATATAAGCAAGAATGTTATAAAGTATAACGATAATTTTTTTGACAGCGATCTTTACTTTTTGTTTCTATCACCTAAGCCACTCAACTTTAAACTTAAATATTAATTCTTAACTATTACGTACGTATATATACTCTTTTGAAAACTGCTATGACTTACTTGATTAATGGTTTTTTTTTTTTTTTAACTTTTTTATTGCTTAATATTTAAGCACTTAGATTTGATTGCATAATATTTAAGCAAGAATACTATACTTTATAAGGGTAAGTTTTTTTTTTTGACAACTGTAATCTTTGCTTCTTTTCTGTCACCCTAAGCCGTTGGCCCTAAACTTAAGTATGCTTAACTATTAATTATATATTTCTTTTGACAACTGACATAGTTTACTTGGTAAAAAAATATGACTTTTTTTTTAGTCACTTAAATTTGAATGCATAATTTTTAAGCAAATTAAAGAGAATTTTTTTTTATGTAGATTCAGTGTAAATGTCATTTTTAGACTAATCTAATTGTATTTTTATTATTTAGGTGATTAAAGATGAACTTTTTTTTTTTTTTTACTGCTTAATATTTAAGCACTTATGACTGCATAATGTTTAAGCAAGAACATTATACTTTATAGCTATAAAGTTTTTTTTTTTGACAGCAACAAGCTTTGGTTCTTTATTATCACCTAGACCACTGGTTCTAAATTGAAGTATTTTTAATTATTAAGTATATACTTTTTGATAACTCTCATGATTTACTCGGTAAAAAAAGATGACTTTTGTTTGAATCCGTAATATTTAATCACTTAAATTATACTTTATAATGATGATAATTTTTTTGACAACTGTAATATTTGGTAATTTTTCTATATATCACCTAAATCATTGTCTCTAAACTTAACTATTTTTAACTATTAAGCATATACTCTTTTGACAATTGTGATGGTTTTGTTGGTCAAAACAAATGACTTTTTTTTGACCGCTAATATTTAAGCAATAACATTATACTCTTTATAGTGGTAATTTTTTAGACTGTTATAATTTTTTGTTATTTTCTATCACCTAAGCAATTAACCCTAAAGTTAAGTATTATTAACTATTTTATATATATATATATATTTGACGGTCATGATTTACTTTTTTTTGGTATAATATTTAATTATTAAAAAGTGCCACTACATATAAATTTAATATTATTTTTATAAGTAGTTTGTGTGAAAATTCAAATTCAATATCTTACCACTTTAATTACTAAATCAATATTATTAAACTAAAATTTATTGATAAATTTAATACCATTTTTAAATCAAATAATTTTTCTTAATCAACTTTAAAAGCAAATTATATCTTTTTGTTCAAACACTTATTTTAAAGGTGAATAAGCATATATCTACAAGTTTAATGATTTTATGTAAATGAATTTTTTAATTAATGTTTTAGCTAGATTAAATATGTAACAGTAACCATTTTTAAAAATATTTTAATATTAAAAAGGAAAACTTACGAAAGTGCAATCAAGTGTAGCAACAAGAATGAATTTGCCATTGGGAGAGAACTTGGCAAACGACACTGCTGGATCATGATCATGAATAAGCGTCTTCAAGCAAGCTCCAGTGGAGGCGTCCCTGATCTTACAAGACCCATTATGGCTCTGCACAGACATGACTGACATCGAATGAGCTCTAATCACGCTTATGCATTTCCCAGTCTGTACCTCCCAAATGCGAATCGTTTCATCGAACGACCCCGATACGATGAGATTCGACTGAGGATTGACATTCACACAGAACACCAAATCTGAGTGGTCTTTTTGGGTTTTTAGACCATCAAACGGAGGTCGAGCATAGCAAATGCGGAGAGACCGATCATCGGAGACAGGGCAGATTTAATGGGAATCCTCTGGCCATTAGCTGCTTTTATTCCTTGCCTTACTTAAAGCTAGATAGTTTCATCTATCAATCAAAATTCAACCATAGCCTCGGAAAGTTTCAATCTTTGCACCCGACTCTACACCCTAATGCTCCTTCCCCATCTCAATTCGAACACAATTCTATGGAGAATTTTGCAGAAGGGAATAAGGCAAGAAGACAATTGGGGACCCGAATCAGTGCGTCCGAAAACCGAATATGGGCCGACTTGATTTCGGTCAAGTTGGGGTTGGAGAAGGAATTAGACAGAAACTTTAACTTCCAAATCTTATTATTACTACTTTTTTTTTTTTGAAAAAAATATAGTTATGTTTGATTTTTATTGAAAGGAAATTTGAAGTTAAAATATGTAACTTGAAAAACTTATCTGCAATTAAATGAGTTTAAAATAGATATATATAAAATCAATTGCTATTTTAATTAATCAATTAGATATTTATTTAGTAAATTAATTAAATTTGATGTCTCTTTGTCCACTAAAAATTTCATGTATATAGTGAGGGTTAGTGAGAAAAAAAATGAAAAACTAATCAAGTTAACATGCCCTAATAGGAAATAATTAAAATTATCTTAAATCACGTAAGTAAATACAATTGGCATATACTTATATATATTAAAACCAGCCGGAATCACAATTAGTTTTTGATAAATTTTGCAATGAATAATAATTACATTTAAAAATAGAGATATAACCATTGAATCTTTTAAATTTACCTTTAGAAAACCTTCATTTTAGTCATTTATAATTTGATATTTGAGTAAACATATTTTGACTAACTATTAATTTGCAGTTAGCTTGAATTTTTTCAAATATTTAATTTGCTTTAAAATCAATTTTGAAGCATAATTAATATACTATTTATTTTTACGTTTATTTCGACACTACTTCATTTTAAAAATATTGTTTTACTGTTTTTAATTATCTTGATTGTACAGAGTACAGATATTTGTAATAAAAAATTTAATAAGTAAATATTTAAGAAAATAAAATAAAATAAAATAACATAATTAAAAATGAAAAGTTATGTATGTTAATTATTTTTAGAATAAATTAATCATTGCAAAAAAAAAAAAACAAAAGGAGTTTGAAATGGTAAATATTCAGCAATTTATTAATATTCAAAAGACATTCCTCCATCTTATTTAAAATTTAGCTTAATAAGATTTTAGGTGGCCAATGATTCAATCATGAACGATAAGATGCTGTGTGTTGGTTGCTTACGGAGAAGGCTTTTCATTTTCAAACATTATCATTGGCATCGAGGGAGATGCCAAGTCCATAATTGATAGTTTGAATGGGTTTAGCCTTATTATTACTTGTTTTGATTTATTGCTTCCTGACATTAGGCTCCTGACCTCTCCATTTTTCTTTAAAACAAAATTTGTCCATAGAAACTGTAAGCCTGTAATAGCTTAGCCTCTCCCTCTTTCTTTATTCATTCAATAATGGCGTGTACGTGTTAGTTAATTTAAACTGATAAATAATCTAATGTGTCTGTACTAATATTTCAATAAAATAATATGGTCACCAATTGCTGAATTATAAGAAAGAAATAAGACCAATAATGGAGGCTGCTTTAGAGAGCATAGTATTTTTCCTTTGAAAGGACCATATATTTAATATTGGTCATTATTAAGGAAAAGTAAGGCTGGCAAGTTTATCAAGAAGCCTTCTTTCTAAATCAGGTAATTAATTATATGTATTCCTTTGAAAAAATTAAATAAGTAAAAGGCAAGCAAGGTTGGCAAGAGGAGAGAGTAGAAGTAGAAAGTAGAAGCACAAGGAACGAAGAGATATGCAAGGTTCAAGATTCCATGTTTTCTTGCTGCAGTTTTTCTGTGCAAACCTTCTCACTTCAATAAGCAGCCAAACTTATCCACTAAAGCATGGTTTTGCTTTGTTTATCTTTGGAGATTCACTGTTTGATGTGGGCAATAATAATTTCCTCAAAAATCCCATTGGCCTCGCCAATTTCACACCCTACGGTGAAACCTATTTCCAACATCCTACTGGCAGATTTTCCAATGGTCGACTCATTTCAGATTTTATCGGTAAAATACATTCTTTATCATTTGTTCTTATATCATATATATATTTATAACCAATTTAATTGGTCTTTTTTTTTTCTTTTTAAATTTGTAGCTGAGTATATGAAGTTGCCTTTGATTCCACCATATCTGCAGCCTGGTAATCATCAGTTTATACATGGGGCAAACTTTGCTTCAGGGGGAGCTGGTGCTCTTGTTGAAACCCATCAAGGAAATGAAGGCAGAGTATGTCAATTTTTTCTGCTCCCTCTTCTTACTTCTAATTAATTCGTTGATTATTTAATCTGTAATTGTCTTGTGATTTTTATGTGTTAGTTGAACCTATGTTAATTCATAGGTAGTTGATCTTAAGACTCAAGTAATTCAATTGAAGAATGTGAAGAGACAGATAAGCAAGCAAATAGGTGAAGCAGAAACTAACACATTATTCTCCAAAGCCATTTACTTAATTAGCATTGGAGGCAATGACTACATAGCACCTTCATCTATATTCAAATCCTTCTTGAAGGAAGACTATGTGGGTATGGTCCTAGGCAACCTCACATCAGTTATCAAAGTAAGATGCAATAATTCAGTTAAATTTCTCCTCCTTTTTTTTTTCAATTAATTTTTATTTTATTAAGCACTTTCAATTATTAATTGACGAGTTTTGGAGTCTACTAGAACAAATTGAAAGTTCGTTTTTCATATATATAATATTATGTATTCCACTTTTCTTTTTCTTTTTTTTTTTTTTTTTCTGTCTGATCATATAGTTTATGATTACTACTATTTTGTTATTTCAGGATATTTATAACATTGGAGGAAGGAAATTTGGATTAATAAGTATGGGGGCATTTGAATGTTCACCAAATATGAGAGCACTTGAGCAGAATAAAGGTGGCTGCGATGGAGAAATTTCAACTTTATTAAAGATGCACAATAAAGCACTTCTTAAAGTCCTCAGGAATATACAATCTCAGCTCAATGACTTTCAGTATTTATATTTTGATTACTACACTACATTAAAAGAAAGAGTAAAAAATCCTTTAAAATACGGTATGTATATCTGCCTCAGTCACTTAATAATGATTAAAAAAAATTATTTAGATGTCTTCCACATCTTCATTTATAACTTGTCAAAGAAGAGAAATTTCTAACTGCAGTAGAAATTATAATTATGAAAACGACTAAAGTAATAGTGAGTCAAGAATTTGAACTAAATTATTAAATATTAAAGATGCTGTGATTAAAATGTTGGTGAAGGTTTCATGGAGTCGAAAGTGGCATGCTGTGGGAGTGGTCCATACAGAGGAACCTTATCAAGCTGCGGGTTAGTGAAAGGATATGAAGTATGTGAAGAAGTGAGTGACTATGTGTTCTTTGATTCTGTTCACCCCACAGAAAAGGTCTACAACCAAGTTGCTCAGATAATCTGGAGTGGCAGTAATAATTTCACAAGACCTCGCAATCTTAAAACACTGCTTCATGCATAGCTGAGCCTTGACAATAAATTCTGCCAAAAATGGATCGTTTTTAATTCCCTTGTGTTATTATCTTTAATGTCCATAGCACATATATATATATATATATATATATATATATATATATATATATGCGTGTGTAATCAACAAAATTCTTCACCCTGATTATGTGATAAGAAAAAAAAAGATTAAATATATAATTAAATAGGAAATAAAAGTTGGATTTTTTTTTAAATTTTCCAAAAAAGGAAAGAAAGGAAAAAGAAAATAAAAAGCGGGTGAAGAGTGAAGACAACGAAGGTAGCTGAAGATGTAATGACTTTTTTTTTCACGTTTTTTCTTCGCGTAAATAACAGCTACCAATCTGCAAAAAGAATAATATTTCAGCCACCTACCAAAATAGTGATGCGTTTGTTCGAATATTTTATTAGTAATAATGGAACAGTTCACCAAAAAAAAATGAATGGGACAAATATTTCATCTATTAGATGTGATTCTACATACCTAAAATTTGATTATAAAATTAAACAGATTTTGATTAAAAGTCAACTAATTTCACATGAATAAAAAATATACTCTATGTTAACAGATTCAAAATTTCAGTTTTGATGGTAGGAATTGATAGCGATGGAAAATCACTACCAGAAACAACCCTAAATGTCAAGGCAAAATTTTATAAATTTTTCTCTGGGAGGCTGCCCATCACATGCATTTTGAAATTCTGAGAGAGAATGTAAATGATAAACGTTGTAAAGAAGAAACATGCAGGGACAGGTTGGGGGCAGGAGTGGGTTATAGCATCTGATTTTTCTGGAAATTACTTGTAGAGGTATGTGAATTACAAGAAATGATGGGAAGAAACTAGTCAGATAGCGATAATTACCTTGTAACCCCCTAAGAACAAATTCTAGTGAGCCCCCTTCTTCCTCCTGCAGGCTGCAGTCCAAGGACCCTCTTCTTTGGTCTGGTGCGCGAGAAATAACATCATGACATATTGCAACTGGAAGAGTGAATGGAGCTTGTTCAGTAAAACAAATATATGCCTCGCCAAGAGTGAGGCATGTTGCACTTTTTCAGCCACATGTATAAGAAACCATCAGCATGATTAAGCATCACCTGCCAAGGACCTGCACATGTCACAAGTTGATGAAGAGCATGGGATGCATTTCGAACGCAAGTCAGGAAATCAGATCAATATTGATGAAACAAGTACGCAGGATAGAAGATAAGAGCCACCACACAGTTGCTAGTAGGACCATAAAGATGGAAAGCCTTTAGGGATCCTTCTTGGTCAACATAAAAGTATATCTGCCTCCAGTATACACCAGCTCAGAAGTTAAGAGAGAATGAAATTGCCATCTTGGACCTCATGCTACAGGACTTCTTCTTTTCTTTTCTTTTATTTATTTTTTCATTATGCTGTGTATATATAAAAATTTTCATATGATTAAAAATCATCCTAATATAAATATATAAATTTTTTGCACAAGTCTATGGCAACTTTATAGAATGAACATCTAATACCTTGTTGAAATGAATTTTCAAAGTTAATTTAACCTCCCAAAACTTAGTTTACGGAGAGAAATTACTCAAATCATTAGAAGAAGAAATTTTTTTCTTATGATTATTCTGTGGATAATGGATTCACAATATTTTATTTTCTAACTTTTTTCAAAACTTTTTTCCTCAGTTTTTCTTTGATTGGAAGAATTTCCAGTGCCCCTAAAAGAAATTATTAAGTGGAAGTAATATAAATCGGTTAATTCAATCTTTTTTTTTTTGTCAGTTTCTCTTAATTGGAAGAATTTGTTTTTAGTTCCTGTAGTCGATATATTTTCAGTTAATACAGAAGCTATAGATGCCTTTTTTGGTGAAAGGGCAAGCTAGGCAAAGTCTATGCGGTGATTCCTTAATAATGCGACGAGTATATTAGCAATAGGAGAAAACAAGTCCAACCTTGGATTCCCACAGCCAATGATTCTATCCCTTTCTTGATTTTTATGTGATTGATTTGCCATCTGATAATGCTTTTGCTGGCAACACTCTTGTAGGTCATTGAACTGCAGTCATAGGAAATATGAGACTCAACATAAATCATATAATTTTATATGGAAATGAATCAAGTCATACAATTTTTTTAGAAAATAAAAAGTATTTACCTCCTTGTGATACAATTTTAGAAATATTTGACACTCGCCTAGGCAACATATAACTGATATCATTACTGATAAGTCTAGATATTATGAAAATGTTCTAATAACACATACTGAAAATGATTGCTAAATGTGACTCCTGAAATTTGCATCACTGACAAAAATATATGTGACCAACCACAGGTAGAATCAGGTAGTGCAGAGATGGGCACAATGCTGCTTGTATTCATTCCTAATGAAGTTGGTTGGTCAAAGGCTTCAGCCCACTCATTCCAAATTCACTAATACTCTTCAGATGAAAACTTAAATATCTCAAATTGGTATTAACCATGATTGCTCTGGAGATTATAATTTGTACTATTACTAAACTGTGCTAGACAAGCTTTTTTCTTATTATAAACAATCCCGACCGAGTATTTTGTGAATCACACCCACTCAAAGGATCCTTTCTTTGAAGCCCATGGGAGCTTACTTCAACCATTTTTTTTTATTCAATGAGTTATGTTCACCTCCATTATAGCACCTGTGTGACAGAAAAAAAATATTAGAAGTATTAGACAGAAATGATCCCTTACACTTGAGGAAAAGTAGGTGAATGAAAAGAGGATTACATAATTTGTGCTTTGTCCATATGTGGAACGAACTTGAATTTTTCCCCCTCTTTTACCTTCACTAAGGCTAGTGATAATCATATTCTTAAGCTGCACTAGTTTCTATCATATCAAAAAATCTACAAATTGAAATTCGGTGTTGGATTTCATCACCATAGGTCAGTATTTCCTTCCTCCAAAGTATGGTTTTGGTAAAGAGATGATGGTGCATGCCACCACCGACATTCTCCAAATTTGATGTGCTATTTTGTTTTAAAATTTTCTATTAATAGGCTCTAAAGTTTGCAGTCCATAACATTATATATAAGCAACTCCAATACATTAATCAAAAGCATCAGAATTTTCATCATTCAGTTGTCTAAGCATAATAATGAATTTATTTTCTCAATCGCCTTGGCCCATGAAAAGTTAATGGTGAGTACTTGGAGAATAAGATGACTCACCTTTGTGAAATTAAGGATTCTTAGAAACCAAAACTTATGCTACTTCATAAGCATTTAACAACCTAGATTTTCAAAAGTTATAACAAGAACTGAAAAAGCGGCTCTAAGCTATAAGAAATCAAGAGAATCTGACATACAGATGCAAACAAAAGCTTGTGGTACAACTCCAGCGATTGAACAAATAAAGAGGGTCAAGGTCACATACTTTGATGCTGTACTGCAGCTAGATTTTCCGTTAGACAAAAACAGGATTACACACAAGCTAGCAAAATATTTGAAATGTTGTTTACAGCTCTCCAAGGCCACAGAAAGGCCATCAAAACTCACAATTGGTTTGAAACTCATTAATATCTGATTTGCCCTGTTGGTCACTTCCAAAGAAATGGGAATAATAATTAAACTATCATTTTTAAGATCATGTCAATCAAATATTAGCAACAAAACATAAGAAAGAAAAAATCACAAGTAATTATCTTATGAGTTTCATTAAGATGTAGGACGTAGCCAAACATGATTCACTTTTACATTTCACCGATAAAAACCCTCACCCCCACCCACCCACCCACCCAAGGGAAGATTGTAAACTCAGAGATGCATTTATGGAACAACGTAGAGACCAGAAAAATAAACCTGGCCTGTAAAAATGTCATGAATGTCAGTCGGCAGAATTAGTAATGGTTGTACTGGGTAGAAACAAAATCTGATTTTTCTTGTCACCAACCAGCGTTCTGCCTGCTTCACCTGCTTTCCGGCAACATGTATGGCAATTTTGTTCTGAAACAGAAGGGAAAGGAGAGAAATACTAGTACAAAATGGAGGGATGGAAGTATTAAAGAGGAAGAGTATAAGGAGAGGGAGACGGAGGGAAGAGTGGAGGCCATCAGTATATATACTTAACTATTGCCTCTAATCAACGGTAATTTTTTCCTGACATTGGTCAAAAAAAATTTGACTGCTTTAATATTTAACTAATAAACATGAGTAAGTTTGTCTTTTTCTAACAACAATCGATTAAGCAAATATATGACCAAGTAAAAGAACAGCGTTCTAAGACCCCAAGAGTGCGGTCTCCTATTCAATATGCAGGGGGGATTACTATCTGTGCCTATACAATCAATGAGTCATCAGGGAAATAATCTAGATGCTGACTCTTACACCCTCTTCACCCAATACAAGCTTACAAACCAGGCCCATCACCTTGAAGGCCACTTTGGGACTAAACAAGCACATGATTTCAGCCCAGGCCCACAATCAAAAATACAAAGGCAAAATTCAAATAAAATTTATTTTTTTAATTTATTTTCTGACAAAGAAAAGCTAGAGCCAGAATACTCAAAAATTCCAGTGCAATTGGATTTTGCAAAGTAGATTTATCAGTAGACATACGCATGCATTATCTTTTTTTTTTGTTAGATGTGTTTCTATATACCCAAAACTTGAGAATAAAATTAAACAAATTTTGATTAAAAGTCAAGAAATTTCATATGAAAAATAAATATACTCTCTATGTTAATAGATTCAAAATTCCAGTTTTGATAGCAACAATTGCTAGCGATGGAAAATCACCAACAGAAACAACCCTACATGTCAAGGCAAAATTTTTTAAATTTTTCTCTGGGAAGGTGCCCATCACATACATTTTGAAATTCTGAGAGACAATGTAAGTGATAAGCATGGTAATGAGAGAAATGCAGGGGTCGGTTGGGGGCAGGAGTGAGTCACGGCATGTGTTTTTTGGCAAATTACTTGTAGAGCTATGTGAATTACAAGAAATGATAGGAAGAAACTAGTCAGATATTGATAATTACCTTGTATCCCCCTGAGAACAAATTCTAGTGAGCCCCCTTCTTCCTCCTGCAGTCCAAGGACCCTCTTCTTTGTACCGGTGTGCAAGAAAGAACATCGTGAGATATTGCAACTGCAAAGAAGTGAATGGAGCTTTTTGAGTAAAACAAATATAATACCTCACCAAGAGGTAAGCAGGTTGCACTTTTTCAGCCACACAGGTATAAGATCCATCAGCATGTTTAAGCATCACCTGCCAAAGGAACTGCGCTTGTTACAAGTTGATGTAACATTTCGAATGTAAGTCAGGACATCAGATGGATATTGATGAAACAAGTACGCAGCAAAGAAGAAAGAACCACCACACAGTTGCTAGTAGGACCAAAAGATGGAAAACCTTAAGGGATCATTCTTGGTCAACATAAAAGTGTGAATTGAAATAAAAATTATCATCAAAACACATTTCAAACTGATTTTTAAACTGCTCTGATGGAGGTGAGAGGTCTGCTACCTTTTTCCAATTTAAGTATAATGAGTTAAAATGCGCCTGTTTCATATCAGTTTTAATATCAAATGATTGATCACCTTGAGAAACTAGCACCTGCTATATTAACTTAGTCACTTTGTAATCTCATTGCTCAATGTTCTCTCAAATTCCCAACTATATTTACCATCTATAAATTATACTTGCAAGCTATCCCTCAACTAACACCAAAGCAAAATTCTGAACCCAAAAATAAACCGTTTACTAAATTAGGAAAAATGACCTAGTTAGAAGAACATTATTTTATACCTGACATTCTGCAGAATGGTGCACACCATTGTAGTTTACAATATAAGATGCTACTGCATTATGTCATTAAGAAGAATAGGTTATTCAAGACTTCATAGGAAAAAAAAAAGTTGAACAGAAGAGATTTAGATTAGCTTAAAGGTTAACACCTTTGAGTTAGGAGATCCCAAAAGACCATAATTTGCTGAGATAGAAAACAATAGTGCAGATCATTGAACGGAAACCCCAGAACAGCTAAGTTTGGATTGAAAAGGGAAGCAGTTACTTAACAAACAGCACTAACTTCATTGAAAATTGAGCAAAGTTGAGACTAGCAAAAAGTATACCATAAGGTGGGACCATAATTAAAAATCAATGTTCTTAACACATAATTAATCATTGGGGGAGAATTAGAGTTTGTGAGACCAATTGATATGATCATCAAACAATTAACTAAAACAAAAAGAATAACAATAACAAACCAGCGATAGGTATTGAAAAAAAAAGGCAGAGAAGTTAATCATGAGGTCATACTGGAATCCAAATCAAAATCTAAGGACACAAAATTGGAAAAATATTTTAAAAACAGATCTTACCACACACTTCTCTGTAATAGATAGTTCGCATGTGCTACAATTTATAGATTAATAAAGGGATGGTGACCCTACAATTAATAAATAGATAAAGGGATGGTGGCTCATTGGACTTCCAACGATCTGCAAAATAGAAAAGATAACACAGAGAATAAGACTTTAACTAAACTTCATTTTCTGTAGCATGTTTGAAAAAAAAAAATCATACTAAATTCGCTGCTTGAACTATATTCCAGTCTCAGCCTAACAAAACCTCTAACAGCTATGATACCTGTGTGCTGCAATGGATAGTAATAAAAAACCGAATTCAACCTGTATGCTTCATATTTATATTTCTGTGTATGTGTAGCAATTTATTTACAAAAAATTTATTTAGCAATCTATATTGCTTGGAAAGATGATAAAACTAAAATTTTAATCCATAACATTCCAATAAAATCTTAAATCCATAAAATTTCAAGAATTATAACCCAAAAAACAAAAAATTTGAAGTACCACCTTCAAGATGCCATCCTCATATATAACATATACTTTTGTAAACAACTGCAAAAAAAATGCTCATATTTCATCTTCAAAAAATTCAAATGCATTTCCAGATTCTATCAAAATCACCAATTAAGATCATTCAGAAAAAATAAATAAACAAACAATGAAGAATGAGAATGATCATCTATAACCAATTTTACTGATGTTTGTGGAGCAAATTACATTCGGACCTCATGCTCATTCTTGGTTCCAAATGAAATTGCAAGAACATCTATCTCTTCAAATTTCTCACAAAATTAATAATCTCAATTTCTAATAATAATTTCCTTTAGTAAATAAGCCTAATATTATAGAGTAACAGAAAAATTTACACAATTTCAGCGTAAAACAAATACATATGAAAGTCCATATCCAGAGGAACAACAAACTTAACACAATTTTGGAATAAAAACAAAAATACATAAAAGTGCACACGCGTTCCTGATTCCAAAATCTTCATTCATATGAGTTAAACACCTTGAAAAAATATAAGCAGTATCATCAATTCATCATTAGTTTTGTCCATTTTAACCTTCCTTTTCTGGCTTGCAATCACTGAAGTAAAATAATAATAATAATAATAATAATAATAATAATAATAATAATATAATAACAAAAACAATTAATAAAAAAGTAAATAAAAAATTATTTTTCCTAACATTAAGCATTCATGAATTTGAAGAAAAAGGAAAAATGTTCAAATTCGTATTATTAAATAACAAAAGCTATAGTCAATTAAGCTATAGGCTCTAGAGTTTGCTGTCCATAACATTATATATAAACAACTCCAATACATTAATCAAAAAGCATCAGAATTTTCATCATTTAATTATCTAAGCATAATAATGAATTTATTTTCTCAATCGCCTTGACCCGTGAAAAGTTAATGGTGAGTACTTAGAGAATAAGATAACTTTCTGAAATTAAGGATTCTTAGAAATAAAAACTTATGCTACTTCATAAGCATTTAACAACCCGGATTTTCAAAAGTTATAATGAAAACTGAAATAGTGGCTCTAAGTTATAAGAAATCAAGAGACTCTGACCTACAGATGCAGACAAAAGCTTGCGGTACCATTCCAGCAACTGAACCAAATAAAAAGGGGCACAATCTTTTACTTTGATGATGTACCGCAGCTATATTTTCCGTCAGACAAAAACAGGATTGCGCACAAGCTAGCAAAATATTTGAAATGTTGTTTACAGCTCTCCAAGGCCACAGAAAGGCCGTCAACAGTCACAATTGGTCGCGAAATCATGATTTGCCCCAAGGAAATGGGAAAATTAATTAAAATATCATTTAAGATCATGTTAATCAGATATTAGCAACAAAACATAAAAAAGAAAAAATCATATAGTTGAAGTAATTATCTTATGAGTTTGCAATGTTTTCTAAATCGATTATAGGGCCTTCATAAAAATCACATTAAATCCAAGACAGGTGACAAAACAAGTAGCTAAACCGTAATTTGTAAGCCTCTCATCCAAGCATTTTAGCAAACATGTAGCGATCACTAACGGAGAGACAACAGACTGCACTTATTAAGACGTAGGACGTGGCCGAACATGATTCACTTTTACATTACACCGATAAAAACCCTCACCCCAACCCACCCATCCAAAGAAAGCTTGTAAACTCAGAGATGCATTTACGGAACAACGCAAGTGATCAGGAAAAAAGAAAAAGAAAAAACTGACCAGTAAAAATGTGGTGAAGGATTTTGGAGCAGGGGCTTCTTTGTCGATGGGCAGAATTAGTAACGGCGGTAGTGGGTGCAAACAAATCTGATTTTTCCTGTCACCGACCGGCGATCTGCCTGCTTCACCAGCTTTCCGGCAACACCTCATATTGATGGTATGTGGCAATTTTGTTGTGTTACATATAATATAAGGGAAAGGAGAGAAATACTACTCGAGCATACTCCAGAATGGAGGGGTGGAAGAATTAAAAGGGAAGGGAATAAGGAGAGCTGGAGGGACGAGACGTATAACTATCAACGGTAACTTTTTATTCACAGCTGTCACGTGTTTTCCTAATATTTAAGCAATAAGTTTGACTGCTTATTTTGACTGTTTAATATTTAAACTAAGTGTATTTTTGTCTTCTTACTAATAACTGTCATAGTATATATATATATATATATATATATATATATATATATATATATATATATATATATTTTTTTTTTTTTTTTTTTGAATATATATTTAATATTTAAGCAAGAATATACTTTGCTTGAGTGTATAATAGCATGGAACAGAGAAAACAGAGAAGAAAATTGGTAAAGTGACAGAGTCGGAGGAGGTGAAGAGGCATCTGGGGATGGCAGAAGAGTATTCTGGAGAAAGGGTAGATCCAAGTTCTTTATCTGGGGGTGGTTGGGTCAGTAAACTTAAAGGGGTGGCAGATTCATATTTTGGAAAAGGTACAGACACTCGTTCACCTTCCCAGGCTCTCAGCAGTCACCTAGTTCCTCGGCAGGCAACAATATTTATCCTCAAATTAATTTGAAAACTCTTCCATTACGTTTCTTTTAATAAATAATTTGGCATTTGTATGAGCAGGTAATGAAGGATTTTGTACTTTTATGAGTGAAGAAGAAGAAGCAGGGGAGAAGAGATTGCAGGAATCAGGAAACTATGCAATCTTAATTTGCAGAAAGAATGTGGCGTTTTTAAGGGAAAGTTGTAAGCTTGTTGTCCTTTATCTTTTATTTTCATTTCAATTTAAGTGTATCATAATTGTTTTCTGATCACAAGGTTGGTTTGCTCAGTTGGTATGTAGATTTGTCGTATTTATGTTGATGAGATTGACATGTTAAGTGGAATCATATAGAGCAAACAATGGGTTGCAAGTGTACTCTTCTTTTCCTTTTTTTTTTTCAAATTCGTTTGTGTATCTTTAATTCCGTGCTATGTGATTTTGCTCACAGTTTGTTGCTTTTCCTTTTCTGGTTTTAAGGTAAGGGATGGAAGTAAATTCTCATGAGAGTGTTTTGATGATAGATATCCCTGTTTATAAGTTGAGGGTTTGTGTGATTTTGCTTTCTAAGGAAAAAAAAATACTGTTATTAGATTAATTGCATTTCCTTGATAATATATAGCCATTAAGCAGTTTTTCAAGTTTTAACCATTGGAACAAAGGAGAAATGGGTATTCTTGGTTGAGTTTGAATAAAGAAAGAAGAAAGAAATGAGAGGTTATAACAATCAAGTAGGAATCATTTTGGTATGAATTGATAACAAGATGTGCTTAAATTGACAGGTTTTCATAGTGACCTTTCATGTTCTCAGTATAACTATTTGTGATTGTCTGTGTTGTGTATTTACTCATTTTTTGTTATTATGGAATTCAGTTCACAGGTTACAGAAGAATAAAGCTGCTAGTCACCAGAGAGTGAGATTTTGGCTCTATTTACATGGTTCAGTTGCTGGAATGGTAGCTTTTCTCTATATCTATAGGTCGGTTTCTCATGATTTCTTGTAACTTTTATAACCTCTATTTTGGTTGTAATATATATATATATATATATGCACATTACTTGAATCTACAAAAAATATGACAAGAAAAAAAAAAGCTTGCTAATGTATTTAGTGTAACAGCCAACTAGCCAAGTGTTAAGGGTGTTTAACAGTTGTGACAAACTTTAACATTTCATTCTCAGTCTCTGATTTCTATTTTGAATTGCCTATAAGCTAACAAATATATCAAAGAACCAAGAAGTAACAGTTGCTAAATTACTTGACTAAAGTTTAAGATCACTAGACTTGCATTATCAGATCAGTGGGTATCATTCTTGCATTATCAGATCAGTGGGTATCATTTACCACTCAAGAAATTGTATCTGATCTATTATTTGAAGATCTTTGTATTATATCACATGCTTTTGAATGTTGATGCGTCATTCACTATTTCATGACATGTTGATATAACTTCTGTTTTGAGCAAATATATTGTTTCTTTTAGTGGGTTCATTTCACTTTAGTAAGATGAAGATGCAATAACAGTTGGGGTGGCTTGAAGCACAAAAAATAGTAATAAGTGCTCTGTTACTTCTTCGTAATGCTGCAATCTCTGCCTTCTCTTCCTATTTTTTCAACCTTCCCTTTGTTTCTTTGTTGCTTTTCAATTACATACAATGTATAAAGTTTCTATGTTGTTCTCTTTTATTTATTTTTATTTTTATTTTTATTTTTATTTTTGGTTATTTGGGTAATTCACTTTTCAATTACTTATGCAATTTGTGAATTTTGACGTACTTTTACTCCATTGGAATAGATAGATAGATACCTCAACTGTGGAGACTCAAAACTTTAGCCAAAAAATATAAGATCAAAGAAGAAAAGAAAAAAACTTTAGAAGTTTCAATCATGGCATTTCCTTCCCACCTCTAAAGCAGATCCAAATAGGTGTGGGAAGAGGATAAAGGATAAAAGACAGAAATTTTTGGTCATCTGTCCCCATTCCACAAGTGGAAATGAAGCAAGTATATAGCAAAAGTATTTATTCATTTCCACTCCCATCTGGTTTCTCTTTATATTTTTCAGTTTAAAACATGACAGCAACAATGCTGTAGTAATGAAAATAAAAGATTATCAATTCTTTCATTTGATAAATTCAGTGGTCGGCACCTCTTTGAAATTGGGGAATTTTTTTAAGCAGACACTGTTGTATTATTATTTCAAGAAGGAGCTTCTTAAGTGTCATAATTTGTCTTGCAGTGTTAATGGTTCTAAGACTCCCACCCTGCCTGGAGGGTTTTCCAGGAACAGTTGAAAGAAACTCTAGGACTGTCATTGCTTCTCCTTGTTACAGGTCATTGTATGTACAAAACAGAAGATTGCGCATCTTCCTATGTTAAGGTGATCTCCTTTTGCTGATATAGCCAGTTGGTCTAAGAAAATTCTGGAAGCATTACTGCAACATTGCAGTAAAACCAGGCATGAGCTCATGCACACCACTGTAGTTACCAATCTCACATATGCTGCCAGTTTTCACATCTTCATTTGATTGATTATTGATTTCTGTTTTCAGAATATCAAACAGAAGTAGAGCTTGATGAACAATGCTGACACAAACTTTCCTTAGATTCTGGCTTTAGCAGCTGCTACTAAGGCAAAAACTTTTTCATCCTCCAAGCCCACCTCTTGTGCTTCTCAAAGATCTTTGCATGTGATCCTTCTTCAATCTATGCACAGGGAATTATGCAACCAAAGACTGGACCATTGAAATATTTATTAACAAAATAATGATAGATATTGAGATTTGAAATTAAGCGTTGATTATTTCTGAGAGTATGAACATACAGGTAGATAAATATCTAGAGCTAATTGATTATGTGTTAAGCCAATGGGAAGATCGTGCTACTTCTCCTCTGCTCTCATTGTTTAGAATTTAGATGTGACTTTAGCATATATTAAAAGACTTTGAATTTTGCCTTTCATTTAAAAGTTGGCTAATACACAGGTGTTAAAACTCTTTTAGATTTAAATTCTCATAGCAAATTTGGTCTCTTCTTTTTTTTTCAACCTTATTATTTGCTAAATAAGAAGTTTGGTCATGTTATTCTTGCCATTCCAAATGTATAATATGATCTCTCTCTTTTGCTCACAGGAATCATATGAAGAGCTCATGGCAGATGCACAAGCTAGCGCTTATCATGGTACTTTGGGATAATTTTTCTTTGTTGAAGTTTCAAAGACAGCATGTTAAATTATTTCTAGTTTCAATCTTCATGAAGTTTATAAATTGTTTAATTTGGAACTGAATAGACTTTTAAAAGTAAAAATTGATTATAATGACCGTAGTACCGACACAACAAATTTGAATTGATCTCAACTTCTAACAAATTTGAATTGATTGTAATGTCTATTGCAGGTTGGTTTGGCTCTCTCATATGCATCTCCAATTGTGTCTTGTTAGCAAGTTTCTTAACGAGTTTTACTGAAACAGAGAAGGAAATGGTTTCTGTTGAGAGCTCTTGTGGCACCAAGATTGGCGGCTATGTACACAATTACTTGCACAATTTAACTCTATATATTTCTTCTATCAATGTCTTACACAATTTGCCCTTTTGTAGTATATGGAAATTCCCTAGAAGAGCTGGGAGGATTCCAATCTTTAAATCCTGACTGGCAGATCATCTTCTTATGACTTTTGTTCCCATCAGAGACATCTGCATGCACACTTCTTTGTTGTTTTCCGAAGTCAATTTCAGTATTAAGGATCATTAAGGTGCACCTTCTTTGCTATCTACTTTAATTTTTAATTTTTTTTGCCTGCAGCTACCATAAACTGTTGGTTGCAATACAATCTTGGAACCAATTTGTTGCGATGTATGCATTTTCTGACCCATTTTGCTTGCACCATTCTTCTATTTCTTGAACCAATTAATTTGTTGCCGATACCAATCGACTTGCAAATAATTAATAAAAAATATTTGTATAGATTAATAATGTGGCAATTAAAGTGGTTAAATAAATAACTACGAAATTCAAATTGTTGGGTTTTGTTTGATGGGGGATACGTTGTACATGATATATGGTGGTTATCATGTTTAAGAAAAGTAAGGATCAAAGATAATTTAAGGATTATTCTTGGAATTTAAAATGCAAATTCTTTGATTGTGATCACATTTAGGAAAGGCTTTTTCCTGATTATATTAGACAAAATCCAAAGGATGTGGGGTTATAATGTAACATATCTATGAATATGCTAGTTGATGGTTTAATTAGTGGGTTCATTTTCCTTTCCTTTTCCTTTTTTCGTTTTATTTTTATCTAAAGTGAAATTGTTTGCAATGCAAAGAAAAATAAACAATATAAGAATTAGGCATATAACATGAGGAAATAATATAAGAATTGGATGGAATATATATATATATATATATATATATATATATATATAAGAGATAATACTTTAAAATATTCCAAGAATATCTCATTGCTTTCAAATATTTTGAATGTAAAAGGAAAGAAAGAAGAAATAGGCTTTACTGGATGTGAAGAGATTATAATTCTAGTTAATTAAAAACCACACTAAATTTTACCCAAAAAAAAACACACACACACAATAAAGCCCCTTCTGAAGTGCTCAAGGAACTTAAAGGGAGAGCTTATTATGGTGATCTTGTGAAGAGCAACTGCCATCTCGAAAAGAATTGTGATCAAGTTTCAGTGTGAGATTGGGAAGAGGAAATCGTCGTGTCGATGAAATTGAATCAAATTATGAATCACGTGCAACGTTGTCGGTAAAATGAAGACATTGTGGTGTGAGCAAAATGATCAAGTAGAGATAGAGAGGAAAATGAAAGAGAGAACAGACCTCTACTAATTGGAGAGGACATCATCTATATGAGCAAAAATAGTTGACGGATTGAATTCGGACATACATCATCGCTAATGATTTGACAATTTTACGCTATAATTTTCTGCTGACTTGGGGAAACGATGGTAGATGTTTAGATGATGTTTAGATGATGGTTACGTCTGTGAGAATAATAGAGTCATATAGACTTCACTTTTACTATAAAAGTTTAGGTGATTTAAAGATCAGTGATATTAAAAAAACTGGTGAATTATCTTCCCAATTTTTACCTTTTTTTCTTAAAAAACATATAGAAAAATGGCAAAATAGAGTGCAATATATGACAAGTAATCAAGAATACCAAGCTGAAAAATGAAAATAAAAGCCTGTGACACTGAAAATCATATTCTAACATAGGTTGATTATGAAATGGCGAATTTGAGATTCTCTCTTCAATTGCTGGTTTTCCTTGCAAAAGTTCTTATAACAGGTATCTGGTCTCCAAAGAACCATGTTGCCTTATTCATCTTTGGAGATTCACTGTTTGATGCAGGCAATAATAATTATTTCCAAAGTGGTATCGTCCCCAGGTAAATTTCTTTCCCTACGGTGAAACATTCTTTAAAAAGTATCCTACTAGCAGATTCTGTGATGGCTGGATAATTCCTTATTTTATCGGTAAGACCTTTTGTACTATAGCTTGCTAAAAATAAAGTTGCAAGTCCAAATCTGGTCAGTTGAAAAGAAAGTTGATTGTTTTTCTATTCCATTTTCCACTTTATGCAGCTAATCGTTTGCATATTTGCTGTAGCTGAGTACATGAAGTTGCCATTGATTTCACCATATATTCAGCTTCAGCCTGGTGATCATCAGTACACAGATGGAGTAAACTTTGCTTCAGCGGGTGCTGGCGTTTTAGTTGAAACTTTTAAGGAACTAGTATTACTTTTTCTCTTTTATTAGTTGGGTCTGATAATTATGATCCATCATTCGAGTTTAACTTGCCCATAATTATGAACTCTTATTAACTTTTATATATTTGCAAAGTGGGATCCCTTTCCCACAATATTCTCACGCTTCTTACAAAGTTGATAGACCTTAAAACTCAGCTTAATTATTTCGAGGAGGTGAAGAAGAAGAAGCTACAGCAGCTACTAGGTGATAAGGGGACTAAAGAACTAGTATCCAAAGCCATCTATTTGATCAATATTGGCGCCAATCATTATACATCAGCTTTCATGACAAACGCCACTGTGCTTCAGTACCATACCAGAAAAGAGTATGTTAGCATGGTGATTGGCAACCTATCAATAGTGCTCAAGGTAATAAATAACAACAATATTATTGAATAAATTGGCCTTAATTTTCTTTATGTTTTTTCTTGTATTCTTCTGAAATTGATCATGGGTTATGGTTTGAGGAAATTTATAAGAATGGCGAAAGGAAATTCGGATTTGTAAGCTTGAGTCCATTGGGTTGTTTCCCATCAATGAGAGCACTTAATTATGAACTGACTGGCGCCAGTGGATGCATGGAAGATATTACAATTCTAGTAAAACTACACAATAAAGCATTTTCCAAAGTGCTTAAGAAGCTAAAGCGATAGCTTAAAGGATTTTTATGTATTCAAATTAAAATATAGAAATATGATCTCCATAAAGTAAAACCAAAAAAATATCACATGAATAGTAAGCGAATCATTCAAGAAGGGAATATGGACCAATATATGGAATCTTGACATTGTTTCGAAACAAGTTTGCAGAGGCGAAGCTACATGGTTCCTCGTAGGATGGGCCAATATATGGAACCTTGAGATTGTTTCGCAACAACTTTGCAGGGGCGAAGCTACATGGTCCCTGAGCAATGGCCCCCTTGAATTTATTGAAATTATAAATTTATCCGTATAATTTAAGGTTTTTTTTTTCTAAAATAAGCTTTTAGATTTTTAGTACCCTCAACATCTTTTATACTTTTCATCTTTTTTCCTGGGATTTCATTTAAATTTCTAGTTTTAAATTACCATTCTTATAATTATTTCAACAATTCATTCATATCCAATATATCCATCCTAATAAAATCGAACTGATGCCCCCCAGAAAGAAAATTCTAGCTCTGCACCTGAACTTTTGAATAAGCTCATTTCATTTCCCTATAAATTAATTAAATTGCCAACTTAAGCACGTCTTTGATGTCATGAAAAAAAAAAGATCATATTCAAAAATAACGTGACTAAACATAAACGTAACTCTCTGATTTCAGTTAAGCATGTCGAATCTAAGAAGCCATTCTTATTTCGTTGTTTTCTGTTCAATTCTTCTTACCTTAGGTAGCAGTGAGAGTCATCTATTTTCTCCGGAGACATATTCTGCCTTATTCATATTTGGAGATTCACTTTTCGATGCCGGAAACCTTCAGGGTAAAATTTGTTCCCTATGGTGAAACATTCTTCAAGTTTGCCACCGGGAGATTTTCTGATGGTCGAATAATTTCTGAGTATGATCGTACTTCCATAATATTCTTTTGGCTCCTCTCATCTCCATATTAATTATCTTCCTTTTTTTTTATAGGTAACAAATTTTGACAATATTAATTTAACTTGAATCTTTCTTCAAATAGTAGTTGTAGCTGAGTGTGAAAAGTTACCACTGCGTCAGCCTTCTCTGTAGCCTGGCAATCATTATTATTGGTACTCCTGCTGCAAGTTATGGAGTGAATTTTGCATCAGCTGGAACGGGTGCTCTTGTTGAAGCTGCTGAGGGAACGGTGAGTCTGTAGTTATTTATTATTATATTGAATCTTTTCATATTATCCATATTTATACAAATTATCATTTTTATGTTGAAGGTTCTCTGTTGGATTGCTTATTAAATTGCACGACTGATTTTGCCTAAGTAAACATTTTTTTATTCAATGAAACTTGATTATGAATGAAACAAACAAACTATTGTCAGACCATGATTTCCGTCCTAAAAAGATATACTCATTTTTTCGAAAATGCAAACTTATTCATTTTTCTGTCATATCTTTATTTAATGTCTTGATTATTTCTTAGTTTTTAATATGTCCCTAATTAATACAGGGATATATTAGAAAAACATATTTACAATCTCAAACATTACTTAATTAAGATATGGACGGCTACTTTATTGTATCCCATTAGCAATTCATGGTGCACCTATTTATAACCATTTAAGACTTCATAAACAATTTATAACCATTTAAGACTTCATAATCAAAAATTGTTTTCCCGGCACAAATTATCGCTCAAAAGAGTCAAAGATATATATAAATATATAATGCGAGGAAAATTTTCAGGGACTATGCAATGTGAGCAGTTAAAATTTAAGTTAGGGCTTCAAAAACAGAAATAGGAAACCTGCCTCGCAAAATGGAACTGTTGGCAGGTGATTTAGTATACTGGTGTCTACCTGGTCAAATTTGGCACCACGGAATTATAGTGCTCTCCGAGCCCAAATGCATGTTTGTGATATGACAACAATATACTCGCATTGGATGATGCTGTACTGCCATTAGATTTGTACTCCTTCCCCATCTCCACGTCAGGGAAGGATCCAGAATATATCATGATAGGCCTCTTCAGACTGTGAGTCAGAGCCCCAAGCTCTAATTGTCCGCCCCATGCCGATGTAGACTCAACTTCTTTACAGTAATTCGCAAATCTGTCTGCTAATGAATCATCGGAATCTCCTTCTACCATAGTTTCTGAGAGGAAAAAGGGAAGAAACTCTGAGATATGTTCTCTCATATATGAAGCAACCATTTTGCGAAGGTCCTGGTAATTATAGGGAGAAGAACCTCCAGAATGGAGAGCTAGCTGATCTTCAATAGCTCGGTAGAGGCAGTGCCCATCTGGTTTTATTTCATTGACAGTCAATCCAAGGGGTTCAAGCTTCCTTTTCAATTTCTCATTTTCAATCATCCGATCACTTACTAGGTCGCTCTGCTCTTCTTGAATTCTTTGCTCTCTTTCTGCTTCGTGTTGAGCTCTCTTTCCCCTCCTCTTCGCACTCTTGCTGACCTTGGCATTTTCTGGTTGGTTGGTAACAGAAACACCAGCAATGGCCTTTACCAAATTGTCAAGATTGCTTTTCTCATTTCCATTAATGCTGCTGCTATAGCCTAATGAAGCAAGTTCCTCAGCGTGCTTTTCTTTTAGCTTAGTGGAAAATTGAGAGATTTGCTCTTCAACTTGCTTCTTCTTAGCTTTCTGTTCAGCCTTGCTACCTTTTGCTGCGGCCTTTTTCAGTTCAATTTCTTTGTTTTGCAACTCTGCTATCTCCTTCCTGCATGCATATTTTGTGACATAAACCTCCATACGAATGGATCATTTTGGAGAAATAATATCCTTACAAAGAGGTACATGCCATAACAAAATAATATGAATAAAAAATTGAACTGTGTGCTACTTATTGAAGTGGAGCGTCATTCCCTAAAAGTAAAGAAATACAAACTTCCATTACATTAGTTCAAAAATAAGAGTTCAAAAGTGGAATTGGAGGAATTATCTAAATAAGCTAATCTCTATAATGTGCTATCAATGATGCTTTTGCATGAGCCATCTGCTTATACATCAGAATGTTATCCAAAATTAAGGAATAGATCTACTTGACATGAAATAGCTACAAACTCCATCATAACACTAACAATTACAAAATTGGACCCTGCTCGCAAGTAAAGGGAAACAACAATTAGTCATGTAGATCAAAATCAAATCTGCTTACCTGTGCCTAGATAGCATTTCCTCACGAGTTTCTTGCTTCATTTGAGATGCATTAGAGGGAACTCCTTCTGATGATTTCTCTTTTATTTCTTGTGTGTCCATCAGTTGAAAACCTGAATCAAGGCAGTAAAAAAACTCAAAGCATAAGCACACACTTTCCAAATGAACCATAATTACATAGAGTGTGTCCAATATAATAAGAAAAGGAGCCAAATAATGAAGAAAGAAACTCAAAATATCTGAGCAAAAGGCATCTGAAAAATTTGCACTGCAATAAAATCAAAAGCAAAAGAAGTAAACGCTGCAAAAGATGCTAAAACGAGCAAAAAAATGAATCTTGAAAACTATTACAGCAACCATATATCCACATGGTGTCTCTATCAGTTGAAAACCTGAAATAAGATAGCAATAACTAAAAGCACAAGTACATGGTTTCCAAAAGAACCATAATCTCAGCGAATGTAGCCAATAATATAAAAAGGTGGCAAGATGATGAAAGAAAGAACCCCCAAATATCAAAATAGTGGGGCATTCCAGATAACTGCTCCATTATAAAATTACCGCTGAGAAAACTAAGCTGAAAAAGTACTTCTAAATAAGCAAAAATCAAATATTGAAAACTTTCTAGAAACCATATAGCAATATTTCATCTAGTATGAGAACCACTGCAATTAAACAATCTAAGATGCTGGTACAGGCGAAACAGTGACGTCACATACACCATATCCTATCCAATAAAAGGGCGTAGATACAAAAACTAATCAAGTTACCCAACAGAGAAGTCCACTAGCAATAATCTGAATAGCCAATTGGTTTCATTCAATTCTTATTCAGTACTTTATGTTTTCATGTTAATAAAAAAAAATACAATCAAACAGAAAAAACATATCAATAATCATTCTAAGTAATATGAATCATATTCATTTAGTTTGAACTACAAGTAAATAATAATTAAGATGGAAGTACAATAAAACCTAATAGCTTTACTTAGCTTTCTCCCCAAAAATAATGAAGGAGAAAATAGTTAAGAAATCGAAGAGAAAAATCAGAAAGCAAACCTAAGTGAAGATTGAGCGACAGTGATTGGGGTTTTACGGAAGAGGAAAAGGAGTGAGAGGAAGGAGAAAAGGAAGACGAGCGGTCACCGACTTACCGGAGCAGATCCAATTTGCCCTAAAGCCCAGAGATAGAGAGCCGTCAGTTTTAAAGAAAATAAAAAACCTAGACAATTGCACAGGACATAAGTGCTTTGTTTTTTATTTTTTAAAAAAAAAAAAAGTTGACCCATCAAAGCGGCAAGCAGATCCGATTTTAGTATACCCGTTTCTCTCCAAATCCGCATCACTCCATGGGTTCAGCCCGGATGGATTTGGACCGAGTCCATATCGGGCCAAAGTATATTTAAACTTGCTTAAATTCGCTATGTCTAATGACTCTAATTGGATAAAAATCGGATTCTATCTCCAACTAGGCTTTAGCAAGTTTGATCGGATGTCAAGCTTAATAAAAAATCAAATACAAAAATAATTTCATATTTTAAGAAAAATCAATAAATTATGATATAAAAGCATGAAAGGTTTCCTTATATATATAATATAATTAAAAATTATAAAAAATATTTTTTTATGTCTTTTATTTACTAATTTGTAAATTATTTATAATTTTTTTATTGAATTTAAGATGATGTTTTTCAGTTTGTCACTTCAAAAACTTGATTAAAATATGGCTCCAAGTCAATATTAACTTACAAATTAATATTTGTGGTAATATTTCATAGGAAATGCCTATGCTGGGAAGCCATGTGATTAGAGTGATTTTTTGTGAAATATGGGAGGGTTGAAATAATCATGGATGAAGTGGTTCTCAAATTTTCTGTAAGATATATTTGATCACATACAGATTCAAATTTTAGTTAAATCTATACTGAATTTTTTTCAACTTATTTTTATATTTCTGATGTTCAATTTTCTTCTTTTATTTTTTTTTTCTCCTTATGTGCTCGAATGATGAAACTTGCAAGATTTGGTACAAACTACAGAATTTTCAAATTGCTTATTTTTCATCTCGAACATTTGTATTATAATTATAATTCCTCTCTACTAAAAGTAAGTTAGAAACCAGAAAATTAAATATGTTAATTAACATTATGGTCCATGCCTCATGGCAACCTTGTTGAGTTGTCGAATCCTCATTTAAATAACTTTGTTTTTTTTTTTTTAAACCAAGTGTTCCACATTTCCACTTAACACTCCCCATGATGTTGAGAACTGACAGATAACCCGTAATCAACAAGCTGAAGGGGGAGCTGGTCACGTTTCCACTCACCACAAGTTTCAAAAATGTGTTTGATAATTTGTTAGATTTAAATACATTACAATAAGTTAGCCTATGTTTATACATATGCCTATGTCGAGATGATTAAATAAGTTAGTTTATGTACATATAATAAGCCATAATCAACAAGCTAAAGGGTAGCTGGATCACGTTTCCACTCACCACATGCATATATATATGTCTAACTCGACATGATTAAACAAGTATGAGAAACATATATATACAGAAACATGTTGAGTCCTAAAAGCTTTTTGTTTGGTTTCTTGTTTATATTAATAATCTCCGGTGTTATTTCAGCGAACCCTGTGATTGAAAAACATGTTGCTATGTTTGTGTTTGGGGATTCATTGTATGATCCAGGCAATAGTAATTATCTTAATTTAAGCTATGCAGAGAAGGGTAATCATTGGCCTTATGGAGAGACCTTCTTCAAGTATCCCACAGGTAGATTTTGTGATGGTCAAATTGTCCCTGATTTCATTGTTAAGTATTCCCAAATTTATGTTTGGTAGAAATAAATTTTGTAGAATTTGTAAAATTCATTTGCAAATTGCTTTTATTTAAATTTAGGTATAAAAATAATTAATATATTTGTCATTTACATCTTTAAAAAGAATAAACAAAGATTTGGGAATAAGAAATAATAAATATATTAATTTTTATTCTGAATTTTAAATAAAAGAAGTTTGCATTAGTGAAATTCATTTATAACTTATATAGCTTAATGGAATTTTGTGTGCCAATTATAATATATATAAATAAATAAATAAATGAAGAACTTTCAACTGAATCCAGAGTGCATGTTGGATGCAGCAACTATGGAAATTTATTTGGAAGAAAATGGTACTCAACAATTTATAAAAAATGGAGCTAATTTAGCATTTGCTTGGCTCCTGTTCTTGCTCAAAGTAATCCTGAACGGGTATATAATTACCTTATATCTGTTAAAAAAATCTTTTGGTGTGGGTTCCGAGGGACCCACCTCCAATGGAAACAAGTTTTTTTAAAAACTTTTGCACCAAATTTGATGTAGGTTTTTTTATTGACTTTTGTATCCAATTTGGTGCTTATTGTTTTGATAAATTGTATAGTTTTATGCCTATAAAAAATATAATTTTTTTGTCTTCAAAATACATAGAAATATTTGATAAGTGAAAAAAATTGAAAGCAAATTTTTAGGATATAATTAAATTATAAATATTTTATAAATTTTATCTTTTCAGTAAAAGATTTACAGTAATTTTGAGAGATAAATATAATTGATCGAACTTTGTTATCAAGTTTTGCATGTTTTATTATTCCATATTTATTTCGCTTTTTTATAAATTTAATTATCGAGTAATTTACAGAATTTCTCTAACATTATCACCATAGTTTAATCTACCTTATACTCTATCTACGTTATATATATTTAATTTTGCCTAAATTAAAATGTAAGAGAAATTATATATTTTGTCATAATGTTTCTTATTCCTTTCAAGTTAAACCTTGTGCTAAATTTGCTGCAATTAAAATTCTCACCTTAATTCTAAGCTTATTAATGAAAATAAACTTTTTTTTTCTTATTTTCTGCCTTAGTCTTGAAGTCCGTTCTGACTTTTCGAGACATCCGATTGGATATTGTGCGACACCGGTTCTGACATTATTTCTTCGGAACCTAACCCCAGCTTAATGCTAAATCAGATTAATTTGACCAATTCGATGGCCAAACCATTCTATGATACCTTTGTTACTGTCCTAAAAAAGAATAATTTCTTTTCCTGCTTATGAATTGTGATTACTAATACAATAAGCTTCAGTCACACTGATAAAATTGTGACCTCGTCTTTGCTTTTGTGACCAATTGCACAGCTTAAATTAAATATCAGTGGGTTTTTTTTCTTAATTATCAAATGATAAGTTGAATTAAGTAGGATTAATTTCGCAGACAATCTCCAAACATATTCATCTTGAGCTCAGATACACCTTTTTATTTTTTGTATCCTTTCTCGAGAAGAAACTAGCCATCCGATGCCAAAGTGGTTGTCTCTAAGCTTCTCCTTACAAATTTTTTTCCCCCCCTCTTCATTTTCTTCCTCTTTCTGTCTCAACTGCCTATTTTCTGACATTTTCCCAGACACCAAACAGTACTAATCTAATCATTATAGTTAAGATTCTTATTAGTCGTGTTAAAGGTGGGAATACCCAGCCTCTTCAAATGTAAAAAAAAAAAAAAAAAAAAATCTTATTCCTATGACGAACAGAACCCAACATGGCATTGGACAGAATCGGCCAAATTTTAGCTAGAATACATAGGTGGCGGTGGTCAAATTCTCAAAAGACATTAAATAAATTACTTACTCTTATCAAAAATCAAAAGACACTATAATTTAAGAATAAGTAAGGAAAATAATTAAAATAAAAAAAAATAATCACATCAAATAAATCACTTAAAAGACATGACCGTAATCATTAATTAAGAAGGAACCAAACTAGAGCCACCTTAATGGACAAAGAGAAAAACAAACAAGAACGCAACGACGTTCCATTCTTTAAAGTTTAAACACGTGAAAATTAATACAACAGAGTTACAATTGTAATTATTATCCATAGAATATCAATTATCTTTTTTTTTTAAATGTTAAAAGAAGTCCCATTATCCTGTGGAAAACCATTATAAATAGCAGCTGAAAGCAAGTGGAAAACCGCAAGACAGAAAATTGGCTTGAGCATATTAGTATTAAGCAATGGCAAATAGTATGGGTTATTTCCTTTGTGTAGTGAGTTTGTGTCTTAGTGTCAGCCTTCTCAAGCCAATAAGCTGTTATGCTGATAATTACTTCTTCATTTTTGGGGACTCTCTTTATGATCCTGGAAACAATATATTCATTACTCCTTATGAACATATACCTTCTTATTACCCACCTTATGGTACTACTTTTTTTAATCATTCCACTGGAAGATTTTCTGATGGTCGTGTTGTTCCTGATTTTATTGGTAAGCTAACAATCTGGCTTAAAAGACATGCATTAATTTGTTCGCATGTTGAATTTATCTATATTGCTTCATATATATTAAAGTCATATAGATTCAATTTTATTTGTCTAGATTTACTTATACGTACTATTATTTATAGACTAACCAATAATTAATTGTCATATAAGAAAAGTAATTTTCAAGATTTAGTTTTATGATTACGCAGTAAAAATCAATTTTCTTACATGACGATTAATATATGGGTCAATTTATTTAAGCAAGAAATTTCATTTGAGTAATATATAATATTTTGATTGCTTTTTGGTTACATAATTAATAACCGAGTTTAACACACTGTATTTCGATTCATTTTGCATGCAGCTATCAAGTTGAATCTATCTTTCATCCCACCAGTTCTAGATCCCAATGGAAATATCACCAACGGTGCTAGTTTTGCTTCTGGTGGTGCTGGTGTTTTTGACACCAATCCAAACGCGGTAAGAAAAATTGAAAATGGATTTCTTTGACCAAATAGTACTAATTAACCTATAAATATTTTCTTTTATCTTAATTATTTAATTCTAAAAAAAATCTATTTACAACCAAAACTGGTCCATATATATTTTATTAACAGACCAGCTAGCCAATAACTTATTGTCGCGTACTTAATCAATTATATATATATATATATATATATATATATATAATAAGAGTAAATATTTTTATATTATTACAGTGTGTATTTTTATTTGACTTAATTTATAAATGAATATATATGAGCCTTGTGTAGATAATAAATTCCCGCTAAAACAAAAAACAAGTAATGTTTTGGAATTTTAAAGTGTTCAAAAAAAAAATTATTCATAAGACACATCCACTTGCATGTATAGATTAATAAATTAGCTCTATCAAATAAAAAATAATGTATATGTATTAATATATGAAGATTTATAAAAATTATTATAATATATTAATAAGTTTTAATTTAATAGTTTTTGTCTGGTGATCAAACTATGAAATTTGGAGCTTGAACTCCAACCAGATCTCCGGTAACAAAAAATAATAATAATAATAATAAAATTATTACAATATGGTAAGCTCGATATGTAATTAACCCTTTCCTTAATTAATTAATTTACATTTTCCAACGACCATCATTGCATTTCAGATGAACCTTGATCACCAGTATGGAAACTTAACAGCAGTTAAAGCGAATTGGACAGCAGTACTGCAAAATGAAACCGAAGTAAATGACAGGTTAAGGAAAGCGGTTTACTTGATTTGCATGGGTGGCAATGATTATTTTTCCTATTCCTTGAATTACCCTAATGCAACCTTTGATGAACTGCAAGATCATGTAAATGAAGTGATAAGCCACCTCGAAGACGTGGTCAAGGTATAATAAATTATTTTAAATTTAAATTAATAAACTTGTAAATATATTGATTGTTTGACATTAGGCAATGTAATGATTTAATTATCATATATTGTTGTTTTAAATGCAGAGAATGTATGATGAAATAGGAGCAAGGAAATTTATGTTTCAGAGCGTGGCACCAATTGGGTGCATGCCAATGTTTAAACAACAATTCAACATTAGCGGCGATGGATGCGCCCAGAGACCATTAACACTCGCAGCACTCCACAATGCTGCCCTAGTTGAGATGGTTAAGTCCATAGCCAAATCCGACGAATACCCGGAATTTATTTACTCCGTTTTCGACTTTTATACCGCCATTGGAGATCGAATAAGCAATCCTCAAGATTACGGTAACTTGATCTGTTTTATACTATAGATGTACTACGCTAATCTCTGATTTTCAAATTAATTAATTATGTCCGATTTGTGGTCTTATATGTGTGTGTGTGATTGAAGGTTTTGAGGTAGGAGAAATTGCTTGCTGCGGGCATGGAAGTCATCGTGCAGATAATTGTGGGACATTTCCTTACTGTGTTTGCAGTAATCCATCAACTCATGTGTATTTTGATGGGGGCCATAACACCGAAGCAGCTAATGAACAGATGGCGGAGATATTGTGGAGTGGCGGACCAGAATATGTGTCTCCTTACAACATGCAACAGCTTTTTGATTTAGATTCCAGTGTCAAGCTTTGCTCTAAAAACTCGTGCTCTGCTTAATCCTAACTATTAAAATAAAAATGGATGGAATGTTGGAAATAGTAATTTACAATTTACTTAATATTAATATAATTATGAATGCAATTAGATTTCAGTTTTGTGTGATATATGAATGTACGTGATAAAAATATTTAGATATGTGTGTGAGTATTTATCAGTGGGATTAAAGGGTTACTTAGATGTTGCTATATATATATTCATATGTAAGGTTTGAATAAATTTGTAAGAGTGAAGAATCTCCCTCTTCATTAAGAGTAGAGAAACTCTTCATAAGAGTTGAGTTCATATAATAATATAAGTGTGGTTTTTATAATTCTCCATCTATGTTTCCTAATAATTTTATTATTATTTGCCCACTGTATTTCCAACATGTGGAATCTCTGCCGAATAAAATGCAGAACCAATGCGGCTAGCCTTCTGGATGGACTTTGCATTTAGTACAATAATCAAATAATCAATGCAGTTGATGTTTCCTTATTTACTTCTATCATTATTGCCGATCGTATAAATCTTTCAATTTTTGCTTTTAGTATTATTCCCACGTAGAATTTGAAAACTCTATTAATTGTTATTATTACTCCTTTTTAAGCTTTAAAAATTATATACAGATGAATATATAAAAACATACTAATAAAATTGGGAGGCTCATATTCATTGAAAGAGAAAACATGATTGAAATTTTAAATGAAGGATGTCACTGTCATACTTCAACTCATACTAAAAGGACAAAGCCATCTGAGGTCAGTTTCGTTAAATTTACCTATTATCTGAAAATTCAATTAATTAATATTTTATTCTTAATTTTAACAATTTATTTTAAAATTTAATGTCAAATTTTACCCATATTGAACTTCAAAAACATAAAAATTAACATAATTCAACATCAATAATTTGAAAATTATAATAATAATTGAACATAAGGAAAAATTTACAATAAAAAATATAATTAAATTAAAAAAAATTATTAATTCTAAATAAATCGGTTGATTTAATGAATTTCGAGTAACTGCATAATTAACTGAACTGAACCAAAAACCAAAATTTTATCAATTCCTTAACTGTTTACCGAACCCCTAATAGCTGTGGTTAATTTGATCAATTAATTGATTGAATCAGTTTGATTAATTTTCGATTAAATTGGTTTTAATTAAACCGTTGCACACCCTTATAAAAGTGTACTTAATATATATTGATATCTAAATATAGAATTTCCGTCGTATTTGATAAAAACTTGAGACAGAGAAATGATTAAGTTGACTGGATTCTCTTTAGTTCTTCACATGCATATTAAAAATTTAGGTACATTTTTATTTCCTTCTTGTGAAATAATAAGATGTGACAAAATCAATAACATTTAGGTACATTAGTTTAGTCCTAAAGCAAAATTATTATATTATATAGAGTGTTGAAATTGCGTTTCTTCACTATAATATTTGCATGCATTTTCACAAAACGTGACTCTAAAAAACAAAGTTAATAATTCTATTTTAAGATTTTTTTGAGAAAGAGTATTTTAAGAAATTTCAGTTTTAATTTTATACTCTTTTTTATTTAAAAAAAAAAGAAGAAGAAGAGAAAATTCAGCTTAACACTTTTTCCCCTTATTAGAATTATATTGGTATAGATAGTTGAATTTAATAATTGTGAATCTGTCATTATTTTAAAATGATTTAATTTAATCTGAAGTTAGTTGTACTAACTCCAACCATTGTTCGGAACCGGCATGTTCTGCAGTTCTATAAATATAGGATTGGACCGGAAAAGGGGAGAGGCCGTTTCGTGGCTGATTAATAATAGATTGTTTATATATTTTTAAATTTTTAATTATTTAGTTTGAATTTTATTTTTTAATTTTTTTAATGATAATCGAATAATTAAGCAGATTTGAGTATTAATCAAGTTTGTAACGGATATAAGTATTAACATTGTAATTTTAATTAGAGTTCGGAAAGGGTTTGGTAAAAATATATATAATCAGATTCGATAGAAAATTTTTTATGAATATTCTATTCATTGTCATCCTTATTTGTACTTCTTGGATTTCAAATTTTACCAATAGAATCTACTGTTATAAGATAGTTAGTCCTCTTATAACTCTAATACTATATTAGAATTAGATAGATTTAAACAATATGAAATTAGTTATACTACAATTACAAAATTTTTTTCTATCTCTTAAACTCCTGATGTGAAATTATCATTAACACAATATCCAGTTAAATATCACATATCATCCGTTAACTTAACATGACACCTTCAACTTTAATTTTTTATACTAATATCTTATAACTTTAATTTATGTAACAAGAATAGCCATTTTACTTAAAGTTACCGGTTTATAACTTATAATTATATACAATATAGTCCATAAAAAATAGAATTATTAATTACTAATTAGTTAAAAAAATTAATATAACATTTATAATAATAATCAATTTAAATAATTAAAAATTTTGACATGTTAAATATATTTATATGTTAAAAATTTTATGATAATGGTGTAGAAAACTGAACCTACAACCTATAAGTCTATCAACTAAGTAAACAAAAAAATATAAGATATTAATAGTTTTCATTTTTTTATCTAATTTTTTATCACTGATTATATTTTTTTAGAATTTATAACTTATTCTAATAGCATTATATAATAAACCTAAATTATATTAATATATAATTTGGTAAACCAAATTGTGTAATCTAATTACTAATAAATGTAATATATATATATATATATATATATATATATATATATATATATATATAAATTTCATAATTAATGCAAATATTATAGTCATATATGTATTATAATATATGTACATAAGTATCCACAAAATATATAAATATACACATAATTATTAATTATTTATAGTTTCTTATAGTATATCTAACATTATTAAAAAAAAAAAAAAAAGCCAAGAACATAATACTTAATTAGGTTTTGCTTTTTAAACTCTAATGTTCAATTGTCCATATTTTCCTTTGCATTCGCACACCACAATCCTTGGAAATTAATTTTCAATTGAATCGGTTTTTAATTGAACCGTTGCACACCCCTATAAAAGTGTACTTAATATATATTGATATCTAAATATGGAATTTCCGTCGTATTTGATAAAAACTTGAGACAGAGAAATTTTTAAGTTGATTGGATTCTCTTTTCTTCTTCGCATATGTATTAAAAATTTCATACATTATCCATTGTTTTGAAGAGAAACGTGTATATTGTTCCTTCTTTTTTTCCCTCTTGTGAATGATAAGATGTGACAAAATCAATAACATTTAGGTACATTTTTTCCAACTTTGATGAATTAGTTTAGTCCTAAAGCAAAATTATTATATAGTGTTGAAATTGCTTTCTTCACTGTAATATTTGCACGCATTTTCACAAAACGTGACTTTAAAAAAACAAAGTTAATAATTATTTTTTAAGATATTTTTTGACAAAGAGTATTTTAAGAATTTTCAGTTTTAATTATATATATAAGAAAGAGAGAAAATTCAGCTTATTTTATCTCTTTTTCCCCTAAGTTCCAATACAATTATATACCCCGTTAAATATCACGAGTCATTTATCAACTTAACACTAATACACAATAATATCTCTACTTTTAATTTGTTATACTAATATTTTCTAACTTTAATTTATGTAATATAAGTATCCTCCTTATGTAAAGTAATTGGTTTGACTTATAATTATACAAACTTTACTCCATAAAATTATTAATTATTAATTATTTTAAAAAATAATATAACATTTATAATAACAATCAATTAAAATAATTAAAAGTTTTTTACATGTTAAAAAATTTACATGCTAAAAATTTTATAACGATGGTATAGAGAATTGAACCCATTACCTCAAAATAAGCTCAAAATAAGCATAGTATTAAACTATCTTTGTTATTAGGCAAACAAAAAAAATATTTATAAAAAATTGCTAGTTTTCATTTTTTATTCAAATTTTTATATCACTAATTATATTTTTTTAGAATTTAGAATTTATTCTAATTAATTGTATTATATGATAAACCTAAATTATATTAATATATGATTTGGTAAACCAATTTAAGTGCAATCTATTATAAAAGAATCTAATTAATAATAAGTGTATTATAATTATATGATAGATCAATCTAACTTATTATTTATTCTAATTACATTATATGATTTTTATCAAAATAATTGTATTATATATATATATATATATATATATATATTCTGAATAAACTAATCCTATAAATATCCTAATTGCTCTATTGATGATCAAGAAAAAAAGACTTGACCTGTAGGATAAACTATGTCTGAAGTATTGCCTTTACCAGCCCATGATGAAATTCATAAAGTAATCGTATTATAACTTATCATTTATGTATAATAATAATCATCTAACATATATGTTGTGATTAGATTAATATCCTAATTGCTCTATTGATGATCAAGAAAAAAAGACTTGACCTGTAGGATAAACTATGTCTGAAGTATTGCCTTTAGCAGCCCATGATGAAATTCATAAAGTAATCGTATTATAACTTATCATTTATGTATAATAATAATCATCTAACATATATGTTGTGATTAGATTAGTCATAAATTTTTTCATTAATAAGGTCTAAATAGCACTACTTCAGATTTCTAATGTTACCCTCCTTAATTGCACAAACACCATTCATATATATATATATATATATATATATATATATATATATATATATATATATATTATCTAGAGGACCGTTCTTTGATCAATTCTAATCAAATTTTGTAAAGCTCGGTTAATTGGACTAACAAATGTATAGGCCTTAATAAATTTCACGTATTAAAGGCCTTGAATAAAATAAGGATTTGCTATATAACACCCGTAAAAGTTGTTATATCATAACTTAGATTGATGTTATATTATAAATTTTATTTTTTCATAAAGTGCGTGTTTTTTCGAAATTTAATTTTTGTAAACTAATAAATATAAATTCGATTCATCAGTTATAATTTACAAATTTATCATTTATAACTTGTTACTTCATCACTTACAAATTTATCATTTACAACTTTTAGATTTATCATTTACAACTTGCAGATTAATTTTTATAAAACTATAGATTTCTTGTTTAAATTTTACAAGTTCAACATTTACAAGTTTATTATTTACATCTTAAAAGTTCATCATTTTGAACTTGCAGATTAATTATTTTAAAACTACAGATTTATTATTTTTAAACTTACATGTATCACTTGCAGATTTATTATTTTAAAACTACATATTCATCGTTTATGTTTTGCATATTCAAACATTTATCATTTAAAATTTACAGGTTCATTATTTTAAAACTAATAGTTCATCACTTTTTAACTTATACTTATTACTATCAAATTCATCTTTTTAAAATTATGTTTATCGTTTAGATTTTGCATGTTCAAACATTTATAGGTTTATCATTTACAACTTGCAGGTTCATTGTTTTGAAACTATAGGATCATTATTTTTAAACTTACATATATTACTTGCAAAAACTCTGTTTGAAACTACATGTTTATCGTTTAGATTTTGCATGTTCAGACATTTATAAGTTCATCGCTTACAACTTACAGGTTCATATTTTCAAATTTATATGTTTATCGTTTCTAAACTTACATGTATTATTTGCAAATTCATTGTTGATATTTTATAGGTTTATCACTTACAAATTTATTATTTTTATCAAACATATCATATTCAACCTTAAAAATTTTGATTTTCTATCTCTATTTTACTTATTTAATTTCAAATATTATCATTTTAATTTTCAAACTTTTTTTACAATAAAATCAAAATTAAATATATTTATCCCAAATAATAATAATAATAATAATAATAATAATAATAATATTCAAAAATACTAAAAATAAAATCAAATATGCAAATTAAAAAATTTTATCTCTTTAAAAATAAACTTAAAATATATAATTTTTTTATATCTATAAATAAGAAGGAAAAAATGCGTTAAAGAATACGGATCAATCATATAATTTTTTTGATTCATTTCAATTAAGCTTCCTTTCAATTAATCAATAATTTTTTCTTAGATACAAGAAAATGATTCAATTCAAAAGTCAAATATCATAGTTATCAAACGAGCAATCGAAAATGTTTTAAATTAAAAAACGGTGTTGTACTAATTAATTATATACAAAATATCATGTATCCGAATTCATAATATAATTTGAGAACCTTTATTATACTAGTTTTCTTATATAAGGAATGTTAGCAGCACTATCTTTGAGCATTTTTTTCTCTATTAGTCCACTATTTTTAATAAAAAAATATAACATCATTTTTAGGTAAAAATAAATGTAACAAATTTTTTTCTCTTTCATAAAAATGATTAAAACATTAAAATCTATTTTTTTATTTATCATTCTCTCTCCTCTCTCATTTTACTCATATCTCATACCACTTTTTATTATTTTTTTATTAAAATTCAAAAAATATATAAGAAAAATTATGAGAAATTTTTGGATTGATTTTTATAATAAGAACAAAAATTATTTTAAAATTATTAATTGAATAAAAATAGAATAAATGATAAGGCAAAAAAATTTGATAATTAAAAGAATATTAATTTTATTTTTAAATAAATAATAAATCACAAAAAATATAATATAAAATATAATTAATTTTCTTTTCATTTTAGAATTTTCATTGCTCAAATTATTTTATTTTTTCTATATACTTTGTTTCATTTATTATTTTTTTTATTTTAGATTTTTCATTGCTTAAATTATTTTATTTTTTTCTATATATTTTGTTTTATTTATATTTATGATTTTATTTTATCTTTTTATTGGTTTTGTACTTGTTTTTCAAGCATACAGTCTTTTTTAATAAAGAGTGGTTTTGTTTTCAATCTTTGGATATAGAATATTGCTATTAAATTATATACTACAGAATTTTAAGATGAATGATTGCATGGAAAATAATGGCTAGGGATAATTTGGGTATAAATATAATTATATATGATAAGAATCTCATCATCGTGGTTTCATTATATATTCATTTATACTATGTTAAATATAAAGGATTTTATTAAACAATTTAATATCTATATCAATTTATATGTAATGAATAACATATAATAAAAAACGTCAAACTACTACATAAAGTATCATTTGTATTCTAAAAAATTAATCAAAAAATATTTCTTATTTTTTTAGTTTTTTTAAATTTTAATAAAAAAGTGTAAAATAAAAAATTGTGTAGAATATGAGAAAAGAGAGAATAGACAATGATAAATAAAAAAATAAATTTTAATATTTTAGCTAATATTATAAAAAAATCACTATATTTAATTTTATCTAAAAATTATTTTATTTTTTAATTAAAAATAATGGATCAATAAAAAAAATATATATTGAAAGGGAGTACTACTGACGTTTTCTTCTTATATAACTGCTATACATAAGCCTTTTTATAAAATCAAGTTTGCCTTTAGACCTGAATTTCCTATTAGGCTCGGTTCTAGCTTAGCTCGGTTTATAATTGGACATTGACAAAATCCAAAGCTGACCGCTTGGGCTTTTTGTATTTGGTGCATGGGTGTGGAATCTGGATTTTTCTTTTTCTTTTTTTTTTTATAGTTTTTCCTCTGGCAGGGAAAGAATATTATTTTTTTCTTATTTTTTTTATTCTCTATTTTATTTGACGACTTTTTTTAAGGAGAAAATATATATAAGAAAAATAATTTTTTTTTTTTATTTTTTTATTTTTTTCGTCATATTTTAGATTGAAATTATATAAGTAAAATAATAAGAAGAATGAAAAAATAAAACTTACTTTTATTTATTTGGATAATTTTACTGTGAGAGAAGAAAAAAATTATATTATTATATATTTATTATTTTGCATATTATTTTATAAAATAATAAATATTTTATTATACTGATAAATAATCAAAAAAGTAATTTTATAAATAATATTAATATTTTTTTGTTTAATTTTTCAGATTTTCTCTCAAAAATAAGGAAAAAGTGAATAGTAAAAAATAAATGTTATTTTATTTTATTTAATTATTTTCCTTAATTCTTATACAAAGTAAAATGAAAATACATCTTTATTTTATCTCTTTATTTTCTTTTCTTCCATATTTCTTTCTATCCAATTACTTGAGAGCGAAAATTAAAAATTAATTTTTTTCTTACCTTATTTTCCTTTCTTTACAAATAATATAAAATAAAAATGTCTCCTTATTTCATCTTTTTATTTTCATTTCTCTCATATTTTATCTCCTCCCGAATATAGGCTTGAACTTTTCATTCGTTTAATAAAAACTATTAATAAAATTTATTTTACATAATATATAATTTTTTTATCTAGAAATTTTCATTTTAGAAAAACTATATCTTAAAATTTAATTCCTCCCAACCGTGCCAGACTGTACGACAAAAAAAAAAGAAGAAGGAAAGAAATAAAAATAATAATTTAATTACTTCCTACGTCCTTTTCAAGTGTTGTTTTAGGTTTTTGTATAGAAATTAAGAAAATTATTAAATAATCTCAATTTTGTAGAAAAAAAAAAACGAGTATTTGATTCTTATTAGTTAAAATAGATGGATATGAACACTGTAGAGAAAACAAGACAAAAATAATTCTTTAAGTTCATAAAATGACATTTAAAAGAGGACAAAATAATAGCAAAAAAAAAAACAATTAATACTTTTTAATTTGGTAATATGACATTTTAAAATTAAAGAAGAAAAAAAGAAACTTTTTTCAAAGGGACACTTAAAAAAAAATTAGGAAAAGAGTAATTCATATACCTTATAATTTCATTCTATAAAAACTAAAAAAAAATAAAACTTTATTTTGTTATTTTCATTGTTGCGTGAATCTTTAACTTCAGAAGGATATTTCCTTGGATTTGCTCGATAATAGATTAGATTGTACTGGAAACTTACAAAAGTCAATGCATTTACGTTGGCCACGTGACATGAATTGAAGGCACGTTTTTTTATATATATTTAATAGCAACTTATCTAAATCCATTTAAATTTTAAAGTGTAATTTTTTTTATTATGGTTTTGTAATATATTTTAATAAAATAGATAGAGATCATCGGGTATTTATTATTCAAAAAAAGTTGATTACTTTATATATATATGTTATGAGAATTGTTTTATTGTTATTTATTAAATGTAATGATATAATTAATTTTTTATATATTTTTATAAATTGATGAATTAGAAATATAATAGGACTTAGAAATTAAAAATATATTATTATTTTTGAATAATTTGATAAATTATTTTAATTTGAATGTGTGATTTTATATTTTACTTTGTTTTTTAATTTAATTTTATAGTAATTTATGATAAATTGTTAGTTTAAATTTTATTTTATGTAAATTTTGTAATGATAAATGAGATAATTAAACGGATTTAGATATTAATCGGATTTGAAATGAATACAAATATTAATATTATAATTTGAAATAGATTCAAAATGAATTTAAATAGAGATATCTATAATTAAATTCGGATTTGAATAAAACATTTTTCATTTGTATTTTACCAATTGTCGTCTCAAAAGTTGAGTATTATTATGCCAATTGAGCTGGCCCAATTTATCACATGTTTTACTTATTTGATTATTTCACAAAGATCTTTTCAAAAAATTAATTTGCTCACAAAGATCTTTTCATAAAATTAATTTGCCAACAATGAATATTAATAATATTTTTTATTTTTCAACACTCACTATTTAATTAATTGGTAAAAAGAGAAAAAAATAAATTTAAAAATTTATCCTTTCTCACTAGCCAATCAAAATCTAAATATTGAAAACTGCTCTAAAAAATAAAAGTGTTATTAACATTATTATTTGCCAACAAACATAAACTTAGTCAACGCATTTGTGTTCACCATGGGATTTTTTTGTTTACATTAACCATAATATGGCTTCAAGAATTGATGGCACCAACATGCACTGCATGCATTATGTGGTTTGGAGAATAATAATAATAATAAATAAGCATTTTGTCTTTGAAGTTTAAAAAACATATAACATATAAACTGCTATACGAAGTTTAAAAAACATTTAAATTACTTTTTCAGTTTTACTATTTTTATCTAATACAATTTCAAATTTGTCATTTTATCTTATTTTTTCATTTTTTTTGTTTGCATTTTCTCTTAATCCACATTACAATATATTTTTTTTCTTTGATCAACATATTTTTATCATTTTTTTTATTTTCTAATAATTTTTTTTATCATTTTTCAGTTTATAATCAAACAAAATCATTTTTTTTATATGCCACATCACTCTTTGTAATTCTTTGTTGAAAATTGTTACAAAATTTAATGCATCTCTCAAAATTACCTTACAAAAATATTTAGATAGTTATAAAAAAATACATATATACACTATGCATTCAATAATAACATTCACATAAATATTTTATTTAATTCACTATATTATATAAAATATTATTCATAATAATATAAATTACATCATTTGAATTTGGAGACATCATAATTTTTAAATAAAATTATATATAGATATCTAATATATATTAACAAATTGTGGCTATTAGAGACTATAATAAATTGAGTTTAAATTTTAAATTTAGATTAAAATTCAAAATAACTTATGATAATTTTGATATTAAATTAATTTTTTAACTTGTAATATCTACTAATTATATATAAGACTAATATAACAAGAAAATTATTAATATTTATCAAACATTTACCTAATATTTATCTAATATCAATTTTAGTTTGACACAAATTTACATATACCTAATATTTATTCAACATTTACTTATTAATTATTCAGTATTTACCTTTTACTAATATTTAACCAACGAACATTTGTCTAATATTTATTCTATATTTTCTAAACATTTATCTAATAATTACCAAACATTTATACAATATTTAACTTATATTTAACAAATAATTATTTACCTAATATTTACTTGACATTTATTCAATATTATCCAATTTAGTTTGATATAGACTTACAAATACCTAATATTTACTTAACATTTATCTAATAATTGACTGCATTTACCTTTTGTTAATATTTATGCAATATTTACTCACCATTTACTAAATATCAATTTTAGTATATTTATGAGATATTAGTTAATTTTATAAGTATAACCAAAAACTTATTCAGTTGTTTTTAATTTCAAAATGATTTTAATCTTTTTTCAACTCATTAAGTTGAATCTAATAATCTAATTGTTAAATCTAATAATCATATAGATCTTACCACCTTTAATTTGATATAGAATAACAATATTATTTAAAATAATAAAAAACTATAAAAACTAAAACTGAGTTTATATTTTTTTAATACAAAAATATAATAGGAAAAGAAATAATTAAATAGATTGGAGATAATCAGGAAGCAAACAAGAAGAAGAATGGTTATACTATTTGCACAAACTTACAGAGGTCTCACAAATTTTTTGTGAATTTTTGAATTTTGATAGATTTGAAATTTTAAAAGTTGATCTAAATTTGAAAGAAAACTAACCATTTTTTCTATTTTTGAAAATTCTCCACTTTCTTTTCTATTTCTATATGCTCCATCTTTTAGGCCTTTCGCGTAGCCTTCATTTATAGCATGCATGGAGATTTCGTTTTTTTTTTAAATAAAATTTATTTTACATAATATTTAATTTTTTTATCTAGAAATTTTCATTTTGAGAAAACAAACTTTGAATTTTAAATCCTTCCAATTCCAAATGTGTGCCAGAATGTAAGATAAAAAAAAAAGAAAAAAAAATCTGAATTACTTCCTACGTCCTTTTCAAGTGTTGTTTTAGGTTTTTGTATAGAAATTAAGAAAATTATTAAATAATCTCAATTTTGTAAAAAAAAAAAAACGTGTATTTGATTCTTATTAATTGAAATAGATGATAAAAATATATGAGTACTGCAGAGATAACAAGACAAGAATAATTGCTTCAAAAAAAAACAAGACAAGAATAATTCCTTAATTTCATAAAATGCCGTTTAAAAGAGGACAAGATAAGAGCAAAAATAGAGAAAAAAAACAATAATTAATACTTTCCAATTTGATAATATGACATTTAAAAATTAAAGAACAAAAAAATAAACTTTTTTCAAAACGGCACTTAAAAACATTACGAAAGGAGTAATTCATAAACCTTATAATTTCATTTTACAAAAATTAAAATAAAAAAAAAACTTTGTTTAGTTATTTTCATTGTTGCGTGAATCTTTTTTCGGAATGATATTTTCTTGAATTTGCTCAATAATAGAATGTACTGCAAACTTTCAAAAGTGAATGCATTTGCGTTGGCCACGTGACATAAATTGAAAGCACATGTCTTATTTATTTTTTACATTCATAGGCCGAATATTAATATAAAATTCATTACTTTTTACGATGACTAATTTATAGTTGGTCCCCAATTGGCCACATGTTTTACTTATTTGATTATTTCACAAATATCTTTTCATTGAATTAATTTGCTAACAAACAAAAACTTAATTAACGCATTTTCCTTCACCACGTGATTTTTTTTGTTTGCATTTACCATAATATGGCTTCAAGAATTGATGGTACCAACTTGCACTGCATGCATTATGTGGTTTGGAAAAAAAAATTTATCTGGTTTGGAAAAAAAAATATATATATATATATATATATATATATATATATATATATATATATATATATATATATATATATATAAGCATTTTGTCTTTGAAGTTTATAAATTTTCTACCATTAAATTATCCAATTAAAATTTTATTAATTACCAATTTGAAACTAATTTAGTTTTTCAACTAAAAATTTGTTTTAAAAATTTATTCAATTAATTAACTTTGTGAACTATCAGTAATTTGATGCTAGGTTTTTCGAAACAGGGACTAATTAAATTGAACATGTATCTTTTATAAATGCTGCATATTGTCGAGTAGAACTAATATAATTTTTATACAAGTGTCTTCAAAATATTGAAATTTTTTTCATAAATTTAATTTATCACTTTTTAATTTGAGAACCAATTTAAATATTGAATACAAATTATACAAGTTAGCTGTGCCTTCAATTTTTTTCCAAAAAAAAAAAATTAATGAACTCACGAATTATTTCATGAATCCATGTATCAATGCCCAAATGTAAATATATAGAAAACTTTAATGAATCTGTTATCTTTCCCTTTCTTACTTTTTCTAAAAAGCAAACATCAATAGAAGGTAAAGCCAACGAATGCAGAAAAATAATATGAATCATAATATATCAATCGACTTTATTGTAGACTTGCAGTGGTACTAAAATTTCCTGCATGTGAATATACAGTGAAAGGACAAAAAAAAAAAGAAGCTGAACCCCAATGTTAAGTTAATACAAAATAATAATAATAATAAATAAATAAATAAATTTGAACTTAGCAGGGAATTTTCATGTTAAAAATGGATGTTAAATTTACCTTATATATACCAAAAACTTGTTAAGATAGAGTTTTGCAGCTAAGCCATTATACCAAGTAAGTAGCTACCCGTGAGATCTTAATGCCCATCCCTCAAGCCGTTAGCACTAAATATCTGAAACGTCTGGAATGCGAAGATATCAAAAATAAACACTGTAAGTGCATGCATGGTTAAATACTGTAAGACTTGTAGCTGTGTTATCACGTCAAAAATAAATTTTAAACCTAATTAACTCACTTCTACAAAAGATTGTTAAGAAACTCTCAAATTATTTCACTACATAAATGTGCAATTAATGCTTAACAGTATTGTATGATTTATTTGCGATGAAACACGTTGAAACATTCATAACCAACGTGATAGGTCTTTATGGTAAGGAATAACAAAGAAATGCTTCTTCCACTTTTTATCATACACTTTCAGTATAAAAAGAAAAATTCTTTCATTTATAAAATATCATTATTTTTATGATAAAAACTAGTGTATTATAAAAAAAGATATATATCTTTTTTATATTAGAAGTGTATAGTGTAAAGTACATAAAAAAATGTTGGTAGTATGACTCAAAAAATAATAATAGAAATAAAAACAAGATTAATTAAATACATGCAAACAAAAGAAAAAGGAATCAAAAAAATGGACCACAAATAAATTAACCCATCAATAAAATGAAGGAAAAACGCGAACAACATTGAGAAAAACATTTAGAGTCTTGAAACACTGCATCAATAGCAAGCAGACCATTATAAATACCCAGCCAAGGGGTGAAGTGAAAGCCAGGAAAGGAATTAAGTTGATTTGCTTCATTAAGAGATAATGGCAAAAGATTTAAGTTATTTCCTTTGTGTTTTAAGTTTTTGTGTTAGTCTCAGCCTTGTGTATCCACTTAGCTGCTATGCTGCGGATGATAACTACCTCTTCATCTTTGGGGACTCTCTCTTTGACCCTGGAAACAACATGATATTCAACCCCAACATCCCATCCTCTAGGTGTCCTTTTGGCATGACCTTCTTCCACAGGCCTACAGGAAGATTTTCTGATGGTCGTTTAGTTCCTGATCATATTGGTAACTAGTTATTAAACTTCATCTCCATTTTATATGTTCTTATTTCCCCCTCATCTTCTAATTCGTTCAATTTCGTATATAATGATATAAAAGGAAACAAATAGTAGTTAATATTGTTCGGTCCATGAATAAAAAATCATATATATTTGTGCAAGTAAAATATGCTTAGTTATTAAAACACCCTATTTTTCCTTGAATGCAGCTACCAAGTTGAATCTATCCTTTATGCCTCCAATTATGGATGAAGAAGCAAATTTCACATATGGTGCCAATTTCGCTTCTGCTGGGTCTGGTGTTTTCGATCACCACCCAAATGCTGTAAGACATTCATTACTAAAGAACTTTTTTTTTTTTTTTGAAAAAATTCGAATATATAGATAATTCATTTTTCATCTTAATCTTGGGTTACAAAACGATTTGGTTTGCAGATTAACCTTCCAAAGCAGTATATCAACTACACAAACGTTGCTAAAAAGTGGGCAGCAGAACTGGGTGATGCCGAAGCCAATAGGAGATTAAGGAAAGCCGTTTACCTGATAAGCGCGGGTGGTAATGATTATTTTTCCTATGGCACAAACAACCGTAATGCCAGCTTCATACAATTTCAAGGCTTTGTTGAATCTGTAATTACAGACTTAACCAAAGTTATCAAGGTACAATTAATTTTACTTAAAGTACACAAGAATCTAATTTGAAACCAATTAAGGGATTGATTGATTAATTCATATATATATATAATTAATGTCACAGGATATTTATAAAATAGGAGCAAGGAAATTTATGTTTCAGAATGTTCAACCCCTTGGTTGCTTACCAATGATCCAACAACGATTCGACATCACTGATGGATGTGCCCGACCCCCATTAACACTCGCAGTGCTCCACAATAATGCTTTATTTAAAATGGCCGAGTCCATAAAGAATTCTCCTGACTACTCTGAATTTACTTATTCCATCTTCGATGCTTTCACTCTCCTCGGAGAAAGGATTAGAGTTCCTGAAGAACATGGTGGGTATATAATTAAATTTGAAACTCCTTTTAACCATTTCTTGATCATTAATTAATATTCCAAATCGCCTCTTTAAATTAATTACTTAAGCCTTGATTTTTCTTATGTATGAAGGTTTCAAGGTAGGGGATGCGGCATGCTACGACAGGGGGGCACAGCCTGGGACTTCAGGCCTTAAAGAGGTGAATTGCAGAGACTCAACGGGACAACAATTTGATGGAATTGTATGCAGTAACCCAGAGGAGCATGTGTTTTTTGATGATGGCCATAACACCGACGAGTTAAACCGCCAGTTGGCCGACATACTTTGGAGCGGAGGTCATGAAGCTGTGTATCCATATAACTTGAAGCAACTCATTGCAATTGATCCCACTCTCACCACTTGCTCTAAGAGAAAGTCTCTCTGTGCTGTTTAATTATTCCTTAGTTAATTAATAGCCTTAATTAGATGAATAATGGCATGTGCTTTAGCTAAATATATTGCCCCTATTCCCTGATGGATTTTCTTACCTATATCTTGTCTGCAGAGCATCGAATCAATAAAAGAATGTCATGCAAGTTATTTTACTTGTAAAGTGTTCTCTCATTTGCTTAATCTATATAGACCCGATCTAAATGTTTTAATTATCCTATTGAAAATTTCTTATCAATTTAAAAATAAGCTCTTTTAGGTTCCCAAGAGGAATATTTATATTAATTCGGTCAGAAAGCAAGCTAATTCCGCAGTGCATTTTCTTGCTTCTTTCATTCATGATGATAGTTGAATAAAATTTCCTCTTTGAGTTAAAAAAAAAGTTTCCAGGAGTATAGTACTTTCAGTTCCCTAACTACTGGCCACCTGGTTGTTGAGGCCATTCATGGAATGCATACATAATGGAATATTTTTAATTACCCACATGATATCATGACTATATATTCATTTAAATATTATGTTTATTATGCACTATCATGGTAATATATATAATTAAGAACAGAAATTAAATTTTAATATAATAACCAACTGATTAGATTAATTAATAAAAAAATGAGGCGAATCTAAATAAAAAATTTTCGTGAATGAAACTAATTGATAATGAAGAAGTTGCATTTTTTTTTTCTGGAATTGCATAACGGACCTTGAGGCCCATTTTTGCTTGAAAGCATAACAAAAACTTTTGATATCACAACCCGAGGCCCATTATATGCATGGATAGATTTAATGATTAGGGGGAAAAAAAGGTCGGTCAGATTTTAATTTTTATCTCATAATTAACTCTTTATATAAGAAAATCTCAATTTCGAATCTGTCAATAACATAAACCATTAAACGCCCTTACCTACACTCCGTAAAAATAAATAAATAAAAGTTTATAAATTTATTTAATGCTTTTTGTTTAAATCTAAATCACCTCTCAAATTCTCACATCTCCAAGTTTCTTAGGTCACCTGCTTGATATCCTGATTAAGAAATGGTGTTTTCCACCAAAATAAACATTTACTGGTATTTTTTTCACCAAAATAAATATCTACTAATACTGTACGCTGTATAATAATTACCAAACATTTATGCTTTCTGAAATATTAGTTGCCCATAGGTTGAATATAAATAAAGTTATTAAATTGAACTAAATTAAAGTAGTTATTAATTATTCTTTTGGTCCTGTTTTTTGTTTTGACTATTAAGTTTTCAATAAAAAGTCACAATAGGAAAAAAAATTAATTTTTTTAATAATTAAAAAAGATAAAATAAATAGTTTATGTATTAGTATTTTTTTTTTTGGGTTCATAAATAGTCATTTTCATTTTTTATTCTCAAGACACGTGAGGATTAATTAAGGTGCGAAGAAGTCCAGATATTCAGTTTGCCATTTTTTCATGCATCATTCATTTAATCAATGATGCATTAATTAAATTAATGATAAATAAATCTGTATCTTCATTTTCACTTTCAATCAAGATAATTTAAATTCATATCATGCATGTGCGAATCCATATATATTTATTAAGAGGTGTGGATATGATCCCATCCTTAGTTAATCACACGACTGAGTACTGACTTTGCATGCATCTATGCTTTTATTATTAAAAAATTGAAGAGTGTATGAAATGTTTAAGATCCGAGTTTGCGGGGTATATCGCAAGGAGCTTTTTCATAGAATATTCATGTTGCTTCTTCGCAAAACAAGGTATTTGGGGCATTCTATACCCAAAAAAAAAAAGAAGAAGAATTTAGGGACAAAGTAACAAAAACAGACAAATTCAGACGCTGAGTTTTGCTATAAATAAATAAACCTTTTAGTTTTTACTAATGAACTTTAAAAAGAAAAATAAAATTTAGCATCTGAGTAATAATGGGTAAGGAAATCAATTAAGTAAACTTTCAATTTTTCTTTATTTAGTTGCACAAATTCGTAAACTTTAAGAGTGAAAATATTTTTTTCCCCTAAAACTAAAGATGACAATGTTTAGTAATGACGGCTCTGTAAAGGAAGAAAGCGGAGAAACAAGAAAGGGGGGAGAGATCTTCCGATCAAATTTCTTTATTCGAAAAAAAAGGCGGTTAATTGAATTTGCGTTTTTTGAAAACAAGCGAGCAACAATGGTTAAGAAAAACGCAACGTATCAATCTGATATATAAACTCCCAAACCGTTCTCTCTCTGTCTTATTCAATCCTTCATGTTTTCCTTGAACACACACACACAGTAAAAAAAAAAAAAAAATTGGAAAACATTTTCCAAATAGAATTTACTCAGTAAAGTAAAGATCGAGAGAGGGAATAGTACCAGCAATGGGCTTCTCCTCTTCTTCTCTTCTACTTTCCTTTTTTACGCTTTTGTTAGTGGCTAGTTGCTACTCACGCCACCACTCTCAAAGGTAATTCCCTGTTTAAATTGCATGCCTATAAAGTTTTGATGAGTTTAACATATGTATAATTATGTGGGTATCTGTTTTTTCTTTTATTTTGTCTGAAAATTATATATATATTATTCTCTTCTCAATACTGATGATTGTAATATTTTATATTTTGTCTTGTAAGTTTGAATTGAATTTGAAGAATTAGAATGACGACATGTAAAATTGTTAATCGATAAATTCTGAAAATTCAAAGTATTATTTGTTCAATATTTTTTTTTATAGTCAATGCATTTTTGTTGAACATTTATTTTTATATTTAAGTTGAGTTTTTAATTTCTATTTTATTTTAAATGATACTTTGTAGTTTATAATTAATATACATGTGAAGGAAATTTGGAAGTTTTATGGTATTAAAAATTGATTTTATGGGTTGTAATTTAAATAAATAATGGTTTGTGAATATTTAAGTAAAAATTGATGGTTAACCGATCAAAAACTAACGATTAAATAAATTTAGTAGACTAATTAAAAATTTTATTTTATAATTTTATAATTAATAGACTTTAATTTAAATAAAATATATAGTCGTTAATTGATTAAGCGATCCATTTCCACCTTTAATAATACTCCTCCTAGGTAAGAGAATTGGCAACAATAATAATGACATTTAATAATAATTATAATAGTGATCCAATGTGGTCTTCCAAGTTCGCATACAACCAGTTGGAACTGCGCCATACCAGTAAGAACTAAGAAGGATATAATGTTACAGCCCATTTGATATATATGATTGATAAAATTAGTAATAAATTTTATGTTTGATTCAAAAATTAAGTATGACTCAGTAATTTTAAAACTTAATATATTCATAGAATGAATTTTAACTAGTATTCACATCTTTTCATGTCTTTACTATATTTTTTCCATGAATAGTTTTATTTTAGTTTTTAATTTATAATTTTCAAAAAGCAAAATTAATGGCAAAATGCGAACCAAACGGGCAATTTCTTAAGTTTACTAATTTTTCAAATTGCAAATTGAAGTTAGTCATTAATGATGAATTTGAGAACGTGTCAATTTAAATTTTTAATATTTTTATGTAATAACCTGAATTTTTGACTTAATTATTAATTTTAACTTTTTGAAGCAACCATTTATCTTGGCGTTAAGCTAGTAAGGTAGAAAAAAAAAAAAAAAAAAGAGGTTTTCTTGAAAAATGCCGCATTTTCGTGGGAATTCATGTGAAAGAGAGAGAAAACAAATCCTGAAACCCAGCGACCAGATTCACAAATTTCCACCTATATAGCAGATGACACTAAGAGGAAAAAATAGGGAGCAATATTAGAAACAAGAGGGAAGGAAAAATCACAGCCTTCGCCTGAAGAAACTAACTTCAAAATCAAAGCTATATGGCACTTAGTATAAGGTGTTACCACCTCCTGCTCGCAATCTTATGTGCAGCAGCGGTGAACCCAATTGGGTGCTACGGCCAGCAGAAAGAAAAGAAATTGCTGTTTGTGTTTGGGGCCTCACTTTTTGACCCGGGCAACAACCAGTACCCCGACGGCCACTATATCCGAAACCCTGCTTCTTCTTACCCTTATGGGATGAGCCTTCACAACCATTCCACTGGCAGAATCTCTGATGGCCTTATAATCCCTGATTTTATCGGTATACTTAACCACATTAATTTATCTATGTTTATACATTTGTAGACTGAAATCCTAGCAGTTGATAAATTGTGACTACTAACTCATGGTTCCATTGGTTGCAGCACTGTATGCGAAGTTGAACCTCCTCCCTCCATTCATGAAGCCAGGAGCTAAATTCACCGATGGAGCTAATTTTGCTGCAGGCGGAGCTGGGGTTCTAAAAGGAGCTGGGATTACTACGGTATGAACGAAATAATTAAATTTTATTTATATCTTTCTTTCTGTAATTAAGATAATAGGATCGCCTAACGGTATGCGCTTTAAATTTCAGATGAATCTTAACACACAACTAACCGATTTCAAGAAGGTGGTGAGTTCAATGGAGCAAAAAGTAGGCGAGGCAGAAGCTAAGAAGATTCTGATGAGATCAGTTTTCTTGTTTGACTTTGGAGGTAATGATTACTTAAGCTATGTCTCCAATTTCCCAAATGCTACACAAGCTGAACGAACCCAATACGTTAATACGCTGATTGGCGACCTAACAAATGGATTCAAGGTACAAATATTTTCTGAATTTGATAACAGAAATCTCTAACATTCTTAATTGTACAATAATTAATAAATTGAACTAATTAATGAGTGTCTTGAGTTTGAACAGGAATTATACGACATTGGATTGAGAAAATTAGCAAGCCTGAATGTTGGACCATTAGGTTGCTATCCAATGATTAGATCAAGGTACCCTGAATTGATCAATGATACCTGCGTCAAGAGCCTTCAAACAATTGCAGCTCAACACAACAAGGCTCTGTCCAATGCCTTGAAGAAGTTGCAGACCCAATTACCTGGATTCAAATATTCAATTTTTGATTACTTCCATGCCCTCACTGCTAGAATGGAGAATCCAACCAGATATGGTGCATATTTTATACAGATTATCTCTGAAATTTCTAGCTTGGACTAGATCTAATTCATTATTTATGAACTGAACCAATAATATATATATATATATATATATATATATATAATCTGACTCATTTCATGAGTAAAAATGCAAAACAGGTCTAAAATAAGAATTTATTTCTTTCCTTAATTTTCTTGACTGATCTAACAAAATTTTACTGTTTTCCTGTGTGATGAAGGGTTCAAAATAGGACAAAGTGGATGTTGCGGAAGTGGGTTGTATAATAGTGGAGGATGCGGCGGAGACAGGCCGTACAATGTATGCAGTAATCCTAGTGAATATGTGCTATTTGATGGTGCCCATCATACTCAGAGAACAAATAAACAACTTGCCCAATTCTTGTGGAATGGAATACCAAAAATGACTGAGCCCTATAACATGAACCAATTGTTTGAATTTGCTTAATTAGTATACTCATCTTGCAGGCATACTGCCATTACTGTATCTTTTTATCATAAATTTTTTACCTTTTTATGTTCATGTTGTAGTTTACCTGAGACTGAGAGTATAATAAATAAAATTTTGTTTTAATTTGGTTTTAACATTAATCTTCTCTGGCAATGTTATTTCATTTATCATGAGGCCAATTTGTTGTTGATTATATCTTGTACTATTATTTTTTATTTTTTATTTTTTAAATAGCATGTTCACCCTATTTATTCTTATATGAGTCTCATAAAATTAAAAATGAGAATATGTATTATTCAAAAATAAAAAAGGTAATAGAGAAGATAATATATATCAAAAATGTATTTAGCTTTTGCGTAAATACTTAATTCACAAAAATTATATAGCCCAAAGATCCAAATTAACACCAAGCTAAGGAAATAATTATATTAATATATAAAAGATTATTTCCATGAATTTACAACATATATACTTTAATTGCAGTAGATCCCCTTGGAAGAGTTATTTGTTTGTTTTCCCTTTTAATCAAACTTCCACTTTTCTCTTCTCTTAATTCTCTATTATTTTTTTTACTTTGAAGTTGCAGAGAATGTTGATTCTCTTAGTGTTGTGTGAAAACGCAACACTTCTTTTTATATCTAATAGAGACTTTAACAATCCATTAGTTTTATAACTTTTCTCTAATTTTAGACCAATAGAATATATCCATCACGGGTGGATAGTTTTCTAACATTTTCTGTTGCATATGATGGCAGGAGAATGACAATGAACGACAGGAAAATGACAATGAACAGCAAATGAATGTAGGTGGTGATCCAAGTATTGAAGATAGTGCAGAAGCAGCAGCTGTTGATCACATCAAATCAGTCAAGCCGAAATAGCCGATCGGAGATAAATAATGTAACAGCGCAGCAGCTGAATTCAATTGGCTCGTACCTTGGTATTCATTCCGTTAGTTGGTTAGTATTGGCGGGAAGAAGCTGTTAGGCAGTTAGTGAGCTCGTATATATATATATACACTATGATAGCAAGATCTTTGTATATGAATTGAGCGAAATGTACAATGCTGTTTTTGATTGGAAGTAATAACGAATTCAATTAATATTCCTCTCTCTCTCTATCTCTCTCTCTGATTCTTTCTCTTCTCTTCTCTTCTCTTCTCTTCTTCATCTTTCTTCTCATCTCTGTTCTTGAGTGGGTTATGGTTTTTGAAGCCCAAGAACGCAACATTTTCCAATTGCTTGGAGGGACCAAAAGAAAAGAAAAAAAAAGTTTTTTTTTTTGGGTGAATATTTCAAACACGAAATCTTGACTCATAGAACCAGATTTTCAATATTATTAAGTCAAAATTTATTGTTGATTTTAAACTTAAAGCAAACATGAAGATGAAGAAGAAGATACGCACCTCTGACCCAAAACTAAAGGACAAGCGTTACTGGACAAGTTTGATATGTGACCTATAACACCTGATAAACATGACAAACCCGAGAAATCTTCAACGTGGGGACGGGAAATTTTTCACGACATTGATAATTATTTAGTTTCATCTTGAAAATGAAAATTTAAGTCTAAATCTAAATAAGATTCCAAGACTTTATAATTGCCTTTTTTTCCTAGAATTCTTATCTAAACTCAATGTATATTTCATCCATGAATCCAGCTAACGAAATTAATCTAATTTTTATTAAGTAAGAACTAATTATATATATATATATATATATATATGAAAATGTTACTGAATCGATTCATAAATAAATATATAAATTTAATTTATATTGATCGTAAAAGTTTCGAAGATAATTCAGTAATTGCAAAAATCTATATCTATTTTTTTTTTAAAAATTCGATCCATGATCTATGAGCAAAGCCTGTAAGTCTAAAACAAAAGGTCTCATACATAAAATAATTTTTTATAATTCCTATATATATATATCATTGACTCAATACATCCTCGAAACTCACGAGTGAAATGTAGTTTGAAGGTGATTCATGTCATCCTCCAATCTACCATTACCTAAAATGCGACTCCTACAACAAAATGTACGACTACTTTACAATTAGATCAAAATTGACAAAATTAAAAATAAAAAACAAATTTAATTAGAAGTTCATAATAATATTATTTTTCTCGTTGAATTTTTAGCTTTAATTTCATCTCATACTATAGCTAATTGCCAATGGGCTACATCATCCCTCTTTACATCACTTCTCTCGTCATTGATTTTATTATAAATTTGTTTTTAAATTAATTTAGTTTCTATTTATGAACTTCAATAAGGAAAAGGAATGCATGAAGCGTCTTCTCAATTACAATCAAAGTAATAATAGTAAAAGAAATCAATTAAATAAAATTTCAATTTATCATTACTTAATTATATAAATTTCTAAAGTTTAGCTAGGGATAACAAATTTTTCTATCTAAAACTAATGTAACGATTCACCGACAAATTTTAATATTATAATTTGTTATCAATGGATCTGATGCATAATTAAATTTATGAACGGATGTAAACAATTAAATTAACAAGGAATTTCCTTCTTCTTTCCAATGACTATATCCCTTTGCAGTGATCTGATTTGGGCAGTTATATAGTTCTACATGGATGATGGATGGATGTATGGATGCAACATATATATATATATATATATATATATATATATATATATATATATATATAAAATTGGAACTAGACTTAAATTTACAAAATTTGACCAAAAAGTAAAAAAAAAAAAAATGTATTCGATCGATAAGAGTGAATTAAGCAGATGACTATCTTTTAGTTGACCCCATATATATGCTGGTGTATTATGTCATGAGTTGCGTCACTTATAAAGGAGAGAATTGGTGCTCCACTTCAGATCTTCTCAGAATTTTTTTTTTTTCGAACTTACATGTATTATAGGTGATTATTTTTAAATTTTAAAGCTGTATATTTTTCGTTTAGATATTTTATATTCAAATATTTATAGGTTCATCGCTTATAACTTATAAATTCATATTTTTGAAATTATATATTTATCTTTTCTAAACTTGCATGTATTATTTGCAAATTCACTGTTAATATTTTATAGATATATCACTTAAAAGTTTATTATTTTTACCAAATACATCATCTTCAACTTCAAAAAATTCGATTTTTTGTCTTTATGTTACTTATTTAATTTCAAATATCATTATTTTCATTTTCAACCATTTTTTCATAATAAAATAAAAATTAAATATATTTATCTCAAATAATAATAATCAAATATGCAAATTAAAAAATTTATCTCTAAAAATAAACTTAAAATATATAATTTTTTTTATATCTGTAAATAAAAAGAAAAAGAATGTGTTAAAGAATACGGATCAATCGTATAAATTTTTTTTGATTCATTTTGATTAATCTTTCTTTCTATTAATCTGTAATTTTTTTCTCAAGAAAATGATTCAATTCAAAAGCCAAATATCGTAGTTCTCAAAACGAGCAATTGAAAATATTTTAAATTAAAAAACAGTTTTGTGCTAATTAATTATATACATAATATTATACATCTGAGTTCATGATATAATTTGAGAGCTTTATTGTGCTAGTTTCTTATACGAGGACTGCTAACAATACTATCTTTTATCACTTTCTTCTCTATTGGTCCACTATTTTCAATAAAAAAATATATAACATCATTTTTAGGTAAAAATAAATGTAATAATTTTTTTTCTCTCTCATAAAAATAACTAAAACATTAAAATCTATTTTTTTTATTTATCATTCTCTCTCCACTCTCATTTTACTCATATATCATATCACTCTTTATTCTTTTTTATTTTTTTTATTAAAATTTAAAAAATGTATAAGAAAAATTATTAGAAATTTTTGGATTGATTTTTATAATAAGAACAAAAATTATTTTAAAATTATTAATAGAATAAATGATAAAGAAAAAAAATTTGATAATTAAAAGAATATTAATTTTATTTTTAAAGGAATAAAAAACCACAAAAAAATATAATATAAACTATAATTAATTTTCTTTTCATTTTAGAATTTTCATTGCTCAAATTATTTTATTTTTTCTATATATTTTGTTTCGTTTTTTATATTTTTCATTGCTTAAATTATTTTATTTTTTCTATATATATATTTTTTATTTCTATTTATGATTTTAGTTTTCTTTTATTTTATCTTTTTATTGGTTTTGTAATTGTTTTTCAAGCACACAGTCTTTTTTTTAATAAAAAGTGGTTTTGTTTTCAATCTTTGGATGTAGAATATTGATATTAAATTATACACTACGAAATATTAAGATGAATGATTGTATGGACAATAATGACTAGAGATAATTTGGGTATAAACACAATTATACATGATAAGAATTCCATTATCATGAATTCATTCATGCTATGTTAAATACTAAAGACTTCATTAAACAATTTAAAATCTATATCAATTCATATGTAATAAATATCATATAATTAAAAGTGTCAGACTACTGCATAAAGTGTAATTTGTATTCTCAAAAATCAATTAAAAAATAAATTTTATTTTTTATAATTTTTTTAAATTTTAATAAAAATGTAAAAAAAAGAATAAAAAGTTGCGTGAGATATGAGGAAAGAGAGAATAGACAATGATAAATAAAAAAATAAAATTTAATATTTTAACCATTATTATAAGAAAGAAAAAATCTCTATATTTAATTTTATCTAAAAAAATTATTTTTTTTATTAAAAATAGTGGATCAATAAAAAATGGTATTAGTGACCTTTTCTTCTTATATAACTGCTATACATAAGACTTTTTATAAAATCAAGTTTGCCTGACCTGAATTTCCTATTAGGCTGGGTTCTAGCTTAGCTCGGTTTATAATTGGACATTGACAAAATCCAAAGTTGACTGCTTGGGCTTCTTGTATTTGGTGCATGGGCCAGGAATCTGGATTTTTTTTTTTTTTCTAGTTTTATATGGTCCTTCTTTTATGCTTTGTTTGGGAACTTTTCCTCTAGCAGAGAAAGAATTTTTTTTTTCTTATTTTATTTTTCATTTTCTATTCTATTTGAAAGAGGGAAAATATATAAGGAAAATAAATTTTATTTTTTATCTTTATTTTTTTTTATCATATTTTGGATTGAAATTATATAAATAAAATAACAAGAGGGATAAAAAATAAGACTTACTTTTATTTATTTAGAAAATTTTGTTGTGAGAAGAAAAAAATTATATTATTATATATTTATTATTTTGCAAGTTATTTTATAAAATAATAAATATTTTATTATATTGATCAATGATCAAAAAAGTAATTTTATAAGTAATATTAATATTTTTTGTTTAATTTCTCATATTTTCTCTCAAAAATGGAGAAAAAGTGAAGAGTAATTTTGTTTGTTTGCCCTTTTAATCAAACTTCCACTTTTCTCTTCTCTTAATTCTCTATTATTTTTTTTACTTTGAAGTTGCAGAGAATGTTGATTCTCTTAGTGTTGTGTAAGAACGCAACACTTCTTTTTATTTTTTATTTTTTAAATAGCATGTTCACCCTATTTATTCTTATATGAGTCTCATAAAATTAAAAATGAGAATATGTATTATTCAAAAATAAAAAAGGTAATAGAGAAGATAATATATATCAAAAATGTATTTAGCTTTTGCGTAAATACTTAATTCACAAAAATTATATAGCCCAAAGATCCAAATTAACACCAAGCTAAGGAAATAATTATATTAATATATAAAAGATTATTTCCATGAATTTACAACATATATACTTTAATTGCAGTAGATCCCATTGGAAGAGTTATTTGATTGTTTGCCCTTTTAATCAAACTTCCACTTTTCTCTTCTCTTAATTCTCTATTATTTTTTTTACTTTGAAGTTGCAGAGAATGTTGATTCTCTTAGTGTTGTGTAAGAACGCAACACTTCTTTTTATATCTAATAGAGACCTTTAATAATTCATTAGTTTTATAACTTTTCTCTAATTTTAGATCAATAGAATATATCCATCATGGGTGGATAGTTTTCTAACATTTTCTGTTGCATATGATGGCAGGAGAATGACAATGAACGACAGGAAAATGACAATGAACAGCAAATGAATGTAGGTGGTGATCCAAGTATTGAAGGTATAGTGCAGAAGCGGCAGCTGATGGTCACATCAGATCAGTCAAGCCGAAATAGCCGATCGGAGATAAATAATGTAACAGCACAGCAGCTGAATTCAATTGGCTCGTACCTTGGGATTCATTCTGTTAGTTGGTTAGTATTGGCGGGAAGAAGCTGTTAGGCAGTTAGCAAGCAGTTAGTGAGCTCGTATATATATACACTATGATAGCAAGATCTTTGTATATGAATTGAACGAAATGTACAATGCTGTTTTTTATTGGAAGTAATAACGAATTCAATTAATATTCCTCTCTCTCTCTCTATCTAATTCTTTCTCTTCTCTTCTCTTTTGTTCTTCATCTTTCTTCTCTTCTCAGTTCTTGAGTGGGTTATGGTTTTTGAAGCCCGAGAACGCAACATTTTCCAATTGCTTGGAGGGACCAAAAGAAAAGAAAAGAAAAAAAAAAGTTTTTTTTGTTATACACGAAATCTAATGACTCATAGAACCAGATTTCAATATTATTAAGTCAAAATAATTTATTGTTAATTTTAAACTTAAAGCAAACATGAAGATAAAGAAGAAGATACGCACCTCTGGCCCAAAACTGAAGGACAAGTTTGATACGTGACCTATAACACCTGATAAACATGACAAACCGGAGAAATCTTCAACGTGGGGACGGGAAATTTTTCACGACATTGATAATTATTTAGTTTCATTTTGAAAATGAAAATTTAAGTCTAAATCTAAATAAGATTCCAAGACTTTATAATTACCTTTTTTTCCTAGAATTCTTATCTAAACTCAATGTATATTTCATCCATGAATCCAGCTAACGAAATTAATCTAATTTTTATTAAGTAAGAACTAAATTTATATATATATATATATATATATATATATATATATATATATATCAAAATGTCACTGAATCGATTCATAAATAAATATATAAATTTAATTTATACATATATTGATCGTAAAAATTTCGAAGAGCATTCAGTAATTGCAAAAATCTATATCTAAAAAAATTTTAAAAATTCGATCCATGATCTATGAGCAAAACCTGTAAGTGTAAAACAAAAGGTCTCATACATAAAATAATTTTTTATAATTCTTGTATATATCATTGACTCAATACATCCTAGAAACTCACCAGCAAAATGTAGCTTGACCGTGATTCAAGTCATCCTCTAGGGGTGAGCAAAACCGAACCGAAGATTAAATCAAATCGAATTTAATTAAATTTGGTCTATTCAGTTTAGTTTGTTAAGTTTGATTTTTTTCTAATATTTCGGTTTATTTAGTTCGGTTCAATTTTAAATATTAAAAACCGATTAAACCGAACCGATCGAAATTTTATTTATATATATATATATTAAATATATTTTATAGTGATTTATTCTAATTTGTAGTCAAAAAAATTATAGTTTATGATAAATAGAAAATCGTAATTAATTATGAAAATTTATTTCAATTTATATTAACTAATTTAAATTTAGAGTAATAAATAAATTTATAATAATTGATTTTAATTTATACTAATTTATAAAATTGTGATAATTAAATTTAATCGATAGTAATTTATAAAATTATATTAATTGATTATTATATATTATAATTGTTAAAGTTATTGATAAAATATATTAATAATTATTATAATTTATATTAATTAATTAATTAATAAAACCGATTAGACCGAATAGAAATATTTCAGTTAGATTAAATTTAATTTTTATTATTACTCAGTTTGATTTTTTAAAATTATTATTCAGTTTAATTTTTTAAAATTCAATTCGGTTCAATTTTAAACTTAACCCGCATATGCTCACCCCTACCTCCAATCTACCGTTACCTAAAATGCGACTCCTACAATAAAATCTATGACTAATTTACAGTTAGATCAAAATTGACAAAATAAAAAAAAAAATTATAATAATATTATTTTTCTCGTTGAATTTTTAGCTTTAATTTCATGTCACATCATCCCTCTTTACATCACTTCTCTCGTCATTGATTTTATTATCAATTTTATTCAATTAATTAACTCTGCTATCAATTTTTTTAAAAAAATTAATTTAGTTTCTATTTATGAACTTCAATAAGGAAAAGGAATGCATGAAACTTCTTCTCAATTACAATCAAAATAATAATAGTAAAAGAAATCAATTAAATAAATTTTCAATTTATCATTACTTAATTATATAAATTTCTAAAGTTTAGCTAGGGCTAACACATTTTTCTATCTAAAACTAATGTAACAATTCACCGACAAATTTTAATATTATAATTTGTTATCAATCGATCTGATGCATAATTAAATTTATGAACGGATGTAAACAGTTAAATTAACAAGGCATTTCCTTCTTCTTTCCAATGACTATAACCCTTTGCAGTGATCTGATTTGAGCAGTTATATAGTTCTACATGGATGATGGATGGATGCAACATATATATATATATATATATATATATATATATATATATATATATATATATATCCCATGACACTATAGTTTTTACACTTCAAAAATAAAACCCTCAATTTTTATTTATAAAAAAAATTGGAACTAGACTAAAAATTTACAAAATTGACCAAAAAGTTAAAAAAAAAAAAAGAATGTATTCGATCTGTTAAATGATAGAGTGAATTAAGCATATGACTATCTTTTAGTTGACCCCATATATATGCTGGTGTATTATGTCATGAGTTGCGTCACTAAAGGAGAGAATTGGTGCTCCACTTCACATCTTCTCAAGAAATTGTTTTCTTCTATAACTGCAAGTCAAAGTTTACCACTTTGGATTAATTAGTAGTATATGAGTCCACATTTAAGATCATAGTACTAAGACACCTATGTAATGAAAATTCTATAACACATAGAGTGGGATGTGGGGACGGTGTCGAAAGCCATTTTACTTTTTTTTATTTATTTATTTTCTTTTCATTGTGTGGTTCATATAGCATACTGCAATATTTTAAAGATAAAACAAATTTACAAATCTCGCTCATGTAATTAAAAAAAATATTTTTTCGTTTCCTAAGACTTGTGGGACTCAATGTCATTAGAACCCATAAAAAGGATAAAATAAAACTAAAAAGAAATTAATTAAAGGACACATAATTGATTATATATATATATATATATACAGGGAAGTGATGTTAAAGAATTCAAAATTGTTTATGCATTAAATTAATAAATTAAGTTTATATCTATAAGGATTATATATTTGATTAAATTTCATGTATGATATGGCTACATGTTTGTGTAATTAAGAATTTGAAGTGTACCTTTAAATACACACGTCTTTTTTTTCTTTTTTGAAGATTTTAAATACGCACGTTAATTAAAGCTTTTCATGCATGTTGTTTTAAGAAAATTAATTACTAGAGTTCCAGTTCTTTTTTAGCATTTCTCCCACAAGTGGAAATTATCTCCCAAGTAGTAAAATATGAAAAAAAAAAACGAGAAACTAATTTAACTGCTATTTAATAAAAAATAATTTAACTAGGTTAAATATATTAAAAAATTAAATTAATTATGAATTACTATATATAAAATAATAAATACTTTTCATGTAAGATAAATTATTACGGATCATGTCTAGACTGATGTTTTGCATTATAAGGTATTCTTTTAAAAACGCGGCCTTTTCGTGGGAATTCATGTGAAAGAGAGAAACAAATCCTGAAACCCACCGACCAAATTCAGAAATTTCCATCTATAAATAATTAAATGAGAGATGGCACTAGGAGGAAACCATACGGAGTAACGGAGCAAATTAGAAACAAGGAAAAAGGTAAAATCAGAGTCTTTTGCATAGAAAAACAAATTAATTTCAAAATCAAAAGCTAAATGGCAGTTGGTGTAAGGTGTTACCACCTCCTGCTCGCTATTTTATGTGCAGCAGTAGTGAACCCAATTGGGTGCTACGGCCAGCAGAAAGAAAAGAAGCTGCTGTTCGTGTTTGGGGACTCACTTTTTGACCCAGGCAACAATCAGTACCTCGGCGGCAACCATAGTGGAGGCCCTGCTACTTCTTACCCTTATGGGATGAGCCTTCACAACCATTCTACTGGCAGAATCTCTGATGGTCTTGTAGTCCCCGATTTTATAGGCACGAGTTTTGCATACTTATTAATCACATTAATTTTATGTTTATAATTCAGAGTAAAATCCCAGTTGATAAATTAGGAAATACTAACTCACGGTTCCCGTTGGTTGCAGCACTGTATGCGAAGTTGAACCTCCTTCCTCCATTCATGAAACCAGATGCCAAATTCACTGATGGAGCTAATTTTGCTTCAGGTGGAGCAGGGGTTCTTGATAAAAACAATGGAGTGGTACGGTTACCGATTATATTGATTTTTTTTCCCCTTAATACACAAATTCACCCCAAACTTTGTCCAGAAAAGTTTACTGGCTCCCTAAACATGTAATCTTGAAGCCAGTATGGGATGACTTCACTATCAATGAACTAAGTTTCATTTATCTTTCTTGCTGAAATTAAGACAATGGGGTCACCTGGAGTTATGTGCTTTTAATTTCAGATGAATCTTAACACGCAACTAACCGATTTCAAGACGGTGGTGAGTTCAATGGTGCAAAAAGTAGGCGAGGCAGAAGCTAAGAAGATTTTGCTGAAATCAGTTTTTTTGTTTAGCCTTGGAGGTAATGATTACTTTAGTTATGGCTCAAATTACCCAAATGCTACCCAAGTTGAAAGAGCCCAATACGTGAATACGGTGATTGGCAACCTAACAAATGGATTCAAGGTACAAATATTTTCTGAATTTCATAATAGAAATCTTCAAAATTCTTAGTTCTACAATAATTAATAATTTGAACTAATGAATTTCTTGATTTTAACAGGAACTATATGATATTGGATTGAGAAAACTAGCAATCCAGAATGTTGGACCATTAGGTTCACTACAAGAAAATATGAATTTAGCGACGCCATTTAGTGACACAACATACAGTGTCGCCAAATTGCGATGCCTCAGCAACGCCCAGCGACGCATTGGCGATGGTATGGAATAATGATAAAGTAGCAACTCCTTTAGCGACACATTTGCGACGCAGGACAACAAAAACTTTTAGCGACGCCAAAATTGCGTCGATAAATTTAGCTCCAAAAGTTGGAGACAAATATAGCGACACCACTGCCACACTTTTGGGGTCACTAATTAGCGACACAACTAGCTAGCGTTGCTAAATTTATAGCCAATAGGGCGTTATATCTATATAGAGTTAGCGACGCTGGAGTGGCGTCGCAAAATACGTATGAAAAGACAAAAACGCCATCGTTTTTAATTAGCGACGCATAGATGGCGTCGCTAAATAAATTTTATATTTAAAATAAAAATTTATATAAGAAATTTGAAATAAAATCACATTCTCAATTATAATACCTCATTTACCCTAAAAATTCTCCATCATCTTTCATTTATGTGTTTCTTCCATCGCCGCAACATCCTATTGTCTTTCCCTCTACCGCCACGACCTCCATCTTTTCCTCCACCGTCACCTCCTTCTCCTCCATCTCCTGTAACTGAAAAAATCTTTCTTTCTTAAGCCGTCCAACAAGCAATTTCTGATTGCAAGCGAATAAAGCTCATTCTCTCATATCGCTGATTTCTTCTTCTTCTTTGAGTATTAAGAGAGAGAGAGCTAGCAGCTCTCTTTGTTACCACCATAGATTGCTTTCCACAGATGACGTCCCCACCGTAGGTTAGTTTTTATTTTGGTTCATCTATTAAAAAATTGATATAAAGTTGGGCCCTTCTTTTTCATTTGTATCTCCCAAATTAAAATTTCAAGGGTCTCAATGTAGGCATTCCCCCCAATCTGTGACCACTGCTATTTACAGGTTCGCTTCTTAATTTCATCTTATATCTTTCTCTCTTTTTATTTTCTGTTTTTGGGTTTTATTTGTTTCTCTTTTCTTATTTCCATTTTTCAACTCAAGACCAAACTTGGGTATGTTCTTCAGTATTTGGCAGCTAAAGAAGTTCAATTTTGAAGGAATTTGAAATTTACATAAATTAATTCTACTCTCACTAGTGAAAATTTTTAATTCCATTTTGATACCTGTGAATTTTTGTTGTTTTTTTTTTGTTTAGGTTATATCTTCATAGCCTGTTTTATTACTTATTACCGTTATATCTCTACAACAAAAATTTGCATCATCACCATAGGTTAGTTTAGTAACAAACTTGGGTCTACTTATTATGCATTATCATTTGTATGTCTATAATTTGTTTTAATAACTTAGATAAATTTGCCTTCTTTGTATGTGGAAATTGTCTACTTTGTATCTGTTATTCCTTTAATAACTTAGATAAAGTTGTTTTTGCTGATACAATTGTTTTAATGTGAATAAGTAAGAAGAGAATGAAAGCTAATTAATTAAAAAAGAAAAAAGAAAAGAAAATGAAGGGGGGAGAACATGGTGAGTCTGTAGCTATGTGGAGAAGAAAATTTAGAATTTTGACTTGCTAAAAGTTAATAAGAATTGGTAAAATAAGTGATTTAGGTTAGTAAGTAAAAGTATTGGATAGAAAATTTAAATGGGAATGATGAATAACTAAGAATTCGTAGAAGGAAATTTTATGAATTATGAAGATAAACTTACAGTTAGTGAGGCAGGAAAGGAAGAGAAGGGTCTAAGGCATAAGGTTGGTTTTGAGTGAGTCAAAAATTAAAGGGGTAGGTGCACACTTATGTTGTAATGGTTTTTGTTTGAGTTTTACTGAATTAATTGCCTTTAAATTCTTATAACCTACTTTATTTGTCATGGAATTGTAAGAAATATGTGATTAAATGGTTCTTAGAACCTACAAATATGCATAGTATGGTTTTATAATTGTGTTCATTTTTGTCGATTGAGAATGTTGTGATTATATTGGTTCTTTTTGGCATGATATATGATTTGGGAATGAGTAATTAGTACCCTTTTTTTAGTTGGATTTGAAGACTTAGAGCTACTAGTGATCAATTGCTAGCTAACAAAATGAAATAAATGATTTTAGGTGCATTAGTATAACTAAATTCTTAGAACTGGACAGTCTTGTACTGAAACTGTCTTAACTTTCACTACAGAACTCAAATTGACGTAATTCTAGATGCTATAGTTAGCCCAGACACATACCTAAAACTTTCTTGAAGACGCTGGAGTGAAATTTTGTTTTCAACTAGGTTGAAAATGGTCTTCAAAATCGGATATTGAAACTGCCTAAAACTGACAGTGCAGTTTATGACTGAACAACCTCCAATGAGTTTGTAATATCTTCCTCTACAGATATCGGATTTAGGTGAAACAAAATCCTATAGAAAGCTTAAACATCAGGGCATAACTTTCATTAATAGTGAAAAGCCTAATTATGCCTAAAATTTGCTCAGAATTTGATTATAGACAAAACTCTAGAACTGCCCAGAATTGTAACTGAGCAGTCCATGGTATAATTGTTATAACTTTTCCTATAGAATTCAGATTTTAGTAATTCAAAAATCTACAGAAAATAACATGAAGGCACAATTCTTATGAAACCATTAAATAAAAATCTTATGGTGTTTGGTTAACTTTTAAATTGTAATTGCACTTTGTTTGATTGTGAGTTATTATGAGATATATGAGTTAGGGTGCCTCTATAGCAATTTTGAGATAATATAGTGAAAAAATAAATAAGTTTCGATGTGAATTCTTAGCTATATTGGTCAAAGGGTAGTAGTAATTATTATGCATTATCATTTGTATGTCTATAATTTGTTTTAATAACTTAGATAAATTTGCCTTCTTTATATGTGGAAATTGTCTTCTTTGTATCTGTTATTCCTTTAATAACTTAGATAAAGTTGTTTTTGCTGATACAATCTGTTTTAATGTGAATAAGTAAGAAGAGAATGAAAGCTAATTAATTAAAAAAGAAAAAAGAAAAGAAAATGAAGAGGGGAGAACATGGTGAGGCTGTAGCTATTAGGAGAAGAAAATTTGGAATTTTGACTTGCTAAAAGTTAATAAGAATTGGTAAAATAAGTGATTTAGGTTAGTAAGTAAAAGTATTGGATAGAAAATTTAAATGGGAATGATGAATAACTAAGAATTCGTAGAAGGAAATTTTATGAATTATGAAGATAAACTTACAGTTAGTGAGGCAGCAAAGGAAGAGAAGGGGAAACTAAGGCATAAGGTTGGTTTTGAGTGAGTCAAAAATTAAAGGGGTAGGTGCACACTTATGTTGTAATGGTTTTTGTTTGAGTTTTACTGAATTAATTGCCTTTAAATTCTTATAACCTACTTTATTTGTCATGGAATTGTAAGAAATATGTGATTAAATGGTTCTTAGAACCTACAAATATGCATAGTATGGTTTTATAATTGTGTTCATTTTTGTCGATTGAGAATGTTGTGATTATATTGGTTCTTTTTGGCATGATATATGATTTGGGAATGAGTAATTAGTACCCTTTTTTTAGTTGGATTTGAAGACTTAGAGCTACTAGTGATCAATTGCTAGCTAACAAAATGAAATAAATGATTTTAGGTGCATTAGTATAACTAAATTCTTAGAACTGGACAGTCTTGTACTGAAACTGTCTTAACTTTCACTACAGAACTCAAATTGACGTAATTCTAGATGCTATAGTTAGCCCAGACACATACCTAAAACTTTCTTGAAGACGCTGGAGTGAAATTTTGTTTTCAACTAGGTTGAAAATGGTCTTCAAAATCGGATATTGAAACTGCCTAAAACTGACAGTGCAGTTTATGACTGAACAACCTCCAATGAGTTTGTAATATCTTCCTCTACAGATATCGGATTTAGGTGAAACTAAATCCTATAGAAAGCTTAAACATCAGGGCATAACTTTCATTAATAGTGAAAAGCCTAATTATGCCTAAAATTTGCTCAGAATTTGATTATAGACAAAACTCTGGAACTGCCCAGAATTGTAACTGAGCAGTCCATGGTATAATTGTTATAACTTTTCCTATAGAATTCAGATTGTAGTAATTCAAAAATCTACAGAAAATAACATGAAGGCACAATTCTTGTGAAACCATTAAATAAAAATCTTATGGTGTTTGGTTAACTTTTAAATTGTAATTGCACTTTGTTTGATTGTGAGTTATTATGAGATATATGAGTTAGGGTGCCTCTATAGCAATTTTGAGATAATATAGTGAAAAAATAAATAAGTTTCGATGTGAATTCTTAGCTATATTAGTCAAAGGGTAGTAGTAATTAGTGGCTTATTACAAAAAAAAAAAAAATAAGAAACAACTTGTTAAGCTGACAACAATTTGTAAAAATAAAAAAAAATAAAATAAAATCCAATAAGTTTGAATTTCCACTTTTTTAGTTTGATCTTAGGCCAAACAGCTATGATCCTTACAATCTTCAACTATCCTTGTACTAAAAACCTAACATGACAATTAAAATTCTTTAAAAATTAATGCAACGAGATTCTAATGAAATTTTTTCCAAATCTTGGGACTCCTCTTAAAATTTAATCTTTATAAAATTAAAAATTTCTGACACTATAAAATTCCTTTGAGAGGTAATTTATTTTTCTTAATTATATTCCTCTCTTTATATAAAATTCATTTGAGAGGTAATAATGATTTTTTATTTCTAGATATATGCAGTTGTGCTCAAACCATCTTCTAATTTTATATTTGAAGTAGCCAATAATGAGTCACACTCGTGAGTGGATGTATGCTAGGCTTAAAGAGGGTCTTTTGAATCCGGATTTCATTAAGGGTTTGGAAGAGTTTATAAAATATGCATGTAGTCAACCAGATTGGATGGATGGTGAGAAGATTAAGTGTCCCTGTCAACTAAAGAAGTGTCGAAACACAGCTTTTAGGGACACTGACACGGTCAAGTATCATATTCTTAGAAACGGTTTTGTGTCGGATTACCATGTGTGGACAAGACATGGTGAAACAGGCATAATGGGTGAGTCGAGCCACAACAATTGGATTAACCAAGATGATGCATCTAATTATGGAAATATATATCATGAAATGGTGATGGAGTCGACAAGTCAATCATTCAATCCATTTCAATGTGAGGAAGAACCAAATCCTGAAGCCAAAAATTTTTATGACATGCTAAATGCTGCTAATACAAAACTGTGGGACGGGTGTGAGAATCATTCGCAACTTTCTTATGTAGCAAGATTGTTGAATATTAAGGCAGAACACCATATATCCGAAAGGGCTTTTGATGCAGTAGCAGGATTATTAAAGGAAGCCTTACCACCAGAAAATCTAGCTGCTGAAAATTTGTACTCAACTAAACGGTTGCTGCGAGGACTTGGACTACCAGTTGAAAAGATTCACTGTTGTAAAAATAATTGCATGATATTCTGGGGGGAATACTCAGAACTGACTCAATGTAAGATATGTGACCATCCACGATACAAGAGGAACCAAGAACATGATGGTAATCAAATGAGGAATAAACTTGTCCCATGCAAGAAAATGTATTATTTTCCTTTGACACCACGCCTACTCAGATTGTATGCATCAAAAGCCACAGCTGCAGAAATGCGTTGGCACGCAGAGCATGAGGTTGAAGAGGGTGTCATGCGTCATCCATCATATTCTATTGCCTGGAAATATTTTAATGATATTCATCCTGAATTTGCAATTGAAATTAGAAATGTCAGACTCGGTTTATGTACTGATGGATTCCAACCTTTTGGTCAATCAGGACAACAATATTCTTGTTGGCCAGTCATTCTTACTGTCTATAATTTGCCCCCTTGGCTATGCATGAAAGATTCTTCAATGTTTTTAACAGTTCTGATTCCAGGTCCTCGAAACCCAAAAGAGAAACTAGATGTATTCCTGCAACCGCTAGTTTCAGAGTTACAAATGTTGTGGGATGAAGGGGTTGCCGCTTATGACATTTCATTAAAGCAAAATTTTAATTTGAAAGCGGCTCTATTGTGGACCATTAACGACTTCCCTGCATATTCAATGTTGTCTGGGTGGACCACTGCTGGACGTTTAGCATGTCCATATTGTATGACAAAGTCTGACGCATTTACATTGTCCAAAAGTGGTAAGCAATCATGGTTTGATAATCATAGAAAATTCTTACCACATAATCATCCGTTTAGAAGGAACAAGAATTCATTCCTTAAGAATCGAGTTGTTACAAAAGAGGCACCACCAATTATATCTGGAACAGAAATCTTACACATCATTGATCATTTGGGACTGAGGAAGGTAACTGAAGAGGGGGCTTCACAGATTAATAGTTCTGTCAGTAAAATACACGGTTGGAAGAAACGTAGCATTTTATGGGATTTGCCGTATTGGAGTACAAATCTACTTCGACACAATCTGGATGTGATGCATATTGAAAAGAACTTTTTTGATAATATATTCAACACAGTCATGAATGTAGTCGGAAAAACGAAAGACACCACAAAATCAAGACAAGAACTGAATGATTACTGTCGTCGACCAGAACTTGCAAGGCCAAATATAGATGGTAAATATCCTAAACCTTGCTACACTCTTGACAAGCAGAGTAAGTCAGTATTGTGTGAATGGGTGAAGAACTTAAAATTTCCAGAAGGATATGCATCCAATATGTCTAGATGTGTCGACATGCAGAAACTTAAGTTGTTTGGTATGAAAAGTCATGACTGTCATGTCTTTATGCAAAGGTTACTACCAATTGCCTTCCGAGAATTACTGACGGGGAATGTGTGGAAGGCACTGACAGAAATTAGCTTGTTTTTCAAAGATTTAACATCCACTGTGATTCGAAATGAAGATATGGCTCGACTTGAGGAACAAATTCCGTTAACTTTATGTAAGCTAGAGCGTATTTTTCCTCCAAGTTTTTTTGACTCAATGGAACATCTTCCCGTCCATTTACCTTATGAAGCAAGGATAGCCGGACCTATTCAATACCGTTGGATGTATCCATTCGAGAGGTAATGCTTTTGCTAGTATACAAGGCTGATTTTGTTTTTTTTTTTGCTTCACTTATTAATTAAATTTACTTCTAAATCGATAACATTCCATGTATAGGTACCTTGGAAAGTTGAAACGAAATGTGCGAAATAAGGCGCAAGTTGAAGGATCAATATGTAATGCGTATTTGGTTGAAGAAGCTTCAACCTTTTGTTCCCACTACTTTGAGGATCATATTCCAACAATGAACCAAAACTTGCCACGTAATTTTGATGTTCGTGAAAATGGAATACAAACAGATGATCAATTCCTCTCAATTTTTAAATATCCAGGTCGACCCATTGGACGAGCAAAAACACGAATACTTCTCGATGAAGAATACAAGGCTGCTCACATTTACATTCTACTCAATTGCAAGGAAGTTCAACCATTCATCAAGTAAGATGCCAATTTCAATCTTTAATCTGGTAACATATTATAATATTTTTTAGCTCATTGTAATTAAATTCTTGATGTAAAGAATCTATGAGGATTTATTGCGAAAATCTTGGTCGTGCATTGATGATAAGGAAGTTGATACTAAACTTGAAACAGAGTTTGCAGAATGGTTCAACACATATGTGAGTATGCTAAAATGAGTACTATGTTGCCTCTTTCTGTATTCCAAAAGATCAATTAATTACAACTTGTCATTTGCAGGTAAACAACGACTACTCGAATGTTGAAAATCCTTATATTAAAGATCTCGCTAAAGGGCCTTTAATTTCTGTCAAAACATACACTGGATATATTGTGAATGGATATAAGTTCCAAATTGAACGCCTAAGTTCTATTAGAAAAACCATGAATTGGGGAGTGTGCATTAAAGGCTCTAATTATATTGCATTTGAGAGTGATTACTATGGAAAGCTCATTGAGGTAGTGGAAGTTGAATATCCTAATTGGCCAATCAAAAGAACAGTTTTGTTCAAATGTGAATGGTTCGATCCGACATCAAATGTGGGGACTAAAATACATGACGAATATCAAATAGTTGAAGTGAACCATAGAAGAAGATTTTATAAATATGAACCATTTATTTTGGCCAATCAAGCATGCCAAGTGTATTACTCCACGTACCCTAGCTTGCGTCGTGACAAGCAAGATTGGTGGGTTGTGATCAAGATCAAACCACGAGCTATTGTGGAAACTCCTGAAAGATCTTCAAATATTACACATGAATCACCGCCTTTCCAAGAGGAAGAAATTGAATTACATGCTATTGAGGATGGAACACAAGATATGGTTACATCCTTAGTTGATAAGAATGGTGATTTCATTGAAATAGAGGATTCAGAGGAGGAATCAGAACAAGAACCTGATTTTGAGTCACAGTCTGATACTGATGAACCACAACTTGAGGATGAGGATGAAAGTGATAATGAATAGAGGTTCTTTATATTTATGACTTTCAAGTTGCATAGGGCTTGACATAATGGATGTTAATTAACAATGTTTTCTTGTTTTTTTCATACAGGATGAGGGGTCGAGGACGAGGAGATATACGTTCAGGCCGGGGTAGTGGCAGAGGGCGAGGATCGACTACCCAGACACCAGAGCCTCAGACTCAGCATAGAGATCTCTCCACTGGTACGCAACAAAGAGATCTCTCCACTGATACTCAGCCCGACGATTCCTCTGCACAGACTCAGCCAGGAGCTCATTCTGCTTATAATCAGACAGGAGAGTCACGGACATCTACCTCTTCAAGTCGAAAGAGGCTTAGAATGGAAAATGGGAAGTGAGTATAATATTTGTTTAATTATATACTATATGACAATCAATATTGATAATCTTACATGGTAATATTAATATCATTAACTATACATGCATAGGTTTGTAGAGAGTCATCTAATGGTTGGTCGGATATCTCAAATCTTGAAGCAACAAGTGGACGAAGGGGGATCCACATGGAGGGGCGTGTCCCAAGAGACAAAGAATTTCTACTTTGGAGAGTTTCAGGTAAATGCGAGCAAATAAGAGTTTTAGGTTAATTGGGAATTGAGGCATGATGAGAATTACTAAGCAATGTGTTTGTTATGTACTATAGTGTATAAACTTTATTGATGTATAGATTCTGATAACATCATTCCTTTTTTTTCTTATGCAGAAGTATTTTGAGTGGGATGCTGATCTTAATGACATCATAAAAGCTACTTGGGAGTCCCTAGCTGGGAGGCGTTACTCAGATATGATGACTAAGTGGAGAAAGAAAGGTCGTCCTCCTCATATTCAGGAAGATATCTGGCAGCGCTGGACTGAGAAGTGGAACACACCAGAATATCGTGCATTATCAGCAAGAGCTAGTGCAAACCGATTATCTGAAAAAGCTGGTTCGGGAACAGGTCCCTCTCGGCACACTGCTGGATCCATTTTTATTGAAGAGCATAGACGCCGAATAGTAAGAAACATCTCATAATCTAGTTGTATACAATTTACATGTCTAACGTATATTTTTTTATTCATTCGTCAGATTGAGAAAGAGGGCAAGGATCCGGGACTAATTCGTCTTTTCCAAAAGTGCCACATGAAGAAAGATGGTGGATGGATTGACACTCGTGCACAACAAATTGGGGTAAGAATTTCCATACATTTTCATTAACTTCAAAGCTATATAATATTGTATTATTTTATAACAATTTTTTTATTAATTGCAGGAACGTGTTGAGCAAATCATTTCTGAGTCAATACAATTACCTGCTGAAGGATCAGAGACTCCAGTTGAGCCTGCTGAACTTTCACCTCTAGAGAGTCAGCGTGTATTTGTAAAAGCTATAGGCGCGCAGCCTAAAGATCGTCGTGCTTATGGATTAGGTGTCAAGGCTTCATTGTTGTTCTCTGACCAAGGATCCTCATCTCATTCCACTGTTAATTCAAATTTAAATTCAGAAGCTATTCGCATGCAACGCGAGGAGATGGAAAGGACGATCAAGGAGCAAATAGAAGAGCAATTTCAGGAGCGCCTTCGACAGCGGGATCAGGAGGTTGAGCAGCTTCATCAGCTCATTCGGGATCGTGATCAACAGCTAGAGGAGCGCTTACGAGAGAGAGATATGCAGACCGAGCAACGAATAAAGTCAATCATGGAGCAACGGATGCGTGATTTCATACGTGATTGGACACAGAGCACGCAATCTCAATTCGGAGCCTCATCTCCTCACTCTTCCTCACCCAGAGATCCTCCATCTACATTTTGATGTATTTTTTTTTATTTATTTTAGGATTTTATTTTTGTAACACCTTTTTTAGACATTTTATATTACAATGAATGTTTAATGGTCTGAATTTGATGAATTGCATGATATTCATAAGTTTTCTAATCACGTTATTTATGTGTTATAAACAGGTTTTGTTATAAACAGGTTTTTTTTTAAAAAATTAATAATAATTTTATTTTTAAAAATAATTTAATTAGCGACGCCAATAGCGACGAAAAACGTTGTCGCTATAAAAATAAATAATTAAATTATTTTCACATATTAGCGACGGGAAAATGGCGTCGCTACATCAGCGACGCCATTTTTCTGTCGCTAGGGCTGGTTCTGTCTCCAAATTTAGCGACACCAGTTATTTTTTAGTGACGACTGTTAGCGTCGCTAAATAGCGACTATTAATAGGCGTCGCTAAATAGCGACATTTTTCTTTCCAGCGTCGCAAAAACTTAGTTGCGACAGCGTTTTTTGAGACGCGACCATTGAGTCGCTAAGGCGTCGCTAAATAACTATAGCGACACTATTTATACATTTAGCGACGCGTTTATAGCGTCGCTAATATACCTTTTTCTTGTAGTGGTTGCTATCCAGGAACTAGATCAAGGTACCCTGAATTGGTCAATGGTACATGTGTCGAGCACCTTCAAACACTTGCAACTCAACACAACAAAGCTCTATCTAGTGCCTTGAAGAAGTTGCAGACCCAATTACCTGGATTCAAATATTCAATTTTTGATTACTTCCATGCCCTCGCTGCTAGAATAGAGAATCCGACCAGATATGGTATATAATTTATCCTAATTATCACCGAAATTTCTGGCTTGGACTAGATCTATTTAATTATTTACAGATAGAGCCACTAATATATATTGTCTGGCTGGTTCCATGAATAAAAATACAAAACAGATCTAAAGAATGAATTGATTGCTTTCCCTAATTTAATTTCTTGACTGTCATGATGAAGGGTTCAAAGTGGGACTAAGTGCATGTTGCGGAAGTGGGTTGTATAATGGCGGAGGATGCGGCGGAGACAGGCAGTACAATCTGTGCAGTAATCCTAGTGAATATGTGCTATTTGATGGTGCCCATCATACTCAGAGAACAAATAAACAACTTGCCCAACTCTTGTGGAATGGAATGCCAAAAATGACTGCACCTTATAACATGAAGCAATTGTTTGAATTTGCTTAATTAGTATATTCATCTTGCAGCATACTTCCATTACTGTATCTTTTTTTCATAAATTTTTGCCTTTTTACGATGATGTTCATGTAGTTTACCAGAGAGTATATTAAATAAAATGTTGTTTTTTGGTTTTAGCTTGTATTTTGATCCAATTGCTAGAAGGCCCTTTCTTTACAGAGGCTTATTTGGTTTCCAACTCGAAATCTTAGGACTCAAAGAATCTGATTTTAATATTATTAAGTCAAAATTTATTATTAAATTTAAACATGAAGATAAAGAAGAAGATACACACCTCTGGCCCAAAACTAAAGGACAATTGGACAAGTTTAGTATGTGATTATTGACACCTGTTAGACAAGACAGTGCAGAAATCTTCAACGTGGGGATGAGAAATTTCTCAGATAATTGATAATTATTTAACTTTATTTTGAAAAAAATTAAATCCAGATCATAAGATCCAAAAGAGTTCATAGTTATATTTTTAAAAAAAGTTTACTATTAACTCAAGTTATACGTATACATATATATATATATATATATATATATATATATATATATTTGAATTAGTTAATAATTTAACATTTTATTAATATTTAAAAATAAAAATTAATGTTCATATGCAAAGAAGTATATAGATTCAATTTATATATTAAGAAAGTTTCCTTTTGACATCACCTCTCTGGTCATTGATTTCCATCTTATTCTTCTTTTAATTTTTCCCAGCAGCTGCTACTACGACCAGTTTCCGATCCAAGCAGAATGCATAATGTAAGACCTTCTTTATCTATAATATCACTAATTTTCCTTTCATGAAATAGCAATATAATAGAATAGTTATTCTAAGTTGGAATTTTAACAAATAATAATACTTCAATATAATTATTATTTTTTAATTTTGAGAAATACATATTCCATTAATAAATTAAAAAATAATTATTTTACAATTCATAAAATGATATATTCTATTACCATCTCGTCTCTACTACTACTATGCCTACCACCACTCACTTGTCGCCGTCGCCATTGTTGTCACCACTGTCCCGTACGGCTACCACTTCCACCACCCATCACCTGTCCACCTATTGTCACTACCACCCACCCACCACCTCTCTATTATCACTAATCATCACTCATGCAATTACCATTACTATTACTACTTGTATATTAATATAATATTATAGTTAATCTAAACTCATCAACCAAAGTATGAAATAAAAATTATTTAGCAATAGTTATTTTGTTCATACTTATTCAATTATTTAGAAATTACTATTCTATTTCATTCCATTAATCTAATATAGACTAAATGTAACATTTCTTTCGAGAATTTTTAATCTTAACGAGTCTATTGTTCTTAAAAGTCAGCGGAGAAATGAATCGAGTTTTCAAAATTTCAGATTGTAAATTACAATTTATGCTAAAGTTGGATCGAATCGGACATAAACAGCAAAATTTGTAATTGTTTCAAAGATAATATAATGAAGAATCAGCAATGTCACCTTCTTCAAATTAAGCTGAATATTCTGCTGTATTACGTCATGAGTTGCGTCACAAGACAATACTTAAGCTGAAGGGCCCCATTTAGGTTTGCTTTCATATTTAGTATTATGATTTGATTTTTGAATTTCACATGTGTAACTCAACTATGCCACTTTGATTCGTCGCACAGTTAGGAGTCGACGACCTTAATTAAGGTTAGTATGGTTCAGAGGTAATCAAAATCAAACAATAAAAACATGAAGAGAGACGTGCAAGACGTGTGGGGACCATATATAATCTGCACAAACTATTCCTTTATCAAAAAACATATAATAATTGTAACCAAAAAAGAATAATAATAATTCTCACCAAAAAAGAATATAATAATTTTTTCCCAAATGTATATTTTTTATGGAATATAACTAATAATTTGGTGTTGTAAAAAAATATTTTATTTTATTATTAGTTCAATTTATAAATAAAATGATTTTGAGCATTCATTAATGTAAATAAAAGTTTACATGAACACTTTTTCTCCTCCCCTTTCCCTAATTGATTGTAGTAATAGTATGCTAAAAATTTGAAATTAAATGTAATTAAAAAAAGGCTGAAATTTAGAAGTAAATAATCAGTAAAAAAACACATTGTTTTCCAAGACAATTTAAAAACAAATAATTTAAAACACATTATATATAGAAAAAAGGATTTAAGAAAAATTAAATCTCACGCACAATTGATTTCGTCGCCAAGATGTGGAATTTTATGTAAAAAAGATCTTGAATGCTTAAAAAAAAAAAACTAATTTAACTACCATTCAACGATCGGTCAACCAGATTAATTTCGCTGCTTTCTTCTTCCTTGCTTCCTTTTTTTTGCCTTTTTCTTTCTGATTTGTGGGTCCCTCTAACACGTAGCTCTTTAAAGTTTAAACCGCGTATGGAGTAGGGAAGAAAATTGCAGTGGTAAATCACCGACATCAATTTCAAAAAAAAAGAGAAAAAAAGGACAGAGCTTCAGGCTTCCAGCTATAAAAGTAGCAGGAGAGACTGAGAGGAAACCCAAGGCAAGCAAATCAAAAACAAAGATATACCAAACTAAATCTGAGGCAATTCCATATAGAAATCATCTTGAAATAGCTTAATGGCTGTTAGTTTAAGTTGTTACAATCTTCTTCTCGCAATCTTATGCGCAGCAGTTGCTCACCCAATTGGCTGCTATGGTCAGCAGAATGAACACAAGCTCTTGTTTGTCTTTGGAGACTCTCTTTTCGACGCAGGCAATAACAAATACCTCAATGGCAGCAATGGCCAAGCCCCAGCCACTTCCTATCCTTATGGGATGAGCCTTCGCAACCATTCCACTGGCAGATTATCTGATGGCCTTATAGTCCCAGATTTTATCGGTATGTGTTTTGCATAATTAAGTTGATTAATTACCAATTATTAGTCCTATCCCATCAGGAAATCAGTACCGAAAATCTATATATGATTTCATTGGCTGCAGCGCTCCATGCAAAAATGCATTTGCTTCCTCCATTCTTGAAACCAGGTGCTAACTTCGTTGATGGAGCCAACTTTGCTTCAGCTGGAGGTGGGATTCTTGAAGTACACACTGGCGTGGTATGGACATATATTTTGGGTTTTCTTGATTCCAATTTTCTCTTTTCCCTTTTGTTGATAGAATTAACCGTTCTTTGTATTTTCAGATGAATCTTAAAATACAAATAAGCAATTTCAAGAAGGTGGTGAATTCCTCAGTGAAAAAAGTAGGTGAGGCAGAAGCTAAGAAGATTGTGATGAGATCTGTTTTCTTGCTTAGTCTTGGAGGTAATGATTACTTCAGCTTTAACACAAATTACCCAAATGCTACCCAAGCTGAAAGAACTCAATACGTGAATATGGTGGTTGGCAACCTAACAAATGGAATTAAGGTAAAATATTTTCTGAAATTCGAAACCTTGCACTATAATTTGTAGTAATGACTTTCATGAAATTAAAGATTTTCTTATTTTTGACAATTTTTTAGGAATTATATGACAATGGAATGAGAAAAATAGCAATTCAGAATGTTGGACCCTTAGGTTGCTATCCATCAACAAAGGCAATGTTCCCTGAATTGAATGGTACCTGTGTGAAGAGCTTCTCAGAACATGCAGGTGAACACAACAGAGCTCTATCTAGAGCCATGAAGAAATTGCAGAGCCAATTACCCGGATTGAAATATTCAATTTTTGATTATTTTCATGCACTTGCTGCTAGAATACAAAATCCAACAAGATATGGTATGTTATAAAATTATCATATTCAATTAATTATATGGTTCTTCTCTTAATTTTGTGCACTAAATCTTGTATTTATGATTATCCAGGCTTCAAAGATGGACAAGATGCTTGCTGCGGAAGTGGGTTGTACAATGGCAAAGGCTGCGGTGGAAATGGTTCCTATATGTGCAGTAACCCTAGTGACTATGTGCTTTTTGATGGTGCTCATCATACTCAAAGGACAAACAGGCAACTTGCTCAATTACTGTGGAGTGGAGTGCCCCAGATGACTGGACCTTATAACATGAAGCAATTATTTGAATTTGCTTAGTGTTTGATCTTTTTTGCACATTCCACTTTTTGCTGTACTATTAACTATCGGATTTAGCTTTTTGATGTTGATCGTGTGGTATTGCCTACAGAATAATAACTAGTTAACTAGCACGTTTACATTTCCGGTTTTAGATGATGTGTTTGTATGATTGTATCTATCTTTTTTGTTCCAGTGTTCCTTATTTCCTGCTTGATGACGAGAGAGGCTCCAAAGTTCATGGAAGCCCATTAAACTTTAAACGACAATGTTACATCCAAATTCGTAGAAACACCTCTGGCCCAAAAGCCCAAGAACTACAAATGCACAAATTCAACATGTGATACATCTAATAAAAATTTAAAGCCAATCAAGATTTATATGAATTTGTATTCTTGCATGTTTGCTATTTATTTAAACGAATAAATATTTTATTTTTTTAAAATATATAAAAAATAAAAAAATTCTTACATTTGTAAAAAATATTGGATATGTCATAATATAAAAATCGAATTTATATTTTTTTTTCAAAATAAAATGCATATTTTCTCAGCCATTATTTTTATATTCTATTCTAGGGTTTGTTTATAATTGAGTTTGAAAAAAAATTTAATTTTTATTTTTTCAAGTTTTGAAAACTGTTTTTGAAAAAAATAGGTAAATAGATTATTTTTTCTAGAAGCGCGTTTGAAAAAAATAGTTTATAAAAAATAAAAAAATTATTCAATTAAATAAAAAAAATTCTAAATATATATTTTTTTTAACACCCAACATCAATATTAAACGACTCCCTAATCCAATTGATCTAATCTCAGTCCAATATATATTCATGAATTAAATTAACAACTCATTTTCATATTGAAAAATTAATTTTATAATCAATTTCATATTTACAAAGTAAAATATAAATTAATTTTTATATTAAGTGTATTATTTATTCAATTTATAAATAAAAAACATAAGAAAATAAATTTTCCTGATGGTCAATTTTCTTTTCTCAATCTTCTTTGTGTCTTTATAGAATTCTTGTTGTCACTTGTCAGTTGTCACATGCAATATATATATATATAGTTATGTAGTTATGTAGTTCCTACAACAAACAAAAGAACAAGGCGAAGTCTTCTCTCACCCAACTGAAAGCTTGGGGCAGCTAAGACCGTCAGCTCATGGAAAATCTACTCACCTTCATATTCTGAGCGATAAATTTATGTTTAAGCTTTAAGAATCCCAGTATCTGCTCTGAAAAATTCATGCCACAGGCAAAAGATAAGGCCCTGTTTGTTTTTGGGGACTGCTTTTTGACCCAGGTAACAATCAATACCTTAATGGTAGCACCGGTGAAGGAAGCCAAGCAACGTCCTGGCCTTATGATCAAAAACCTTCTTCGATAGTACCCGATTTTATCGGTAAGATGCTGCTTGAGCTTGAGTACTAAATAAAATACCATATCACTAGCCTTAATGACCTGTTGACTTGTTTTAATGCAATCGAAAATTGTTTTGTTGATTGGTTTGCAGCCCAGTTCGCTAAACTGACTTTACTTACACCTTTTCTTGAATCGAGTGCTCATCGATTAACTGATGGAGCTAATTTTGCTTCTGCTGGAGCTGGTGTTCTCCCTGGAACTGTAAGTAGATCTGGCTTCTGTCATAATGACTCTTCTTTTTCTATCTGTCCAATTAATTAATTTAATTTCCATGCTTAGGCAGCAAACATTATAATACAATTAATCACTGATTGTCAATTTGAGCGTTAATATCAAAATTGGAATGCCTATTTAGCTCTGATTTCATCAGCTTGTGGGACCTTTATTCTGCACTTGTTAACTATGAAATCTTTTCATTGAACTGTGGAATCGGTAAAATATAAAACTTTTCCCCTAATAAAACAGAATAATTAAGCTCTAGGGGTAAACATAATTGTTCATTTCAGATAGCCATCTTGCTAGTTCAAATCTTAAATGTGCCCATTGAAAGAAACCCCAGCTGCATTTTTAGGAGTAATAAAATGGAATTATTCCTAGGATTAAAATCTGCTCAAGTTTACCCAACATGATAGTTCATGTTTGAGTGATCTTAGCCATTCATCCATAAATGAATGGTAATTCATTTATGGATGAATGGCTAAGATCACTCAAACATGACCTATCATGTTGGGTGAACTTAAGGGGATCATAATCCTTATTCTTATGGGAAGAATGAATCATTATAATCGAGATAATTAATTTTGTTATTCTTTTATGGCCTTTTCACTTCCAGATACACATAAGAATGCAGCTAGAGTACTTTAAGGCTGTGAAGAACTCATTAAGACAGCAACTAAATGGAGCAGAAGCTGAGAAGTTCCTAAGGAGATCGGTTTATTTGTTTTGTATTCAGCTTTTCAACTTCGAACCCTGACGCCACTGAATCCAATCAAAAAGCATACGTGGAAAGGGTTGTTGGCAACTTGACATTGGAGCTGAAAGTAAGAACATCTTTTATACAAATATACCAATCTTTCTATGAACATGAGTAATTTGGATTATTCCATTGTTTACATCTCTGAATTGAAGGAAGTATATAGCTTAGGAGCAAGAAAATTTGCCTTTCAAAATGGAGGGCCATTGAGTTGTATACCGCAAATGAAAGCAATGAGTCCAGAGCTTAGCAGCAATTGCGTACAAGAACCATTAGCATTAGCAAGATTACACAATCAGTAGTTATCCATCAGTCTTAACAAGTTAGCGAGGGAATTACCAGGATTGGAACATGCAATCTTTGATTACTACAACTCACTCGGCGATAGAATGATTAATCCCTCAAAATATGGTAGGTTATGATGACATTAATCTTTGTTTAAGGTCTTGACTACAATGCCTAATACTTAATTATATATACCATAATGATATTAATATGCCTTCTACAAATAATGTGCCTAGAGCTGTGAGTTTGCAAGTTTGAATTCCAGATAGACTAATTTGTATTGTAAAATATTTGTACAGGCTTCAAGGAGGGGAAGGTTGCATGTTGCCGTTCCGGGGAATACAGGGCAACTGGATGCGGGAGAGAACCATATGAATTATGCAGTAATCCAAGTATGTGGGGTTTGATGGTGCACATACTACTGAAATGGCCAACAGACAGTTAGTTGAGCTACTGTGGAGTGGAGATCCCAGTGTTACAGGCCCTTATAATATGAAACAGCTATTAAGATTCCTGGTTGGAGCTAATTGGACAACTACTTATCACATGTAAGATTGATTCTGGCTTCATGTAATAGTTTCAGACTCTCATGTTGATGTTCTCATTCTTCAGGCAGAAATGAATTAATAATCAACTCTTCTGCAACTGAAATTTAGATCTATTCGTTGAGTAGAACCCCTCAATCCAACAGGTGTATGAAACAGCTTCTGGATAATTTTCGCTTAGATTTCTTAATTTTGGTTATCATATATAAAAAAACCATTGGCTTCGTGTAATAGTTCAGAATTTGACGGAAATGCGCTCTCTACTACAGCAGAAAGAAATAATGGACTCTTTAGGAACTGTAAGTTCAAACTTAAGTCCATGGGCTTTCATTGTTAATCCTCTTTGTTTGACAAGTATAATATGAATATGTCAAAAAATGTTAATGTTTTTAAATCTTCTTAATTTGTTTCGCACAAGAAGGTTGAGGGGCTCTAACATATTAGCTCCCCTGCCTGCATATGATTATAATGTTTTTACTACTTGCTAAGTGCTACGAGCTGTAGCACATAGCAAGAAATAATGACAAGGGCGTCTGGGAGTGGCATTGGGGGCTTGCGTCGGATCAAACCCAATGCAATCTAAATCGATTCCTAATAACCCAATTAGAAATGCAGTAGAATTGGATAATAGAAAAAAAAATCAAATTTTAATTCAAATAATTAAAGAAAAACGTTAGAATCCAACCAAACTTGAAATTGGAACCCATTATATAAAAAATCTTAATCAAATTAAAACCGAATTCGATTCAATTATTTGGAAGTAAAACCCAAATTTTGATCCCCCCAAAGCATCACCTTATTGCAGTATAAGAAACAAAACCAAAATCTAGTTTGATATCAAACTCTTGGAAATGACCAATTTAGCAACTAAATTAAGCTGAGATTCAAACTCCATTATGTGGCTTCGGCCATTATTCAGATCCAATTTATATATAAATTGAATTAATAAATTAGTATTATATTAAATAATATTTTTTACAAAAATTACTTTATATTATAAATAAAAATCATTTTTTTATACATCATATTATATTTAGATTTATAAATGATAAATATGATATTTGGTATGAATAAATTCTATAGGTGGGGCAAAACAGAACCTAGGGGGATTAGGGCATAGGATTTAACCACAAAAATGATAAGAGACTAGATTTGAGAGAAACCTTGAAGTAATGAAATATAAGAGAAGTGAAAGCAACAACTAGATATTGATAGTACATAGCGTATGAGCAAAAAAGTCCAAAATTAATTTATAGTTAAGTATTGAATTTTTTTTTGGCAAGTATGGAAAGTATAAATGGAAACCACAAATTAAATTGAAAGTAGATAAACAATAAGGGTAAGACTGAATAGAATCGACAAAATGGGCACAAATAATTTGCTTCAAATTATTGATGCCATTGAAAGACCAATTTTGTTGGTATGTATATGATATGGAAAAGGGTATAAAATGCAAATGGCAGAAAAATGAAGTGGCTAATATTAATAGCTCACAATGTGGAAAAAAAAAAGGAATAAATATATATATATATATATATATATATATATATATATATTAACTTTTTGATGACAAATAAGAAAAAAAAATATTATTTCTTATAAAAAAGTTAGAAATAAAGGAAAAACATTAGAGAAGGAAAAAAAGATAGTGAGAAGATGACGATGCCAAGAATCCAAGAACTAGAAAAAGAAGTTGCCCAACATAATATGACTATAATCATTAAAAAAGTTTTCTTTGACAATTTCTCCATTGCCTTTGTTATTATTGCTCTCTCTCTCTCTCTCTCTCTCTCTCTCTCTCTCTCTCTCTCTCTCTCTCACTCTCCCATACCTTACTGAGGACAAAGTCAATATAATGTTGAATCAAGCTACCAAGAGACTCCCCACACCAATTATAACAGAAGACTCACCATTCTTAATTATTACACAAGTGTCAATCCCCATATATTTTCTAGAAACAGTACATAATTGAACAAGGGGTCAATAGATTAGAAACTTAGGATAATTCATTATTTTTAAATTGACAATTAGCTACATGATTGGAATAATTGATATTTAATTGGAAATATATCAACTTCAAAGCTTTGTTGACACTTAGGCTTAAGATGGGATTTTAATAATTAAATTATAGTTATGGAATTTAATTATCAAAGAAGGAAAATTTTATTGTGAATTATATTATATTATATATTAAGACTTGTTTATCGAAATATTATTAAGAAAATCAACACTTTTCAGTCAATCACATTGGCAAAGGTCCGATTCCAAATGATAATAACTTGACTCTCGAAATAAAGGAAGAAAGAAAGAAAGAAAATGCAATTCTCAAATTTTCTTTTTGGAAAAGAAAAATTACTGAACCCAGATATAGTAAAATAATATGATAATATTTGGATTGCGCAGGAAGGTTATTAAAGAAATCAAGAAATCACGAGTCACTGACTACTCCTACAAAAATTTCCATTAAAAATAAAAATAAAAGTATTTGCTTTCCTTTTACTTAGAAATTTACTAATCCACGATTTATGAAAATTTAATTGCTATAAAAATCAAAAAGTAATAATTAATTAAGAAATGCTTGGTATCTCATTTTTTTATTTTCTTAATTCATTAGATGATATATAGTGATTTTTAATATTTCGACCATACTAAAAAATGATGACCAACTAATAATTTAATCTAATTTATATTTAAAAACTAAAATTTTAATAAATACGGTGAAAAATGAAAACCTCAGTAAAAGAAAAAAGAAAAAAAAATAGCTGTGGTTGTAGTTGTTTTGTTTGTATGTGAAGAGCGAAGCCAGAAGGCAGCAAAGACAAGCGAGTAAAGCGCCGCTTTCATGTAAATGCGAGTACAATAAATATGGTCCCACAATGGCTCTTGGAAGGTCTAATATGATGATTGTTTTGGTCTTGAGCATATTAGAGACAAGACAAGCGAGGTGTTTGAATTTTTCATTTCACGTTTCCAGTGGCTGTAGAGATGAAACGTCCGCATATTCCACGTCATCATGCCAGCTAGCTCCAGCTTACCCCTAATATCTGGCCACGTTGAAAGTGTCACCTATTTATTTTCTGCCATATATTAGTTTTTTTTAATCAATTAATATTAAAAATAAATGTATTTTACTCACGAACAAAAAATGATATATATATATATATATACATATATATATATATATATATAAACACGTGTAATTAATTTTTTGTAAATCTCAATTTCTTCTTAGCCAAAGCACTTCAAAATTAATTTTAAAAAAATTACAAACATCATACATACATATATATATATATATATATATAAAGGGTAATTTACATTAAAAAAAACTGTATGTTAATATATATCAAATGTGCCGTCGAGATAGATTTAATTTGGTTTTATTAATGTAATATTTTGAACCTATTTTTTTATTTTAAAAAATTGATATATATTAATATATATATATATAATATTTAGTTTTTTTTCCTTAAATAGATTTGCGCTGCTCTTCCACTAAAATTATTTATGCATTGATCTAGTTATATTTATATAAATATAACTCATATACTACTAGTTTTGAACATATATATTTATATTTATACAAATTTAAATTGCTTATGGATTTTAAAGCTAAATCTTTCAATAATTAATTCTATACAAATTTATATATATTTATAAAAATCTAATTCATTACAAGTTGTTGACTAATTCTACATATATTTATGTATTTTTTTAGCTAAATGTCATATCATTTAAAAAAAGTTAATGTCACGTTATTAAAAAAACTAAATGTCACGTATTCATATTAATATATATTAGCAATATCAAAAAAAAAATTAAAGTGTCATTTTATTACTAAACCAAATTAAATTCATTCTGAAATTATATTTAATTTAAAATTGAAAGTATATATATTTAAAAATTAAAAAAATATATTTTGACACAAAAATAAAAGTTGAATTTTTTTTAATGCAATTTGCCCATATACAAAATGATAAACAATGAAACGTCTATTCGTTCATATATACCCAAAACACTCTAAATCAACTCTTAAATTTAAATGTCAGTTTACTATTAAATCTTTCCACTTTTATTTTTAAGAATATTTTTTTTTTGGCTATTGTTCAAATAATATATTTATGTGCTCGATTTAAAAAAAATACAATAAATAAGTATTAATTAAATGGAGAAAAATGAGAGAGTGAGTTTTTAATTATAAAATAGAGTTTGATAACAAATTAAACATACGAGTCTCAAATATATTAAAAAAGTTAATTTTGAAATAATTTAATAATGAAATTGTAAGATAAAGGATTAATGTGTCATTATCAAGATTATAAAAAATTTAAAGAGTTATTTGAAATGTAATAATTTATAATTTAGAAAAAGAGCTACAAAACAAAAAAATATATATTATAAAAAGTAAAAATATGATTAATTTATATTGAAAATTAATAGACTTGAAAGACCTGAATCTGAATCGACAGTAAGAAATTTAATAAAAGTATATAAGTATATGTAATTTGTAAAATAAAGAGGTGACGACCTTAAAAAGTCAATAATTATATGGCGTTGGGTGGGAGTGAGTTAGTCCGACCATATGTATTCAATAATATCTCATCTAGCTCCCACATGATTAAATTTGTGTTACTAAATCAAATTATTGTTGCTTAGCCTTCACTCTTTTCCTTTCTTTTCTTTTTCTTTGGTTTTATATAATTAGAGTTTTACAATAATGTATCATTTATACATCTTCCATTCCATTAATTTTATTGCGAAAATTGGACTGTCCTTCAAATTAATTTTCCATTTTCAATGCCCCAAATTTTATATATGTACAACTCAATTTTAATGTTAATTGAGGATTAAATTTATTATAAACCGAAATTCCACGTAGTCCATACTAATTGAGCAAAAAACAAAATGATATGTAACAACTAACAATTTAACCCATGAATTGTAACTTTATGTTGCAAATTATTATTAAATTGATGTCGTAAATTAAGTTCATCAAAAATATAATTTTAATTACAAAAATTAAATTATTATTATTATTATTATTATTATTATTATTCATTAAATTTTTTAAATTTAATGGATGGGATGCAAGTGTCCCCACCCTGCCCATCAAATTGTAAGTTGCATTATGAGAAGAAAAATTTTACAAGTGTCCACACCTCCATGACCATTTTGTCTATCCACACTTTTTTTTTCCTTTTTAATTTCAGGAGTCAACTTGTAAATTGTTGCTGCCATTCAATCACTTTCGCCAGATTACTTTTATACAAAAATAAGTACATATGACCAATAAATTTCAGTTTATTATTGGGGTTAATTAATTGATAATTAAGATTTTAAACTATAAAATTTTTAATTCTAATTCTAATTGAACTTATTTACTTTTATTAAAAAAAATCATTTTTAATACCTTATTTTTCTCGTGAGTATTAGTATAATAGATCAAATTTTAAAATAATATTAGCATAATAAATCAAATTTGTAGAGAATACTAGTATAAATAGTCAAATTTAATGGAGTAAATAGTAATTTTATTTTTATCATTTTACCACAATCTAAAAAATTTATAACATAAAATTTAACGGAATAACATATTAGTAGATAATATGATAAAATAGAAAGGACAAATCATATAATTTTTGAAATTCTGGAGATACTAGCACAATAAATCAAAAAAATGGTAATTTCTCCTTTATAAAATTATGAAAATTTTGAAGTTGTTTTTTTTTTAATTATAAAAGAATCTTATTGTGATGGATAACAGACTAATTTTATTTGATTTTAGGTTGTAAAATAAAAAAAAAGGGAAAAAAAAAGGCACATGAAGCATGTGTGTCTTTGCAATATTTGTGGATTCAAATTACTTAGTACAACGATAATGAATGATGTGCACATGATTACGATCAAAAGAAATGGTGAAGATTGGCTTTTAAGAAATATATAGGCGGACCACAAATATTAGATTGGAAATTTTGCTTACATGAGGATATGTATCATTGACAAATTAAATTGATGCTTTTTTCTATCTTTTAGGTGAAATTATTAACCACTTGTCAACCACCTCTTCCTAACTACAGAATTTGAGAGAGATAAGCTTTGAATCCAATTCCTATCTCTAATATTCTTCTCGTGCTACTTAATTATTAGTTTAGTGGTTCGATTCTTTTATGCTAAATTAATTTTTATTTTATTAATTATATATTTTCTAATTTAATATTTCATCTTATTATAACAATCATATTTTCATTTTCATTTGTTTCTTTGATTATATAATTCAATATAATTGATTGTAAAAATTCATGGTAAGTAAGACTGTAAGAGATAAAAATAACTGCAAAATGAAAATAGTGTAAAAATAAAATTTAATAGTTTATTTTGAAGTAAAAATAATCACTGTTAAAAAAATCCTAAAAACAAATTAATACCCTATTTCTAATTTAGTAATAACTAATAAACGAAATTTTCTGTATTTTTATAATTGAAGATTGAAATTTAATATTTTATATGTATTTTTTTTCCTTACATAACTTGGTATTCATCACTGAAATAATCTGTCACTGAATAATAAATATTTTGAACATTTTAAATTCAATAGAAATGAGATACAGGAAAAATAAGGCAAGTAAAATTTTAAATTTGAATTAAATGTGAGTAAGCAACAAAAATGGAAATAAAAATTTAAAAAAAAAAAGAAGCAAACGTCAAATAAGGAGAGAATATAAATGGGGATCGCTGGCCAGAGTTGATATCACCTGTAAGCAAGTTGAGAAAAGTAGAGCATATTCTTATTCAACATGACATGACATGCATAGGCATATATGTATATAATTAATGATAAGATTTCCTTTTTTTTTTCTCTAAAAAAAAGAAGAAAAGAACACAAAATCAATTACGTGGAGATCGAATTATTAATCTCTTTCCTTAAATGTTACTTTTGTTAATTAATTATATATAATTACGGATGACAAACTGAGTTAACTCGAGCTTCATTTGAGTTGATCGCCATGTTTATAAATTGCAACATATAATTGACATTTTAATTTTGCAGTCTCTTATCAGTTTATGTATTTTTCTTATTATCATGATAATTTTCAATCTTATTATTATTCTTACTGTTTTTGTGGGTGTAAAATGTATATCTGTAGGAAGTACTAAATAATCAGTTGATGTAAAAGAATTATTGAATTAAAATTTAACACATCTTATACTCATTAAATTCATAATTTAGTATTTAATTCAATAGAAAAAAATGAAATATTAAAAAAATTATAAATCTCAAAAAGAGAGGGCAGAAAGATAGAGAATAGTTTTTTATTCATCCAATGATATATATGAGTAATATTTTTTAACAGAATAAAAAACAAATAAAAAAATTAACAATTGTAACATATATTTTTTAATTATATTATAAATAAATTTTTATGGTAAAATTCAATTTCGATAGTAAAAAAATATAAACTTGACATATATTAATATTATTATTTTTTCACACTATTTTGATTTCGGGTTGTATGATAATAAATGCCGAGTCACAATTCACGACTCAAGTCGTTATGATAGCCCAAAAATAACGTCAATAATTTAAAAAGAAAATAGTAAATTAGGGCTACGTGTTAGTAATTTAAATGAAAAAAGGAAAAATAAAATCACGGCGAGTATAATTCCAAAGACAAATCCATCCAAAATTCCCATTTATTTCCCAAAATTATATAAAAAATTTCAACTGATTTTCTCTTTCCAAATTTCTTCAGCTACACCGTATCTCTCTCTGTGTGGCCTCTGCTTCCCTCATCCTCATCGATCTGCTCTCTCTCTCTCTCTCTCTCTCTCTCTTCCAAAACGCTCCGTTTTCGCTCATTCTCCGGTTTGCTTTTCTCTCAACAAAACCTTTCTTCCTCCTCCAAGATCACAGCTCCGAGCTTTCAGTGTTTTTTTCCTTTTAATATTTTTGAGGTTTTGTTTTGAACTGTCATTGTGTTTCTTTATTTATGTACTTAAACATGAAGACAGCTAGAGAAAGATAAAGAAGTTATGTTTGTGTTATAGTGTGTATGTATAGATTTGAGAAATAGAGGTTTTGTTTCAGTGGAGAGTTGACCCGGGCTGAGGAGTGCTCTGCTCCGGGAAGAAAGATAGATCCGTATGGAAATGGAAACTGATTATGCTGGCGGGAAACCCGACCCGAATTATCGCTATTTGCAGAAATTCCGACTCTACGAGACTCGCTCGGTATATTACTATATGCTTTCACATATTTTTATCTTCAATATTTGCTATCAGTTCGCAATTTCATTGTCTTCTTAGGTCGTTTAAATTATCTCTTACTTCGCATTACGTTTTTGTTTGCATATGGTGGGAAATTTGAGGTTTTATTTTGACAGGACGATATAATTTGCATTGGCTGCATTTGGCGTGGTTTTAGATGATGAACGACTTAGAATTTTAGCTTGATTATTGCTAATGAGGATCTGATTAAAATTCAATCATCCAGAAGAAACGTTTCTGTTCATGTACTTGCTGATTTTATGTGTATACTGTAGTAATGAAGTGTGCGTTGATTACATTCTGAGTTCATATTTGACTCTCATCTTTCTCAATTTATTTGCTAAATAAAGTATACGTTATGGACGATTTTTTAGATTGGTGTTTTTAGATTTGTAGCTGTTTGAATTTCGCATTTTGTTTTGCCTGAGCTTCTCGCTCTACTGCTGCCACTATTCACTTCCTTCTAGGTTGTTTCGCTGATTTCTTTTTAATGAGGTTTTATTCTCCTTTCTTCCAGATTTGGGTGGAATACATCCCTTTATGTTTGTCATCTGATTAGATTGTAGTTAAACTATGGCTAACAATTACCTACATTGTTTGCATTTAATACTGTTTTATTAACCTCCATTTTCAATAGTCTTCTGCCAGCATTGAATTTAATAAAATCAGTTTTTTCATTTTCCATTAAGATTCTTTTCTTTTGATGCATAATCTAAACAGTAAATTTTTATACAATCTACTCTTTTGGTTACCTTGCTCTGCTCTCAAATAAGTGTAAAAAGTTATTTGGAATATTTGACTTAAGAACAATGACAAGGTAAATTGATAATAATAAAGAGAAAAGGAAGTAAGTTTGTCATTGTATTTGTTTCATCAAATAATTTATATTTTCTTAGTTATTTATATGCAGCAATTTACTCATGTTTTTTAAGTTTTTGATCTATTTTTTTTTTCACATTTTATGTGCAACAGAATTTTTATATGATAGGAAGAGACAAGAATAGAACCTTCTGGAGGGTTTTAAAGATTGATCGATTAGAGCCTTCCGAACTCAATATTCTTGAAGATAATACAACGTACTCAGAAAGTGAATGCTGTGATCTGCTAAAGCGAATTCATGAAGGGAATAAATCAACGGGTGGACTTAAATTTGTCACTACTTGCTATGGAATAGTTGGTATGTGTTGCATATATGAGTTCCTGTATGTAAGCACTTACACCCACTTCAATATAAAACTAATTGTTTTTTTTCCTTGCAACTAGGTTTTATTAAATTTTTGGGACCATATTACATGTTGCTGATAACAAAAAGAAGGAAAATTGGTGCAATTTGTGGCCATACAATATATGCCATCACCAAGAGCGAGATGATTCCTGTTCCAAATTCTTCTGTGCGGTCCAATATGACTTATTCTAAGAACGAGAACAGGTCTTTTGTTCATTCTGCATGTAAATGTAGTATGTACTTGGTTCTTCTAAAGAGACCTATGAGATTAGTTATGGAGGCTGTGCTTTGTTCATTTGTAATTAGAAGAAGATTTTGTCATGATTGTTAGTTTATTTTCGGTCAATTATTTATTTTTTCTTTTTTTGGATTTATAACCTGAGTTGGACATTGTCTATTAGAAGTAGAAAAGTTCAACACTGTGGAGGTAATTTTTGTACTATTTTTTGTCAATAAACCCTTCAATGATAATTAATGATGCGTCATTTTCTTACTTAAAATTATTTGAGTTCTTCTGTGGTAAAGTTTTTTTTCCCTATATTTTTTTTAGATTAAACTAGTGGAGGATCTAATTCCAATTATGCAATATTAAATGTTACTGCTGCATCCTTTGTAGTTGATAATGTTGTGTAGTGGCCATTTCCAGTTCATTTCCTGCATATGTACAGGGGCAAACTTCATTGCCGTTGTGATGATCTTAGTATATCATGTTGAATGAGACAAGGTATCATCAGGGTTTCTGGGGGAGAAGTCACTTCCTTTTCTTTTTTTTTTCCCTCCCTCTTTTCAGTTTTGTTCCTTTCAGCTTCTTAGTTTGAATCTATTATGTCAGCACTTATTTCAATAATATTTCTCCTCCCACGGTAATACAGTTGGACATGCACTAACTTCTTTTTTTTTTTTGTCCATAATGATGATGTAGATACAAGAAACTTCTGTGCACAGTGGACCTTACAAGGGACTTCTTTTTCAGCTACTCATACCATGTTATGCATTGTCTTCAAAAAAATTTGTGTAACAATGAGACAGGACAAGGTCACTATGAAACGATGTTTGTATGGAATGAATTCTTGACTCGGGAAATCCGGAATTACCTCAACAATACTCTATGGACAGTGGCATTAGTATATGGCTTCTTTAAACAGGTGCATTTTTTTTTCTTAATGACTGCTTCCAAATAAATGCTCAGAAATCTTGGATGTATTCTATTGTACAAAATGAATGAGCTTCTTATCTTCAATATTTATTGCATATGGTGCCAATTTGATATTTTTGTAATTGCTGTCTTCTCATTTCCATGCTTTTGCTTGCTATTTTTAGCTCTCTGGAGCTAATGTGGATACTTATGATTTAGTTTGAATGACGAAATTAAGAAATTAGTTCTTTTACAAGTGAAGCCAGTTTACATGGAGGTTAATTTCAAGGGCACAATAATTTATGTGGTTTTCAATTCCTTTCTCAACTTTTGGGAAATTAAATTCTATGAAAATTGTCATGTGAAATTTCTGAAAGGTTTGATAGTTTTTCTTCTTTTCATCTCTTTTTTGGCTGTTGCTTTGCTTTCCAGGTCAAACTTTCAGTATCTGGTAGGGACTTTAAGTTGACTCTCATTGCCAGACGTTCACGGCATTATGCTGGCACAAGGTACAATGTCTTCTGAACTTTTGAGCAACTTTCCCGCCTTAAATTGTTGAATCTGCTAAATTTTTTGCCATCTCTGCTTTTGTACCATGTCCTTCATGTTTTATGATCCAAAATATTGCAGGAAATCAATTGTAAATTATCTTTTACCTTATATAGTGCTGCTGTTAAAGGGTGAAGTTTATTCTTACAGTTTCTATCTTGTCTTGTATAGATATTTAAAACGTGGGGTGAATGAGAAGGGGAGGGTGGCAAATGATGTCGAGACAGAGCAGATTGTTTTTGAAGATGTTCCTGAAGGATGTCCAGTGAAAATTAGTTCTGTTGTGCAGCATCGGGGTTCAATCCCACTTTTCTGGTCCCAAGAAACTTCGCGATTGAATATTAAACCTGACATTATATGTATGACTTCAACATGCTAAACTGTAGTATTCCATTGGTAACTTCTCATACTTATATGCTTATTTCTTGTTCTATTTTCAGTGTCAAGGAAAGACCAAAATTACGAGGCTACAAAACTTCATTTTGAAAATCTTGTTAGGAGATATGGAAATCCGATAATTATTTTAAATTTAATAAAGGTAGGTTTCTGCAACTTTTAAGGAGCAAATTATTACATAAATACACATCCATATTTCTTTATGTTCGCTTTCATGAATTTGGATATAAGATGTCATTTGTTTCTCATCATATTATGACAATTCTTTTGATTGTTGACAGACACATGAAAAGAAGCCTCGGGAAAGTATACTCCGTGCTGAATTTGCTAATGCTATCAGATTTATAAACAAGGACCTAGCTGAGGAGAATCGCCTGAGGTTCCTCCACTGGGATTTGCATAGACATTCCCGAAAGTACTTAGCTTGCATTATTCCCACCAATTTTATTCCCAAAGTTATTCTTTAAATTTTATTAGTATGAATATCATTTAGTTTTTTTTGAACAGAGCTTCCAATGTGTTGTCACTCCTGGGGAAAGTGGCAGAATATGCATTGAACCTAACTGGCTTCTTTTATTGCCAAGTCACACCATGTCTAAGACCCATTGGATTTTGCAATTCTTCCTACTCTGAGTAAGTTGATACATTGTCTGCAGATGTTTTGCATCATTTTTGGCCATATTGATTCTCCCAAGCCGAGGATTGCTCCGAGCACTCTTTGTCTTGATCCGATACAATCTTTCTTTACATAGATTTGTGTTCACTTTAATGTATTCCTGTAGTTTATGGTGTTATATTTTGAGTTTTGTTGAATTTTAATGGTTTGATAATTCTTCCCTAATTGTTGATTTATTTTCCAAAACCACTGCTTGTGTAACTTGTTGCAATGCAGATGTCAGATAGCAATCTTTGCTATCTTTCAAAGAAGGGGAAAGGAGACTAAGAAAAGTAAAATTCTACAGAGAAGTTGCTAGTGGGAAATTATATTCTATTAGCAGCTTCTCTTTCTTGCCTGTTTGCCATAATCTCGTTTTTTTATTATCTGTTTAATTCCTGACTGCTTCTTATGCTGTTGGCAATGCAAATGTTTTCCAGGAAAAGTAGTGATGGGTGTTCTTTCAAAATTTCTTCTGATGAAAATGAACTGGGAAGGGGTTTGGATTCAGCAATTGACAATGTTGATTCTGAAGCAATTGTAAATCAGAGTATCAAGGCCCCAATGTTTCAAAAAGGGGTTCTAAGGACTAATTGCATAGACTGTTTAGATCGCACTAATGTTGCTCAATATTCCTATGGTTTGGTTGCTCTTGGCCATCAATTGCATGCACTTGGACCTGTAGAATCCCCAGTTATTGATCTGGATAATCCTTTGGCAGAGGATTTAATGCAGAATTATGAGATGATGGGTGACACACTTGCACTGCAGTATGGTGGATCTGCGGCACATAACAAGGTAAGCGGATATCATAATTTCTACTTATGATAAAATGCAAACTGCAAATAGAGATATTTCCCTCTAATATATTTGTTGGAGGAATAGCTGTGAGCTTCAAATTTGGTTTATAAATTTAAATGGAAAGCCCAGATTCTGGAACTCACGGTGCGGGAGTTGCTCTTTATGAAAATTAAAATATATAAAAAAAAAATTGTAGAATTTTAACTATAGTTAAGGAATTGAGCAGCGTAGCCAATTAAGAAATTCTAAATTGATTCAAAATCTCAATTTATGCTCAAATGGAAGATATATTCATAAGATTATGTTGTTACATTTGAGGTTTCAGTGTACGCTGGCTGTATATTTAAGATATAAACTATTCAATATAGACAGAATGCAATGCTCATCTCTTGGTTTAATTTAATCAAAGTAACTTCACATCCAATTATCTGCTTGGCTGTGATGAAAAAGAACAAAGAACTTAACTTAGAGTAAGAGAGGAAGTAAGAAATAAAGGACATATTATTTAGTATAAAAGATAGATTGTATATTATTATTGATATAACAGCCAATCATTTCAAAGGCGTGAAAACCATGTTCTCTTGTCAAAATGATTTATTTGTGCACATCCTTGGGTAATTATAGATTTGGAACTTTGAATTTGACACCTAAACCTGTTTGTATATTCTTAAAGAGATGATTTTGCCTGCCTTCTGATGCATGTATTAGAAGCTGTAGTGTGTAATATTTAACAAAATCTATTTAAGATTTATATATAAGTTTTCCTCCTGGTTTGCTGGATCACTCTTGTTTTTTATTTTTCTTTCAACTAGAATGTACTGATTCTTATTTATTACTGTTTCAACAATGCTGCACAGATATTTTCTCAGAGGAGAGGTCAGTGGAAAGCTGCCACTCAGTCCCAAGAGTTCTTCCGAACTCTACAGCGTTATTACAGTAATGCCTACATGGATGCTGAGAAACAAGATGCCATTAACGTGTAAGTTAAACAGTCGTAGAATTCTCAGAAGCACGAGCAATTGTTTCTGTTATTGAAGCTTTCAGTAGCCTTTGATTTGCATCTTTTCATAATATGCATTAGTGACATCTGGCTTAACTTTTTTATCAGGTTCTTAGGTCACTTCCAGCCACAACAGGGAAAGCCAGCATTGTGGGAATTGGATTCGGATCAGCATCACAATGTTAAAGGGTGTGGCCCTTATTTAGTTTATGAGGATGCTAGGTACTATGTTCCTTGTTAAAGCCAATATTCTCTATTGTTTCAAAATTTTATTGTTTAATGGTGAACCATCCCTCGTACACTGTGTTGCAATTTGCTTGAAAAGCATAATGGTATGGGAAATCATTATTTACAAATTTGCACAGATTACTATTATCACACAAAGGCAAGAATTTGCCATATTATAACTTGTGATGCAACAGTCTCTACCACTTTAAAGCTCTCCGTTTTTGTTGAAAAGTTTGCTTCTATATTTGTTGTTCACTTTAACTTACATGCTAAGAGTTTTTACCAAATTTTTATTTGGTCATAGACCTCATGATAGGGAAAATATACCTTGCTGTGCCTTATAGATCTGATTATAGTTTTCTAACAAAAATGACCTTGTCGGCTTAAAAATTAATTCTTTTATGCAAAATGAGGTTTCTTCTTAAATAGGACTGTGGTATTGTTCATATCACAGTCCTATTTAAAATGATTTTGTGGATAAAATAAATTATACAATGATGATGTAGTTGCTAAGACGATAAGACTGTAATATGATATGATGAATTGATGCTCATGCTAATGATCTATAAAACCTATGCAGATAAACTCATAATGTTAACACCCATTTTCTGTAGGTCGTTCTTTAAAAGATCACTATCAGATGGCAATCTTCTTTGTGGAAGTGACTCGCTTGTTGCAAATACTGGTGTCGGCCCCAATAGGCCTTTTTCAGAGAAGGATCAAGGAGTTTTCAAGGGTCTTTCGGAGTCTACTCCAGAGATCTCAACTTGTGAAAGTGACATATCATATTCTAGGTCTGTTTATGTCGCATGCCCATACATATTACATCATTATATGACAGTATATAGATAGGAATTAGGAAAGGGGGTTCATGTTATTGCGAGGTATAAGAGCTAATTATCAAGACAAAACCTGATTGATTTTTTATTTTTCTGGCTTAATACATAAAATCACCCCTGAACTTGTACCAAAATGTCACTAATGCACACATACTTTGGAAGGCACCTATTTCATACCCAAACTTTTCTGGCTGTCATTTTAGGTATACCCCCACAATGCCTCGGAGACAGCTTTTTAAGGATATTAGGGAACATGAATACTCTGATAGTGATCATATCTGTTATGATGAACATGGCGATGCATGTAGCTGCTCAAATTTTCTTGATTTGGATTGGCTTTCTTCATCAGGGAATTCTTGTGAAGAAGATCCATTTGATAGGTAGATTTTATTGTTCTATCAACTTCAGTAACGCAATGGCTAAAAAACAATATTTAGAATACAATAATAATGATTTTATTGGCTGCAGGTCAATTGGTGGCCTATCATCTGAATTTCTTGCGAATGAACTGAAAAGCGAAACATCTGCAAGTGAATCCGGATCTAGCTTGAAGGTTTGTATCTTACATTTTAGCGCTTCTTCCATAGCGGCCTGTACATTTTCTATGGGTGCAATAGGGGTAATGGGTTGCTATATTTGTGTTGCCTGATCGTTGCTTCTTTTTAAGCTAACAATTCCATCTATTTCTTCTCTTTTGGTAATTTGCTACCTCATGCTTCATTCCAATTTTTCATGCCAAAGTTCACGAAAAAGCTTGTCTAATGAATCAGAAACAAGAAATAATTAATTCATAATTAATTTTTTTTAATGGAATATATGTAGACACGAGTAATTTTCAAACATTATTTCTGGCATCTATTTTATTTCCAGGGAAGAAGTCAAACTGCGACTGACCTTTCCTCTGAGGATGTCACGGGTGGATTTTCAGAGCGATTTGTGCACTGGGTAACACACGGAGAGACACTTTTCTAATGATAAATTTACCTCGAAGTTTCTGATCATACTATTTTATTTGAGCGATTATCTCATTGATCCTCATCCGAAGGATGTGGATTACCAACAAAGAATAAAGAGCACGAGATCAATACTAATGATAATTCCAGCATCTGCTAAAGTAAAAGTAATTCTCAGGACAAGCAAGAGATGCAGGCATCTGTTTCATTTGTGTACCTCTAGAGTTGAGAGGCTATGATTGAGGAAGCACAAGCATATAATCCTCCAACCAGAATTTAACACCTTGTTAATATCCTTTAAAATATTTCGAAAATAGAGTCTTAGTTTACGATATAGTGAATTAGTACTTTAAAATTGGCTAAATAGATTTTAGCAATTGCTGTCTCTGTTTAATGTTTATACATTAGCCCATAATTTCCAGTTCCGTCCGCATCATCAAGAACGCCATTGTATCCGTTAGGGCGAAAGAATATTTAAAGTCTGGCAATGAGAAATTCAATTGCATCATCAAGAACGCCATCTTTATGGCTACTCACCATTATAAGCGACTAAATCAATTTACAAATTCATACGTAGAAAAATCATGATCATGTTTTGACTGCAGATTCATAATTCTATTTTGATAGAGCAGAATCGTAATTCGATTTGCTTGGAAGCAATTTTTTTTTATCTGCTGTCTCTAAACTAAAAAAGGAAAACGTATTTGTTTTTGCCCAGTTAAATTGAAGGAGAGAATCACCGCACAGAACATTGTTCGACACAGAGGGTGGATTATCTAACCAGCCTTGCATATTCACCCTTCTTTTCACTAGCTTTCGTCAGTCGTCCATCACAGCCACTTTTCAGGGATTAGGCCATTTCCAATTCATTGCGTAAAAATGGTGTAACTTTTATATTAGAATGGTGTAACTATAGTAAATTTATTTCTAACCTATTACACCATTTTTTACACAAAAAAATATTATATATATATATATTTCTCTTTATACTTTATTTTATATTTTTTTATTAATTTTAGACTATATAATTATTTTACAAAATAAATATTTTTTTAATATATTCATCAAAAATTAAAAAATTTATTATTTAATAATATTATAAAATACAAATTTAATTTAATATCAAATATTAATAATTCGTGCCATCTCTTTCTCCTTTTTCATTTCTTTTATTCCTCCTTTTCCCCGCCTGCAAATAACCTTTTTTAAAAAAAAAATCTGAAATGGTGTAATTATAATACAACGCTAAATATAGCACGGTAGCTAGCACCAATTTTGACACCATTTTAGTATTCGGTTGGAGTTCACAATTTTTACATCATTTTTGTATTTTCCTTATTTGTGCACCAAAATGATGCTGGTTGGAGATAACCTTAAAAGAGTCTTACAACATTAATCAAAACCTCAGTCACATTTCTTCAGATACTTATCAAAATTATTTTATTGAACCGTTATTAAAATTTTCAATTAAAATTTTATTTTATTATGCGCTTCAACTTTTAAATCCTTTCAACCAAAAATCATAGGAGATGTAACAAAAAAAACTTTAACATCTAAGAGAATTTTCAATTTAAATTCAAATAATTTCTTTCCATCAATTTGAATATTAATGTTTAGTATTAAGATAATTGTATATTTAGAATTTGAATTCGAAACTTCTAGCTTGGAAAAATTTCGTATCAATTCATTATGCTGAATATTTAATTCACACTTTCTATTCCCATGGATAAAAAATTTTCGTCCAATTGAACTATAAAATATTAAGTCTAACATATTTAATATAATTAAAATATTATATTCAACTGAACAACAACACCCTCCTAGATTAGAACCAATCTCTCTCTCTCTCTCTCTCTCTCTCTCTCTCTTCCTTCTTCTTTCTTTCCTTCTCTACGTCAGTTTCGATCTCTACGACTAAAATCCCTAAACAATCTCTGCTCGCCATTATGGCGAAGTAAGAAATTTGTTTGCTCAAATTCAGAATATATTGTAAATCCAAAAACTTTCTGACTAGATATGAAAATGGTTGCTTAAAGCACCAAAAGAACTCTGCTAATAGTTTGGATATTTGGTTCTTTAGGAACCCATTGACGACACTTATCCGAAGCAACTTTGCCCATGAACACGATTCATAAGAAAAATGATTAAATTTTAGAAAAAAAAGATTAAAACATATTAAATTTGCAATTTTCCTACAAGATTTTCAGGGGGTAGAGAGAAACTGAAATCAAAATAGTAATGCCTACCCAGTACACATCCTTCTCCATAATTTATATAACTGAACATACATTTTGCTGACAAGATTAAAAATGCAACGATGGAAAGAAATAAGGGGAGATTATTGTGTCGTATGTTTAGCGCGACAATATGACATTTTAACTTAATCCATCGTGTCAACTAATCGACAAAAAATGTGAATTAAAAATAAACTAAAAGTTCAGAGTTTGAAATAACAGGAAATATATTAGGATTTAAATTGAAAAATCGATGTATTAAAGGAGCTTTTTTTTTTTTAAAAAAAAAAGAATTCTCGAAATAATAAGCCTACCCAATTCAATCACCATTGCACCAAATAAGTCAAGATAATGACTCATTTTATCATTTGTAACAACCATATAAATATATAGAGGAATGTTTTAAGTCATTAGCTATTTTTCTATTTTTATAAAACTTTGTAAATTTTAATATTATTTAAAAAAATTATATATATTAAAAAAATTCTAAATTTATCTTACTTTATTTTAATTTCTATTTTCCCCTTAAAATATTTTAAACATTTAGTGACTTGTATCATAACTTCTATGAATTTATCCAATTGATTTATTTTTTCTAACTTTTGATTACCCTAATTATTGTGTACCCTACATTCATCCTGATCTATTGAATTTCATGTATTAATAACAAACAAACATGATATAGATTAATGATTTTTCTCTAAATTTATAATATTTCATCTTAATTTCTCTTTTTCCTTTGAAATGTTCTAAGCATTTAATGATTCTGATCACAACTTCTATTAATTTATCCAATTCATCTAATTTTTCTAACTTTTCATTGCTCTAATTATATACCCTACATTCATCCTAATCTATTTATTTCCATGTATTAATAATAAATAAACATGACAATAAATAAAAATAATTAGCCACTAATATGAAAAACATTATATATTCATGCATTTGTTTTTGAAACTATGGGATATTTATGAATTCTTTTCGCCTAAATGGTGTTGTCCTCTCCTCAGTTACCCATTTTTCCAACAATATATATAATATTTATGTGTAAACAAACGTTCTCCAATTATTTCTTAGTGTGATTGATTGTGTTTCTAAACTTTGACTATATTTTATTTGATGAGTTCACTCATTCAAGAAGGGATTAGCATATTAAGGTGCGTGTGTGTATAATGGACTCTGTCAATAATAATGATGACTTAGATGAGTTTTGAGATGATATTAATGGATGAAGTGATCAGACATATTTTTTCATCCTCATATTTCTTCTTGCTATTTTAAAATTGATATTTCTCCTTTCTTGATCATATATTTTTTAGAGCATAAAATAATATTATGCAGACTATTATTATAAATACAAGCATAGGTTGTCGGAAAACATGAAAAAAATGTTGAAACTGAAATCGAATAACATAATGCATATTGCAAGAATCTATCCACTTATTGAAATATATTATTACTGAAATCCAAAAAAAAAGCTGGCAATATAAAGGTAACGGTCAGCTTCAGATCAAGTGTTCATTTTAGCACTATTAAAATTGAAACTACAAAATTAGTAATATGTCACCATCTAAATCTAGGTACAATATAATTAATATATATATATATATATATATATATATATATATATATATATATATATATTACAATTATTAAAGTAAGAAATTAATTTTCATTCTTCTGGACTTTTCTTTTTCATATTTATAATTCTTTTAACATTTAATTAAATTAATTATTAAATTTTAATTCAATAATTTTTTAGCAATCCGCAAAGTGCGGCAAAACTACTAATTACTTAAATAAACTAAACGTAATGACACCATTACCGTCCTTTACTAATTTCTTATTCTATTCAATTAAGTACCATCTGCTAATTCCCAAAAAAAAAGAGAGATCTTAAAAATGATAAATTTTAGGAAAATGAAAAATTCAAAAGCAAAGAATATTAAGAGAATTTTCAATATCCCACACATCCAATTCCTCAACATGAAATTATAAGAAAATTAATCACTTGAGGGCAAAAAAAAAAAGGCATATTGCTACATTACAATAAATGTCAAAATTTTAAAAATCCAAGGTGCATAACTAAACTATTCTCAAAATGATATTAAGACAAAGACATGCATATTTCACACTTTGGCATTAATAATCCCTAAAAGACCAACTAATAATTATGGAAGACAATTAGGATTTCTTGCATCGCTAGTCCTATCCGGCAGCAGCAGTTGCAGGTACAGGTGCAAATTGCGGTGGTGTTGCAGTATCCCATTCTGTGGAGAATACCCCTAACAATGAATCCAGTGGCAGGATAAATCAGAAGAATGAACAAATGGCAGTAAAACAGAAAACATGAGGGTTCTCGATAGAAACAATAACTCGGGCAACCAATTGAAGTTTTTCCGAATTCTTCCCAAGATTGATGATATAAATATTACATCCTTTGCGTAGCTAGAGAGGCCATCTACAATAGGACTGGGCCTATGGATTAGTTAATCTTAGCAACTAGTCATGGATGGTTATCGATCGCTTCTTCCTAAAAACTTGAAAAAAATATTGAGACTTGATAGAAATGGACGACAAAATGTTCCACCCATCACCCTAAAATTAAAATATGAAATATCTATTTGCCCCAAATACAAGAGTTTGCCCCCGAATTCATCCCTTGGCACTACGCAGCAATACCGCATATTAGGCACCAAAATAATACGTTTAATAGTTACGTCAAAAATAGAAATATACCTTTAATAGTTAATTAGTGGTACCAACTCCCGCTGGTAACTGCTTTTTTAGGGAATTAAAAGTTTCACAGCGCGGAAATAATATTCTGTTAAGTCTGCATAGTAAAAGAAGTTATTGATATGTCATCTAATTTGCAATATGAAAATCTGCCTTGGCAACCCTACAATTCAATAGATTCTCTCTCAGTTGGAGATAAGAATGATTCAATATGTAGCACCATAACAGTGGAGGTGCTTGATGGTTAGTTTATATGTAACATTGTAATTCCTTTGCTGCCTGCAAGGTGCAAACACTCTCTTTATTTAGGATCATGAAAGTACCATTACTCTCAAATTTTCTAGTATTGAAGGATTGCATAAAACAGAAGCACACTTGCTGCTTTTCTATCTTATTGCATTGCTAATAAATGACTCAATAGGCTCTTGAAAGCTTGGAACTTCAAACAACACTAGAAGTATTAAGAAAATTCATTTCAACTTGCCAAGAAAATTTTGGCATTGCATTGATCTCTTGAACAAAGCACTAACATACAACTAACACGTCATAACCTCAACCCTACACAATAATGCACAAATGAGCCCTTCTGTCTCCTTCAAGAGACAGTAACCACAACCTTTTTGGGCTTGGGTGGTGGAGGATGCTTTTCAACTACAACAGTCAAAACCCCATTTTCACATTTAGCAGTAATTGCAGATACATTTGCATTTTCAGGCACCCTGAACTTCCTCATCAGCTTCTCCTCTCAAGCCTGATATACTAGCACCTTTCTTCCTCGCCATCTTCGCATTTCCTCTTCCCTCCACATTTGATCACCAGAGTGGTTTCATCTTCAACAGTCACCTACAAATTTCCATATGATCAAAATAACACAAGAATCAACAATCCAATTAGAGTAATTGACTGGGTTCAAACTCAAAAATCATCAGTACCACCGAATAAAATCTCATTGCCACAAACAGTAGGACTAAAACTAGAGAAGAAAATGCATAAAACAAGAGGATTGTACCTGAATATCAGACTTGGACAAGCCAGCCACATCCAAGTAAAAAATGTACTCTTTAGGGGCGTCCAAAATGTCCACATGAATACTTCCTATACCCTTGTTTTCATTCGTGTCATTACCCCGCGAATTGAACATGAACTTCTCTATACTTTCAGGGATACTAAACAAATGGCTCACTACATCAAACACATTTGAATCTGCTACTCTGCTCATCTTTTTTAACTTTTCAATTACCTCGACTACTGTCACGACAAAGTGATCCTAATCATATGCATTTAGTAATTAGATCCCAAATCAACTAAGAAAGCTATAACATCACTGAAGTATCACAAAAGCCAACTTTGTGTTTGTTTATAGAACAAAATCGACAAGCTCCGGTGACAAATATCTCAAGCTTAATGTACAATTGTTGCCGCAGGAAGTCTGATTTATACCCAGAAAAATTACAAGATCAAACAATCAAAAGATAAACCAAGACGTCATTTTTGGTTGCTTCTCGAGGAATACAAGAGAAAGTAGATGAAAGAGTTTCAGATTACACCGTGTCGAGAAAACCCACTAAACTTATGGCGCGCATCGATTAGTAATTTACAGTAAAGCAATTAGAGAAAAATTGTTTAAAATAGAATCTGGTTCTTTCATTAAAGAAAACGAAATGCAATTCTTACCTGCAAAGAGGTTTGTCATATTTAGCTTGAAAAAGCCGGAAAACAGTGCGCGCTCAAGAGTCAGAGGGTAAGCCAAGTCGCCACCGAACGAACGAAGAATCGGGCCGAATAGCAAGCCGTAAGGATTTATCTTGTGAGGATATGTGGATCTTTTACTACCGTGGATTGCTGTTACAACTTACGTGGCACTATCTCAAAGAGCAACTATCACAATTTTTTACAAATTCAATCAAAACTTTTCCTACAAGTGTTTTTTTTTTATTATTTATTTTTTTAGGGACAAAAAGAATCAAAGAAGAGAATTTGAGAATTTTCAGTATATAAATTTTAGAAAATTCCATTCTTGTTATTAATTATTTCTTCGTAAGAAGTTATTGTTAATCATAAATATTAATTTCTAATAAATTATTTCAGATAAATTATTATTTTTTTCGTAAAAAATTATTAAATTCAAAACCATCCTCCATTTTCCTTCAAAAATAAAATAATAAAAATAATAATCTATCCTCCAATTGCCTAGATGGATTGGGCCTAGGAAGCAAGAAAAGACCCAATTGCCAATTTATAAATATTTATTACAAAAACATAAGTAGTCTCTTCAGTCTGTAAAATAAATTTGAATTTCAGTCGAAAATGCAAATAATATAATTAAAATATTTGAGTAAGTGTATATCCCAGCTCCCATGACATGGACTAGAGGTCCATATTTGGGAGGCAATCAAGCCCATTTGGTGAGACGTGGAAAACTAGTTTTTGCACAAATAAAATCAAGAACAGATATCGAAAAAAAGAAGAAAAAAAAAAGTCCAATCAATTGGGGATGCTGCAGGGAAATAGGATTGAATTGATTGGTGGAGAAATTATAAATTGAAGACATGACTGATTCCGATACAACATTTACTAACTCGAATTGCCAATCAAAATTATAAAAGGTATAACAGGATATTTATAATTTTCTATACATAATGACTAATGGGGAAGGAACTATCGTTTCTATTTGGAATAGAAACTAATCCCCCTCTACCCCCACCCTTGAACATTATGCAACAATATGAACGTAAACCTATTTAATTAGTAGCTGGATACTCCATATCAAAAATTTGTCTAACTTAAATTTTTTTCAAAAAAAATTGCTAACGAGGGAATGCTTATTTCATTTGAAAAACAGCTCTAATCCTCCTTGCACCCGATCCAAACCCCTCAATCCATTAATTTCTCAATTCTACTTCCAATTTCTTTTCTGATGTAACAGAATTTCATATATTTAATTCACTACAATTTCTAATGATACTCAACCACCAAAAGAAAATTTCAATAAAAAAAATAAAAATAAAAATCAAGAGCACAATCTTACAACGTCCTACACATTCACTTCTTCAGTCTTATATTCTAAAAAAATAAAATAAATCATTTGGGGGACAACATGGATAGCATTAGTATGTCAAAATTTTTAAAATCCGAGGTCAAGAACTAAACTATGCCAAAATGATAAATAAAACACAAACGTCTGTTTCCCACCTTGATATCGATAAACACTAAAAGACCAACTGATGATCATGGAACACATGCGACACATTGTATCATCGTGATTTCTTGCTTCACTCCTCCCAACCAGTAGCAACAACAGGTGCAGGTGCAGGTGCAGGTGCAGGAGCAGCAGCAGCTGGAAATTGCGGTGGAGCTACAGTATCCCATTCTGCAGAGAATCCACCTAAAATGAACCCAAAGACAGCATATGTCACAAGGATGGACAAAAGAAATGGCATTAAAACAAAAAAACGTGCTTCCATTTGCCTCACACAGGAACCATCAGCAAGCACAAGTTGAATGAATTTTGGCAGATAATAAGAATATAGTTCCAAATGACTTCCTAAAGCACATTAGATTTAATGATGGCACCAAATGCCATTGGGGATTGAATAACTTTATAAGAAAATTCTTACCTTGCTCCGGTAGGAAGGTGGCAGCTGGAACAGCAGATATAGGTGGTTGGGCTGTGTCAGCAGTCCACTGACCATCAGCAATTGGGTTGACCCACTCAGTAGAAAGCCCAAAATCAGGAGGAGGAAGTGCATAATCCGCAACTGCTATTGCTTCCTCCTCTTCCTGTTGCTTGGCTTCTTCAGGCTCCCTGTAGAAAAACAAGTCAACCTGCATAGACATTGAATGATGATTATGGAATTGTGTTGAAAAAGGAAATTTTATGCCAAATTATAACAACACTAGAGCAAGAATGGCATGAAGTTTAAAAGAGCGTTGCAACCTGAGGAGGCAGAATATCACAAAATTTATTGTCTATAAGCATATTACAAAATGCATGTATACAAGTCCAAGGATGAGTTTTCAAATGATTAAATATGCATACTGGCAATTTGAAGAGATAAACTAATCCGATAATATGTAAGTACCATAATATCCCACTTGTGACCCTGAGGAATAGTGCCACGCATCTGCAGAACCATTCTTGCCAACAGCCAAAAAAGGCATCCAATACTGTGGTTCCCTTTGTTATTAGCAGGAATGCCAATATCCACATACCGCATTGGAGAATCAGTATCACAGAAGGCAATGGTTGGAATATTTCCAAGAGCAGATTCCTTAATAGGCTGCAAGATGCATATAAAAACATCAATAAACAACATAGTAAAACAAAATTGCAAATGTGCAATGCTTAAGGCCATCAATAAAGTAGAATCACCTGGTGATCAGTCCTTGGATCAGTGAGGATCAAAAGGCGAGGCTCACTGAATGATGTTTGGAGCTGGTTAGTGAATGTACCAGGAGTGTGCCTTCCAGCAATGGCATGCGCACCGGTGTATTGAGCAAACTTTAAGACAGCTCTTTGACCATAAGGCCTTGCTGACTGAACAATGATGTCCTGGGGGTTCTCGATAGCAACAATAACTCGGGCAGCCAACTGAAGTTTTTCCCAAGTCTTACTAAGATTGATGATATAAATACCTATGAGACAAACATTAGGTGATTCAGAATATCATTCACAACACATCAGGAGTAAAATAAACCTCAGGAATTAGATAAGCAAGGCTAAAAGGTAAGACTGAATAGGATTTAAAGAAGCACACACAGATCCTGACATACGTACAGATAAATGTACAAGAAGCATTCTGTAAAAAAAACAAAAAACATTTCCCGTATATCTCTATTTCAAATAATCAAAGACAATTAAGAGGATACAATTTGAAATTATACATCTCTTTCACTCAGCACTTACAAACAAAAAAACATTTACACAAAAGAATAAATTGAAATATGTTTCAGGTTCTGCCAACATTCTTAATATCAATATAAAAAGCTAAAAGCAGCAGCAGTTACAAATGCTACCAAATACTGTAAATCATTCAACACATATAACATGAAAAATAAAGGATCAAAATTTTATTATAAAAATGAATTACAGTCCAAGATTATTCCGCAAGGATATGATTGATTGCAGCCACTTCATATAGTACAGACGTGAGATCACAGAATAAGTTGTAAGAATCCCAATAGCAAAACATAATATGAAGAATAAAAATTGAATACCATCATTGCGGCGCTTGAAAACATAACGTTCCATCTGGAAGTCACAGTTCTTGGTGCCAAGGTGGACTTCTGCCGCCAACATCATTTGTATATCCAACTCCTTCTGGGACAGAGCCCGTGCCGGTGCTGCTGCTGTGCCCGTCGCCATGGCTTCTGCTTGAGAGGCGCTTGAGAGAGCTGAAAACTGACAGAGAGGAACTAGGTTTTCTTCGTAAAATGCTCTTTTGTTTGGGTTCAATGGCTGGAGAAGTGTTAAAGACCCAACATATGCGTATATATGGCCAATCAAGCCCACTGGTGAGACGTGGAAAAACACTTTCTCTGCATATAAAAGAAGGCCCATTTAGAGAGTATTGGGCCTTTATTCTCAGCCCAATTTGAAAAAACTCCAATCATGCTCAAAAGTCAAGCGTAATCGGTCAAAGGTTCTGATTAAAAAAAAAACAGAGAGAATATAGGTCACTTGGTGGAGAAATCATAAAATCAAGACTTGGATTCCAATTCAACATTTGGGCTATGTTTATTACCAACGAATTCATTTGTATTAAAACCTATAATAAAAATTAACATACATTAATTTTTTCACATCCATATCCTTTATCTCTCCTTTTTAAATTAAGATGTGGATGTAAGAAAAATAAATAAAGGAAAATTTTATAAGTGAATATTAGCAATTCTATGAAATTTATTTATTTATTTAAAATGTAGGCTCAATTAGAAATTAGAATAAGAGTTACGAGAGGTATAAATATCATAATTTTCTATACTTAATGGGGAAGAGATTGTTTGTAGAATATAGTGTGTGAATAATTTCATTAACGAGCTTACATAAATTTTCAAGTATAAATAATTAGCTATGGCATGAATTTATCTATTTTTTAATTAACTTTTAAAATCAAAATCTTAATTATATGTTCGACAATCTGTCAGCTGTCAAGCACGCAAACAACATAAATTATGTTCATTTTATTTTTTAAATAAATAATTAATCCAATTAGTCTAATAATCATTCATCTTATTATTTTGGTTTTTTCTCAGATTATATTTAGATAGGTCATATCTTTAAGTGCACATGACATATATCCCCCATATCTTTGTACAATTGTATTATTTTGGTTTTTTCTTATTTCTAAATCACATGATACTGACCTTCAATTTTGTTTAATCTTCTCTTCATTTCCCTAATCGCATGTCTCGATATTCCCTGATCATTTAATTTCCTAATTCCTGCCTTCTTAAAGGACTGAATCGCTTAATTTCGGTTAGTTTAAATGTTCCAAAAATACATGACAGGAGAAAAAATAAAATCAAAGAGTGCAAAATATTTTATTTAAAAAATGAACAAAAAATAACTTAGCTGATTTAATATATATTTTCATTTATAAATGAAGTAAAAAATTCTGAAATATGTATTTAATTGATAATTGAGGTGGGTGCACATAGGTAACTATATAAACTTGAAAGATGAGAATGAACCAATTTAATTAAATTATATAACAAATAATATGATTTATTATATTATAATATATTTGAGTAAAAGAAAAAAAAAAACAAGAAAACCGAGAATTAGATAATTGCATATCAGTATCTATCCTTGTAAAAAATAATAATAAATATAAATTATCTCCCCATAACACCAATATTATATTATTCTTAAAATAATTTTTTTAACTTTGATCATCAGACTTGACATATTAACATTACAATCGGTCAAAAAATTTAAATTACTTTAAATCCATGATTATTTCCCATAAAATTATTATTTGGGTTAAATTCAAATAATTTTAACCATTCATTTACTTTCTACTTCATTAACAAAATTTTCAAATCGAATCATCAATTTGGAGGTAGTGCTTTTGGCAATTGGCATGCATGGCTAGGGGGAAATATATATGTTCGAAGGGCATAAATTTTCAGCAATTAATGAAGTTCGTTTGGTAATGAAAAAGGAAATAAAGCAAATGATGAAAAAGTCAAAATGTTAATTAATAGAATATTTGTAACGCACAGAGAAAAAGAAGATGCCAAGCTTGTTGTTATGGTTATTTGTTGGGTTGCTATGTTTTATGAAACTGCATTCACCAATTGGCAATTGGTGTTACTGATGGGAACCACTGGCAGCTCACCCACCAACAACTTTTTGTTTCTGCTAATGATACAAATACGAGAATCACTGACCCTACCCTTACAATTTAATCAAGATTCTTGTTACCTAATTACCCTTTACTTTGCTATTTCAATTATTATAATCTCCCAATTTTCATCCAAAAATGTTTTTTTTTTCTTTTAATTTTCGTTTTGATCATAACAATTTTTTAACACATAAATTGGTAAAGAAAACGCCCTGGTTGATGCGTATACAGGATTATGAGATTAGGGCTATCATATGATTTTGAGCCACTAGGTGAGAATTGATTCACGTGGATTGCACTCGCTTTTTAATAATTAATGACGACACAGGTCTAATTCATGTGGTCACTAAAAATAAATCTCTATAAAAATCAAAGCTAGCTAATTAGGGCACTAGGTATTTTGGAGTAATTAGATTGATTACAACTTCACATCCTACACTTTCAGTGGGATTTTATTATGCTCTCATGTTACAATTTGTTGGATTTGACACTACAAGAATTTTGGCATGTTTTGAGGAAAATATTGGTCATACTATGTCTCTATTTTGTCACTAATTTTAATACTTATTGTTACAAAGAACATTTGTCACCAAAGCACGTTACTAGTGTTAAATTGTGTGTTACTATTACCATAGAAACATAACATATGTTGTCACAAAAAATATGTTGATTGGCCTCTGCATTCAACATTTGAGACTACTTGTAGATACAAAAGAATAAAAGAAAGGATCCAAGAGCAAAAGCTGTGAAAAAATATCACTGGTAACATAATATATTAGTGACGCTTTATAAATTTTATCACCAAATGATAATATTTTTCGACACATACTATGATGAAGTCTTTTGTCATTATATAACTTAACTTACTCCTATTATGACAAATATCTATTTGCCACAATATTTCTTGTTTATTATATATGATGTGACATGTTATTAGTCTGTCACAATAAAAGTAATAATAGTGACAAAATTTTAGTTGTCAAAATATTTTGTCACCAAATTATTTTTCTAAAAAAAAAGTGAGAAATATTTTCATGGTAGCTAATTGTGACAAAATATCTATGATTACTACAAAATAGATGTAATAGTGACAAATTTTTGGGATATTATGACAACATATTGTTGTAAAAAAAAACTCATATATAGTGACAATTTAAAAAATTCATCAGCATCGAGAACATAAATAGTCACAAAATTGTATTTGCAGCTAGAAATTTTATCACAAAATCTATAAATTTTAGTAGTGAGATTAGATATCTTAATTATAATAAATATTTTTAACACAAGAGAAAAAGACCATTCAAATTTAAATGTTTATCAAATGAAATATAATGAAAGGTCAAATTATTTTCTAAATTTTTCCTGGACTTTTAATATATCTTAAAAATTAACCTTTTAAACATAATTATTATGCAACTTTTAATTCACTATAAGTTAATCTCACTTCATCCTCCTAAATAAATTTTTCATCTTGATTTTCTTTGTATATGCTTTGATTGTAAATTAAATTTCACAATTTCAAGTAAGATTGTAATAAAAATTCAGGATATGTCGGTGTATTTTAAAGACAATAAGAGTGTTTTTTTAAATATATAGGGGTTATGAAAGTAATTTTACAGAGAAAAACAAAAGGCAAAGGCAAACAAAACAAAACAAAGTAGCAACTGGTTTTGCAGCTTAAAATGTCTCTCTTAGCTGGTATATATCAAACAGTGGGCCATGCACGTATATGCCTCTTCTCTTAGTTATCTATGATCTATATATCTATCCCTCTCTTCTTATACCAACCTCCACTCCTCTTTCTTCTTCCTCTCTCAAAAAAATCTTTTTTTCTTTAATTTTCTCTCTTCTTTAATTTCCATTCAAATTCAATCAAATCCCATATATAATTTTTCAATGGCAAAGATTGGGAAGCTAACAAAACTCAAGTCAGCAATCAAGAGATGGCCATCTTTCACCAAGCTAGCTCGCACAAACTCCTCTATTGCTGCAGCTAATGAAACAGAGAACAAGATTTCTTCGGAGCAGCTTCATGCAGTTTATGTTGGGGAATCCAGGCGAAAGTATCTTTTAAGTTCTGATATCATTTACCATCCTCTTTTTCAAGAATTGATCGAAAGGTCAGGTGGGTTTGATGATGGAGAAGTAGCTGTTTCTTGTGAAGTTGTTCTGTTTGAGCATTTGCTATGGATGCTTGAAAGTGGTAGCTCTCAGTTGGGTTCCATGGAAGAACTTGCTGAATTCTACACTTGCTAATTAATCATGATTTAGGATGATATCTGCAAAAGATTAAGTAGAGGGACAGGCGAATGACAATGAGAAAATTTAATGTGTGGACTAATTGGATGGTACCGAGGATCGATTAACTCTATTAGTTAATGGTTTTCATGGTGGATGTTGATGTTAAATAAGTAACTAGTTTTTCTTTTTCTTTTTTTTTTTTAAAAAAAAAAATTGCTTTTAGGGTATCTTTAATTAATCTAGTTGTAGAATGTTATATTATCAGTTGTTAAATGAAAAATATTGTTCAGTGCAAAAAAAAATTGTACAAAAAATTGGAGTGATCATAGCTACAAAGTCCATTTCATTATGTGGGTTTTGCTTTTGTCCATTTTGATGTATTTTTTATTTCTAAATTAGATTAGACCTTTAATGCCAAGATGCCACAGGTTGTCAATGAAATGAAATCAATTAGGATCCTTTTTGACCAAAAAATCAAATTATCAATATCTGGAAATGATAAAACAAATTCAAAATATGCAATTGTTCTCACATTGTATCCTTTTCTCCGCAACTTATTCATTGAGAACAAATTTTATCATACTTTTTGTTACATGAAAGTGGTTATAATTGTAATATCACATTTGTTTCTTTTTTTATTATATTAGAACCATTAAACTAAAATTTATTATATTTGAACATAAAGTATTGCCATAAAAATATCAGTGAATTTAAGTATCATTTAGCCTATCTTTAACAAACAAATTTTACAAAATTGGCACAATTCATTTGTAATATTTTTTTTAAAAAATTGGATATACAAATTAATTACTATATGTCTTTTTTTTTTACATATATTGAGATGTGGATGTCAAAAATGACAAATTATATTAATTTTCAGACTAATTTTTTTTAAAAAAAATTGCAAATAAATTTCGCTAATTTTAACCATAGGCTTGATGCAGCATTAAAAAAAATGGGATTTTTGGATGATTACAAATCAGTCCATTTTAACATGAAACGTGAATTTTATGGTGGCTATTTTTCATTTTCTATTTGGCAACTTGGACAAAGGATATTTAGTATTTGGGTCATATATATGTATAATCTTCTCTAGATTTTCTCCTATATATAATAGCTTTCAATACTCTATTTCAATGGTACAATTTGTTTTATTCATTTATTGGAAAATTTAACTATCTGGTCCAAAAGAAATAACTTTGCATTTAGCTTTTTCTGAATACAATTCATAATTAGTCCAGCAATCACAGGCTTCACAGCTGTAGCAACCAAACTATACGAAGTAGTACAAAATATTTCCCTAGTTACTATTTCCTATATAGCTCAATTAATATGTTTCTTTCTTCACATGCTCTGATTCTGTACTGATTAAATCGACAAAAAATTTAAATTCACATATTAATTAACCATAAAATAATATCAATAGAAACATATTGCTTTATTTTCAACCCAACTTTACAGCTAAGAAGTAAAACTAACAAAATTGTGTTCATGTATCCTTCATCACTAAATCAGTCACCCCACAGTATACCAGCTTGGCACACCACCTCTAAATTATATATAACTTTGAATTATGCGATACCAAATAATCACTTTGTAGATTTGTAAAATATTTATGTTAGGAGAGAAGGACAAAAGTGAAAGACTATAAAATAATGAAGGGCAAAGGAAAAATTTAAAATTACTAATCAAATAGATGTGCATTTAATTATAAGTTTTGTTGAGTAAAAGTTAGACTTCATTATAATATTAACTACCCCATAAAAAGAGTTAGGGAAATACATAATTTAAGTGCAAATGATTGGGTAGTTAAAGATGCTTCTTTGGCATTCAATTAAGCATCGACAGTCATTATTATTATAAGTTTTGATGATGCTTATTTTATGTGGTTGGTGATGTTTATTTTACAAGTAGATTTGGCTCGCAGCCAAAGAATGACCCAAAAGTTCCTAAACAAATAAACCTACGAGGAAAAGATGGAAAAAGAGTAATTAACAACTATGTTGATATAAAAGCTATTAATGACGTAAATGATGTATTGTGTGTTTTTTAGTTATATAACAACGTTTTTCACTATAGTATTAATGTTTTACATTCATTTCATTTCATTTATTTATACGGTAATATTTTTTTACTGTCAACGTGTTTTATGTTTATTGTATTTTTTTCTTCTTCTTTTTCTTCAAAGAAAAAAAAATCTATGTATATTCTAGGTTTGTTTTATAGAGAATTTTTTTTAATTTGTATATATATATATATATATTAGTATTTTTTAATGTTTTAATTATTATTATTATTATTTGAGATGAAAAACCATTATTTTTAATATATTTTGTGGATGAAAATGACTAAAAATACAAATATTTGAACTAAAAATAAGTTATATAGAGAGAAAATATTGAGTTATTAGAGGTTTAAGACAATGAATTTGGTAGAATATTGATGAACTTGTAAATTATAATTAATGAATATATTATAAATTTTAAATGATAAACCTATAAGTTATAGACGATAAATTTGTAAATTCTAAATAATGAGCTGCAAGTTTTAAATAATGAATATGTAATTTGAAAATAATTAATCTACAAGTTCAAAACTATAAATCTATATTTTATAAAAAATGAATCTATAAATTCAAAATAATAAACATGTGAATTTAAAAATATGAACATATAGTTCTTAAACGATAAATCTGCAAGTTCAAAACGTTGAATTTATAAGCTATAAATGATAAACTTGTAAATTCAAAACGAAAAATATGTAATTTATAAATGATAAATATATAAATTCTAAATAATGAATCTGCAAATTCAAAATAGTAAAATTCAAAATGATTAATTTACAAACGATGAACCGTAAATTCTAAATAATAAATCTATATTTTTATTTGTTTCACGTGTATAAAGCAAATAAATTCATAGTGGAATATAAAGTTGATGATATAACAATCCCTATTAATGGTGGGTCGGCTTAATAAAGATTGTCGTGTGAAGTTGTCATTATTAATAAAGAGATATATTAGTTTCTTCAAAAAAGAAGGAAAAAAAAAAGACATGTGAGTGAAAATCAAGTTGAGTTGCACATGAAAATTACATATTAATTGTTTTATCTGGTTCTATGAGGTTCTTATTTTTTCGGACGAAGACTATTTTCAATTTTTTTTTCAATTATTAGTTTATTCTAAAATTAATTTTTGAATCTAATTATTATGCAACTTTCGGTTCGTGGTCAATTTACTCTATTTCATCTTAAAGGCATTATTGTTCATCTTATTTTTCTGTCTTTCCTTTGATTGTAGATCTGAATTCACAATTCCCAATCAGGTTGCAATAAAAATTCATAGCAGGTAATAACAAGGTATGGACTTTCGAAAATAATAAGAGTAATTTTGAGGATAAAGTGGGATAAATTAAAAGTTATTTACAAATTGATCATTACAAAACACTTCAATGGACAAACTGATACTTTCATTCGTTTTACTTTCCAAATTGATCATTGAATTCACTTTTAATATTATATCATACTTAAAGCCAATTTCATGTAAATAATTCTTTACTTGTAACACAATATCTGATTGTAACACGGTATCTGATCGTGATTTCTCGTTTATAAAATTAATTTGTGTCTGAAGTTTTTTTTTTTGAACTGAAAATTTAAGTCTTAAATTATGAAAAACAAATGTATCTTATAATTAATGAAAATAAACATTTTACTGTTACAAGATTTTGGTCACAAAATTGACAAATCACAAAGGAAATTAAGGATATAGAAATTAGAATTTGAATCAAAATCTTCTCGTACAATTTAAAAATATAAAAAAAATGAATTAAATTAGACATGTTTGTTGGATGAATATATATTTAAGAAAAAAAGGGTGAATGGGTCATTGCAAAGTCGAATTGGCTCCTCATTATTTTGGGTTCAAACCTACAAAACAACATTGATAATAAATGGGAGAATATGCTTATCCTCAGCTCCCTGCAGGCTTTTCTATTTTAGTGGCTTCTTATTGTATACAATGTATAGCAAATCAGGGTTCCATACTATGATATCGTCACTTTGCAAGTTATATATATATATATATATATATATATATATATATATATATTATACTATTACTCCCTGAAATATAAAAATTATATGATTGATTTCGTTTGTTTTATTTTTGTTAAATTATTGAATTCTTCTCTTAAATTTTAAAATATTTATCATTAATCATAATATTTTTTTTGCTCAGAGTGTACTAATACAATAGATCAAATATCCGAAAATAAATATTAATTTTTTCTTTATTATTTTACCACAATTTAATATTTTTTAATATAAAATTTAAAGAAATGACATATTAATAAAATATAATAAAACAAAGAAGGTTGATCGTATAATTTTTTATATCTAAATAGTAATTTTCTATATATACAAGCAAGTAAACTTGTGTAATGTTACGGTTTCCAATATTTTATCATATATGCTCTAATATAATAGTTCATTCTCATATAATATAAAAGAAAATAATGAATGCAAGTGTACTATAATTGCTATCAAACAATTAATTTTTAGTAGTCATTGTATCTAAGTGTTTATGAGGGATCAATACTAATTTTCTCATAATTAAAAAAAGTTAAATATAATTAAATAATCTAAAAATTAAATAAAAATCGAATTTGGAAAAGCTAAATAAAATAAAGATAATTCCAAATTTAATATTAATAAACAATTCAAGAAAGGAAGATTAAAAAAAATATATATACTCTATAACTCCAAAATATTTTTCAATGCTCTAAAAATTATAATACTATATATTTTATAATAATTTTTAAGACCAGCCTTTTTTAATCTTCCAAAAAATACAGTCGAACCTCTATATCCTTTAAACTCAATTGATTAGAAAAAAAAAATAATCCCCCTTTTAACCCTAAGAAAATAGATTTTTAGCATTACGAAATCTAATTTAAATTATAATTTTTAAATTTAATCAAACATATATCCAATATAATAATACCACTTATTTAATTTGTTTCCATGATGGTACAAAACTTGTAATCTTTCTCAATTTCAACCAATAAAGAAAAAATAGAATAAAAGGTTTAATTAAAGTCAACAATTAAAAAAAAGAAAAATAAAATTATGACTAGTTATATTTTTTACAGTAAAATAAATTTTAAATTTATCTAAAAATAAAAAAAGTAATTGAAGAGAGATATAAGAAGTTGAAGAATATAATATTAGAAAATTGTAGAAAATAAAATGATGGATGAGATAAATATATAGAATTAGTGTGAAAAATTATGTATAACTTTTTATTTTTTAAATCTAAATAAATTATAAATTTAAGCCTAATATATATATGGGTTTAAGCCTACTAATTGGGCCTAATATACTTTGTACCATAAGCCTAACTTACGGGTTTAAAAAAAAAACAAAAAAGTTATAGGGCAGTAAATCACAGAGTGTTAGTTGTATACAAGCAGAAAAAACCGTACTACATTGCGGGTGGATTTTACATGCAAATAATTTTAAAAGGCTATAAATTTTTACTTGAATAAATTATAGAGCCTATAATATACAAATCAAAGTTTTAATATTAGAATCTATTAGATGCAAATTTTTAAAAAACAAAAAATAATATTTAATATATTGCAGTTTCAGTATTTTATAATATTTTATGTTAAGAAAAATAAATAGATAATAAATATGTAAAATATAATATTATATATATAAGTATACATTCTATATACAAATGTATATCATATATATTCTAATTTAATAGTTCATTTTCTTATAATTTAAAAGAAAATAATGAATGTAAATATGCTATAATTATTGTAGTATTTGACTTTTTTTTGTGAACTATGATATATAAATAATCAGAAAAGTATATATTATATATAGCTAGAATAAATTATGTATATATGTGTCATGACTATCAATTTATGTCTTGATATGTACAACTAAGTCAGTAACCGGCACAACTAAGTCAATAAAAGCTTACCGGTATAGGGGCGTTATTATTCGAATTTAAATCCGATCATATAAATAAGAAAAAATTAGTTTAAAATGGTAGTATTAGTGCGGTATGAAGACTAAAAAATAATGACACATTATTGTGATTAGGTGCTTGATATGTAAATCAATGTGATATATTAGGCGGAAAATTTATAGTTTTTATACAATGAGAAAAATATGATTTAAACAAACTAAAATGTAGAGAATAATATTTTAAGATCATATGTGAAGAAAAATTTTAAAGTTAAAGGTTCTAATTTGTAGAAATACAGTATCCGGTAAGAATTTACAGTTTGATTTTTTGACTGAGAGTTAGAAATATGTGTTCATTATCGTAAATGTGTCGATGTGATTGTAATTGAATTTTAATATTTTTAACACTGATAATTTAGATATTCGACGATGAACGAATTTTTATGGGTCGAGTTAAGAAAAATGATTAAATCGTAAAAATGCGATTTTCACACCGGTTGTCATTTCACACTATTGAAAAAATCGTTTTGAAGAAAAAAATATTTTATAATTTTTGGTATATTTAATTTGATGGAATTAAGTTGTTTAGAGGTTGAATTTTGAAAAATTGAATTTAATCATAAATTAATTTAAAGAAAATTTTGTGATTGGTGTGAATTATGCCTAAGTCAAACTAAATTAATATGCAATTGGGTCGTTTGTCAACTTAAACTCTTAATTAAATTTTAGTTGGCCAAAGATTAAGTAATTAGTTAAGATAAATTAAATTAATTAAGCAAGCACAAATGCCCATATTTCTCCATGAATCTAGAGTTCTCTACCAAAAATATCAAACAAAAAGCTCTCATCTTCCTCCCCACTTGGTAGAACCACCATGGATGGATGGAGTCTTCAAGCTTTCTTTCATTTTTCTTACAAATAATTAATTATCCAAATATAAGAGAGCAACAAGGAGTAGAATAAAGATAAACTTGGGAAAAAAAAAATTCTCTTAGCTGAAAATTTCAAGAAAATTTGGGATGAGAATTTTTTCACTTTTTCTTTAAATTCTTATGGCTTTAAGTTAGTTTTGATGTTTGTTTTAAGTTGATTTTTTTGGGTTGAGGTTTGATAATGATTTGGTAGACAATAACAGTAAAAAAATAGATCAAAATGAGAAATTTAGAGATGAAATTAATGAGAAGTGATGAGAAATGAGTAGAAATAATTTTTATAAATTTTTGTGAAATTTTTTAGAAAAATTCATAGTTATGTTCAAAAATTTGGATAAAGAAACTGAGTGAATTATTGCTTGATTTGATAAAATTGGAGTTATTTGAAATATTTAGAGGTGAGAAATAATTTTTAGAGTGAAAAAATAATTTTTAGAAAATTTTCAAAGTATGGCCGAATTATTGAAGAATTAATTTTTGAATATTTGGACTTAATTAAGTAAATTTTGTAGTTGGTAATTAAAGAATATGGATCCAAATAATTATAGGAATTTATTAGAGATTTTTGGAAAAATGGATTAATTAATAAAAAATTTTAGTGGAAAATTGGAATATAAAAAAATAATTAAGAGGGGAAAAAATTAATTGAGGGAAATTATGGTGAATGAAAATAAAGAAATTAAATTAAATATAATTTTTGAAGATGAATTTTTGGACAATTGATTAATTGTAGGAAAATATGACAAAAAGGAAAATATTATTAGGGAATAAGTTATAGCATTGTAATAAGAGTTTGATGACTAGAAGTGGTGAATTATACATTAAATACACGTGTAAAAATTGAAAAATTTTATTATGAGATTTATTTTTTAAAAGAAAATTAAATAGTTATTGATGAAAATAAGTAATTAAAAATTTAATTACTGTCAGACACAGTGATAAAGTTGACGCCAAAAGTAAATTAAGGCAAGGACCTGATAAATCAGATGAGAATATAAACAAGTTTGTACAAACTTTATTATAATAGCTATGATAATAATAATGATGATAATTGATAATATAAGGAATATAATATGATTTATATTAAATAATAACAATTAATATGATTATGTGAATTAATTTAAAATATAAAATTGCTTGTTTTATTGATGTTGTAAATATGATTGATATGAGGAATCCACTTTGTATAAATATTACATAGCACATGAGCATATAGTATATCTATATAGTATATAAATGGGTATATATAAGGTATACAATTGATATATATAATATGTATAGTAGGTATACATAAAGCATATAATTAATATATATTTTGTATTGATTAAATATTCATTATGATATTATATGTGAGATAACATGTACAACTAGATATTATGTTAACCCATAAATGAATTTGTATTAGAATGGTGTAAACTTGTTGGTATACTAATAAAGTCATACGCACTATCATGCTCGGTTGAAATATATAGTTATATCCGACTCAGTCGGAATATACGGTTATACAGATATTTGACATTTACATACAGATAGACGCCTTATACATACATATACCTATTATGTCTCTCTAGTACTAAGTATAAATAGTCAATTTATGAGCAACACATGTAAAAAACTTGAAATATCTGACATAATAATATTATATTAACATGTTATCATTATAACTATGAATGTAACATCCAAAAATATAGATTAAACTATTTTAGTTATTTAAATTTATAGCATATGAATATAATGTAAAATATGTTTATTTTATTGATCTAAAAAGTTATGTTTCGGTATATATATATATATATATATATATATATATATATATATATATATATATATATAAAGGTGTGTAATATAAATGTATGTTCAGAAAATAAAGGTATATCAGAAATGTATGTTCAGAAAATAAAGGTATATTGTAATATTAAATGAGTTAATATGAATGTTATGAGACTATCATTAAAAAACTTATACCACTTAGGGTTATACTCAGAGTGAGAGTGTTTTTCTCTTGCGCATATTGCAGATAAAAGGGTACAAAACAATAAGAGTTGTAGCTAACACCGCAGAATTGATGTGGTCTACATCATTGCAGAATAGCAGTAATCTAAGTATTCACATTTTGTTTATAAATTGTCTATGTTGTATTTTTTTTAAAAATGTACAGTGGTGAAATTGTGTAACTTTTCTGAATGTATATATATTTAATTATTATAAATGTATATATTGGTACATGATTGTAAGTCCTGTGCAAGCATTTCAGTAAATCAGTGAGAGATATTTCTTAATATATATATATATATATATATTAATCTTTGTTTTTTCTATGTTAATCAAATTATAAGAAAAATAATAAAAAAAATCTATAGAAAATTTGAGAATTTTGCCCAATTAGAGTGCTGGATTTGACAATTTATATTCATCAACTTCTTCTTCTTACCCTTCAAATTTACATTTAGTGACCTGTCAGCTCAATTTTTGGTAATTTGTCTAAGTTTATTGGTTTTTTCCTTCAATACTCTAATGGCTCCTCACTCTTTCTCCCTTTTGCATCAAATGCAATCATGGGATTAAAAAAAAAAAGAAAGAAAAAACAACGGGAAAAAAAAGAATTGAAACAATGAACTTCAGCAATAACACCCTATTAATTTGATTGAAAATAAACCCTGAAAGGTTATTTCTTTTAGCTAAGAATAAACAGAAGAAAATCAAGAAATTTGAGGACTAAGTCCCAACAACAAATGTATTCTTATAATTTCTTGGAATTTATATTTATAGTTTAAAACAACTATATACATATACCCATACAAGATATGTTGGTTACTTAGATTATTACACAGATCTCTTATAATTAATTAAAGTTGCCCGATGAGGGTATCTAAAAAGCATAATATAATACATAAATGCAAATATGTACTAAGTAAATCAAAGATAAGTATAGTTTGGAAGATTAATTACACGGGTTTAGCTCGTATAATCTTTAGCGTTGCTCTTCTTGTAAGCCAATCCTCAAAATCCTTTGCCTCGTATGGAATCCGTAGAACACCTTGATTACAAAAATCATATTCTTCTGCTGATTTGCAAAGAAGCTGCAAGAACTCAGCATCACTAAGTGCCTTTCTATGAACTATAAATCGCTTAATATCATCATTTACTCCTACAAAAATTGGCACATAACCTTTCGGTGCTGATGGTAATCTCTCATTAACTCCTTTAACTCCAATTAATTTCCCTAACTTACTGTATCTCACTCCCATAATCTATACCAATTGGGTTTTCCAGTTTTTGCAAAATGAATCTAATTGATGGGGTTATAAAGAAGTAAATACTTTGTTTTTAGTTGGCCAATTAGATGTTGATTAGTAATAGTACAAATTTCTAGGACGTGTGGAAATTTATCAGTGGCTATCTTGTCTTGGACATGGACTACTTGCCGTGACAAGAAGGTTGATTAATTTACCGAAGTCAATTATTTTTAATCCTAAAGCATTAATTAATGCTACTAGTTTATGAATAATCTTTGTACTTAACATGAATTTTCCCTATGTCTACATCTATTTAAATTTTAATGGAATCGAGTGCATGTTGTAATTCATTAGTAATCCATAGTGTAGAATTTTCAAAATTGTTTTCTTATTTTTGGAACTAGTTTTGCTGATTTTATTCTTCTTGGTTGTGTTTAAAAAAAATTATATAAAAAAAAATAGATGGTTTGTCTTTTTGATTTTGTTTTACTTCAGATTTTTTTATTTCCTCTGCTATCATTTGTTTCGTGTTAAGTGCATGTAAGATTCCTCAATAATTTTTCCTTGATGTACGAATTATGTACATATTTTGTACATCTCCGTGGAAGAAATGGTGCACGGCTAATCTTAATTAATCTTTACTTCATTCTTGTTTAGGATATGCTACGATTACTCAATTGTTCCTTTCTAGAATGCTTTATTTTTTTATATGGAATTTTTTATTTAAATTATTCTTTTATCTAATTAAGAGACCTGATTTTTCGATCTAAAATTATAATACATTTTTCATCTCTTTCATCCTTTGTACCATATACGTACTATGATAACACTTATCATATACTCATAATTATCCTCTCAAAAATTATGTTTGATAACATACATAAACACTCATCATTTATAACTCAAAGAGTCAAGATCGTTAATTTCTTGACTTTAGAATCTCATACTTTCCGTCCTAGCTATTAAAATAATGCATATGAGGTGTTTGGAATTATTAATAATAAACAAACATTACAATAAATAAAAATAATTAGCCATTAATACGTAGAACATTAATTTTTCATGCATCCATTTTTGCAACTATGGAACATTTATGAACACTCTTTTGGGATGATGCATGAATTCATGCATAAATGTTATTGTCCTCTCCTTAGTTACCTATTTTTCCAACAGTATATATAATATTTATAAGTGTAAACAAATGTTCTCCAATTTTTTTTGTGTGACTTAATGACTATATTTCACTCGATGAATTCACTCCACGAAGAGATTAGCGTATTAAGGTTGTTTGTATACGATATGGGAAGAGAGTCGATGAAAAAAATAGTGACGACTCTCTCAACAAAATCCAAGGTCCATAACTAAACTATTCTCAAAATGATATTAAAACAAAGCCATGCCTGTGTCACACTTTGGCATCGATAATCCCTAAAAGACCAACTAATAATTATGGATGACAATTATGATTTCTTGCATCGCTAGTCCCAGCCGGCAGCAGCAGGTGCAGGTGCAGCTCCAAGTGCAAATTGCGGTGGTACTGCAGCATCCCATTCTGTGGAGAATACGCCAAACAATGAGCCCAGAGACAGGATAAATCAGAAGAATGAACAAATGGCAGTAAAACAGAACACATGTGCAGCCATTTGCCTACACAGACATCATCAAAATGGTTATATCATCAAGCACAAGTTGATTAAATTTTTGCTGATAACAAGAACATTGTTCTAAACGAATTTTTAAAGCACATTTGGTCGACATTCACGATTGAATGAAGGCAGCCCACTGGGGATTGTAATTCTTACCTTGTTCTGGATAGCTTGTGGCAGCTGGAACGGCAGCTATAGGTGGTAAGGCTGCATCAGCAGTCCACTTATCATCAGCAATTTGGTTGGCCCACTCAGTAGAAAGTCCATAATCAGCAGAAGGAAGTGTGTATTCCGCAACTGCTACTACTTCCTCCTCTTCCTGTTCCTTGGTTTCTTCAGGCTCCCCGTAGAAAAACAAGTCAACCTGCACAGAAATTGAATGATGATTATGGAAGTGTATTGAAAAGGAAAATTTATGCCAAATTATGCCAACACTAAAGCGAGAATGGCATCAAATTTAACTGAACATTACGACCTGAGGAGGCAGAATATCACAAAATTTCTTCTCTATAAGCTTATTACAAATGCATGTACACAAATCCCAGGATGAGTATTCAAATTATTAAATATGCACACTGGCAATTTGAAAAAAGAAACTAATCGGATAACATGTAAGTACCATAATATCCCACTTGTGACCCTGAGGAATAGTGCCACGCATCTGCAGAACCATTCTTGCCAGCAGCCAAAAGAGGCATCCAATACTGTGCTTCCCTTTGTTATTAGCAGGAATGCCAATATCCACATACCGCATTGTAGAATCAGTATCACAGAAGGCAATTGTTGGAATATTTCCAAGAGCAGATTCCTTAATAGGCTGCAAGATGCATAGAAAAACAACAATTAAACAATATAGTAAAACAAAATTGCAAATGTGCAATGCTTAAGGTCATCAATAAAGTAGAATCACCTGGTGATCAGTCCTTGGATCAGTGAGGATCAAAAGGCGAGGCTCACTGAATGATGTTTGGAGCTGGTTAGTGAATGTACCAGGAGTGTGCCTTCCAGCAATGGCATGCGCACCGGTGTATTGAGCAAACTTTAAGACAGCTCTTTGACCATAAGGCCTTGCTGACTGAACAATGATGTCCTGGGGGTTCTCGATAGCAACAATAACTCTGGCAGCGAACTGAAGTTTTTCCCAAGTCTTACCAAGATTGATGATATAAATACCTACGAGACAAACATTAGGTGATTCAGAATATCATTTACAACACATCAGGAGTAAAATAAACCTCAGGAATTAGATAAACAAGGCTAAAAGGCAAGACTGACTAGGATTTAAAAAAATACACAGATCCTAACATACGTACAGATAAATGTACAAGAAGCATTCTGCAAAAAATAAAAAAAAAAATTCTCCATATATCGCTATTTCAAATAATCAAAGACAATTAAAAGGATACAATTTGAAATTATACATCTCTTTCACTCAGCACTTGCAAACAAAAAAAACATTTACACAAAAAGAATAAATTGAAATATGTTTCAGGTTCTGCCAGCATTCTTAATATCAATATAAAAAGCTAAAAGCAGCAGCAGTTACAAATGCTACCAAATACTACAGATCATCCAACACATATAACTTGAAAAATAAAGGATCAAACTTTTATTACAAAAATGAATTAGAGTCTGAGATTATTCAGTAAGGAAATTATTGATTGCAGCCACTTCATATAGTACAGATGTGAGATCACAGAATAAGTTCTAAAAATGCCAATAGAAAAACATAATCTGAGGAACAAAAATTGAATACCATCATTGCGGCGTTTGAAAACGTAACGCTCCATCTGAAAGTCACAGTTCTTGGAGCCGAGGTGGACTTCAGCCGCCAACATCATTTGCATATCCAACTCCTTCTGGGACAGAGCCCGTGACGTTGCTGCTGCTGTGCCCCGTCGCCATGGCTGTTGATTGAGAGTGAAAACTGAAAACTGAAAAATGAAAACTGAAAGAGAGGAACTAGGTTTTCTTTTATCTAAACAAAAAAAGAAAAAAAAATTCGTAAAATGCTCTTTTATTTGTGTTCTCCAATTGCTTGAGAAGTGTTAAAGACCCAGCCTATGCATACATATGGCCATTGGTGAGACGTGGAAAAACGCTTTCTCTGCAAATCTAAGCGGGCCCATTTTTAGAGTTTTGGGCCTTTATTCTCAGCCCAATTGGAAAAAATGTCCAAATATGCTCAAGAGTAATAGGTCGAAGGTCCTTATTAAAAAAAAAAAAAAAGAGAATATAGGTCACTTGTGGAAAATAATTTATCTTTAAAAAATATTTTTTAGGAGTTGTTTAGTTTGAGAAAAAAAATTATGTTTTCCTTTTCTAAATTATATTTTATTTTTATTAGTTTTATTATTTTATGTTTTTCAATTAGAAAATAAAAAAGTACTTTAAAATGGTTGTGAAAAACTCTGCATTTTAGAAATTAGAAAATACGCTTATTTTTATAAATAAAAATAGGAAAATATTTTTTTTGAAATTACTATCTATTGCTTTTAACTTGAAAAAATTTGAAAACATATTTTTAATTTTTCAAATTAAAAATAATATAATTAAACAATAAATTTTATTTTCTTAGTTTTCATAAAATAATTTTCTAGAAAATTAGTATCGTTGTCCATAACTAAAACACACTCATAATATTTTCTATATTTGAATGCAACACTAGAAAAAAAAATATAGACAATAAAGTGATATTTTCCTCATTTATATTTGATAAGTTTTGAAAAATGTCTTTTCGTTTTTAAAATGAAACTTTTTTTCTTATTTTTTAGATATTTTTTGTTGATTTAAAAAATATTTTCTTTTCACTTATTTTTCGGAGGCAATTCAACATTTAGTCTATGTTTATTATCAACGAATTCATTTGTAAAATTTTCTTTTAAAACCTATAATATACATTTTTTTCACATCTATATCCTTTTTCTCTCATTTTTAATTAAAGATATAGATGTAAGAAATATAAATAAATAAAGGAAAATTTTAGAAGTGAATATTATTTATTCTATGAAATTTATTTATTTCAAATGTAGGATCAATTAGAAATTAGCATAGCCAATTAATAAATCATAATTTTCTATACTTAATGAGGAAGAGTGTAGAATAAAGTGTGTGAATAATTTTATTAAAAGGCCTATTTAAATTTTCAAGTATAACTAATTAGTTATGACATAAATTTATTTACTTATTAATTAATTTTTAACTTGTATAGTTCTATTATTAGAATTGATTATCTAAAATTTCAGGAATGCGCCGAACAACTCAGAAGAGTACTTCTCCATGCATATATGTTCACCACCTAACATAAAACTCCTCCGAAATGTAATTAAAATTGCCTCTAACACAATGCACATGACATGCTGTACTGATTTTTCTGAGAACACAAAAATTATGTTCCTCAGTATTTGCAGCATTAAAATCTAACATCTTAAGTATGTGTTCGACAATCTGTCAGCTGTCAAGCACACAAACAATATAAAATCTCTTCATTTTATTTTATTTTATAATTAATTAATCCAATTAGTCTAATAGTCATTCTTCTTATTAAAGTACGAAGAACTGACAATGATTAGATAGCTCATATCTTTAAGTGCATAAAAAAAAAAAGAAGAATTTGAGAATTCTCAGCATAACAAATTTTAGAAAATTCCATTTTTGTTATTAATTTTTCTTCCTAAGAAGTTATTTTTAATCATAAACATTAATTTCTAATAAATTATTTAAGAGATTTTTTTTTTGTAAAAAATCATTAAATTCAAAATCGTCCTCTATTTTCCTTCAAAAAAAAAAAATCTATCCTCCAATTGCCTACATGGATTGGGGCTAGGAAGCAAGAAAAGACCCAATTGCCAATTTATAAATATTTATTACAAAAACATAAGTAATCTCTTCAGTCTGTAATATAAATTTGAATTTCAATCGAAAATGCAAATAATATAATTAAAATATTTGAGAAAGTGTATATCCCAGCTCCAATGACATGGACTAGAAGTCCATATTTGGGGGGAATCAAGCCCATTTGATGAGACGCCGAAAACTAGTTTCTGCGCAAATAAAATGAAGAGCAGTTGTCTTCAAAAATAAGAGAAAAAAGCGTCCAATCAATTCGTCCAATCAATTCGTGATGCTGCAACGTATAGGATTGAATTGATTGCTGGATAAATTATAAAATGAAGACATGGCTGATTCCGATACAACATTTTCTAACTAGAATTGCCAATCAAAATTACAAAAGGTATAACAGGATATTTATAATTTTCTATGCATGATGACTAATGAGGAAGAAACTATCGTTTCTATTTGGAATAGAAACTAATCCCCCTCACCCCCCTTGAACATTATGCGACAATATGAACGTATACCTTTTTAATTAGTAGTTGGGTACTCCATATCAAAATTTTGTCGACTTAATTTTTTTTTTGAAAAATTGCTAACGAGGTAATGCTTATTTCATTTGAAAAATAGCACTAATGCTCCTCGCACCCGATCCAAACGCCCCAATCCATTAATTTCTCATTTCTACTTCCAATTTATTTTCTGATGTAACAGAATTTCATATATTTAATTCACTACAATTTCTAATGATACTCAACCCCCAAAGAAAATTCCAATAAAGAAACAATTTTTTAAAAAAATTAAAATTAAAATTAAAATCAAGAGCACAATCTTACAATGTCGTACACATTCACTTCTTCAGTCTTATATTCTAATAAAATAAAATAAAATAAAATAAATTATTTGGGAAAGAACATATTAGTGTTGTCAAAGGCACAAGGGCGCTCGTCTAGGCACACAGGCAAGGCGATAGCAGCCCCTAGCGCTTCCTTTTTTTCTTTTTAATTTAAAGGGTATTATAGTAAAAATTAGACTTTAAACTTTTAGAGTTATATTTTAAATTATATTAGAATTTTTAAGACTTTTTGTATTTAAAACAAAAGACAAACAAAGCTGTCACCACATATATATATATATATATATATATATATATAACGAGGGTACCAAAAAGAATAGTATATTTTGAAAGGAAAGAAACAATAGCTTAACATGGAGTGTATTAGCAAATGCAATTGAAATTGGAAAAACTAATAGATATGCAAGAAGCCGAGTAAAGATAGTCAAATCAAAGGGCAAGTTCAAGTTCCTCACAATAACTTGTTTCAAAATATATAAAAGTTAGATTTAAATGTAGATGAAATTAAAATTGAAGGATATGATGGTACAAAAAGTGATGAAAATTTGAACGAAAATTCTAGTGGCGGTTTTAAAAATTTTATTAATAATAAATAATAAATTTCAAGATAGATTTTTTGTTGAAACCTATTATTTTTTAGTTTTTTGCTACCATAGGATTTGGAATTTCATCATACAAACATTTTAGTTTTTTTTGAAACTGAAACCTGAAACTTCTAGGATTTTATGCTGATATTTTCTCATATATATATATATATATATATATATATATATATATATATATATATATATATATATATATTTTTTTTTTTTAAAAAATTTGCATCTTAATTCAATCGAGCTCTTTTTTTTGCGTCTTGCACCTTACATCTTTGACTACCTTGGAGAACAGATATAGCATTAGTATGTCAAAATTTTTAAAATCCAAGGTCAAGAACTAAACTATGCCAAAATGATAAATAAAAGCACAAGCGTCTGTTTCCCACCTTGATATCGATAAACACTAAAAGAACAACTGATGATTATGGAACACAAGCGACACATTGTATCATCGTGATTTCTTGCTTCACTCCCAACCCGTAGCAACAACAGGTGCAGGTGCAGGTGCAGGAGCAGGAGCAGGAGCAGCAGCAGCTGGAAATTGCGGTGGAGGTGCAGTATCCCATTCTGCAGAGATTCCACCTAAAATGAACCCAGAGACAGCATATGTCACAAGGATGGACAAAAGATATGGCATTAAAACAAAAAAAACGTGCTTCCATCTGCCTCACACAGGAACCATCAGCAAGCAAAAGTTGAATGAATTTTGGCCGATAATAAGAATACAGTTCCAAATGACTTCCTAAAGCACATTCGATTTAATGAAGGCACCCAATGCCATTAGGGATTGAATAACTTTATAATATAATTCTCACCTTGCTCCGGTAAGAAGGTGGCAACTGGAACAGCAGATATAGGTGGTTGGGCAGCGTCAGCAGTCCACTGACCATCAGCAATTGGGTTGCCCCACTCAGTAGAAAGCCCATAATCAGCAGGAGGAAGTGCATAATCCGCAACTGCTATTGCTTCCTCCTCTTCCTGTTGCTTGGCTTCTTCAGGCTCCCTGTAGAAAAACAAGTCAACCTGCACAGACATTGAATTATGATTATGGAACTGTGTTGAAAAAGGAAATTCTATGCCAAATTATGATAGCACTACAGCAAGAATGGCATGAAGTTTAAAAAAACATTGCAACCGGAGGAGGCAGAATATCACAAAATTTATTCCCTATAAGCATATTACAAAATGCATGTATACAAGTCCCAGGATGAGTTTTCAAATGATTAAATATGCATTCTGGCAATTTGAAGAGAGAAACTAATCCGATAACATGTAAGTACCATAATATCCCACTTGTGACCCTGAGGAATAGTGCCACGCATCTGCAGAACCATTCTGGCCAGCAGCCAAAAGAGGCATCCAATACTGTGGTTCCCTTTGTTATTAGCAGGAATGCCAATATCCACATACCGCATTGGAGAATCAGTATCACAGAAGGCAATGGTTGGAATATTTCCAAGAGCAGATTCCTTAATAGGCTGCAAGATGCATATAAAAACAACAATTAAACAACATAGTGAAACAAAATTGCAAATGCGCAATGCTTAAGGTCATCAATAAAGTAGAATCACCTGGTGATCTGTCCTTGGATCAGTGAGGATCAAAAGGCGAGGCTCACTGAATGATGTTTGGAGCTGGTTAGTGAATGTACCAGGAGTGTGCCTTCCAGCAATGGCATGCGCACCGGTGTATTGAGCAAACTTTAAGACAGCTCTTTGACCATAAGGCCTTGCTGACTGAACAATGATGTCCTGGGGGTTCTCGATAGCAACAATAACTCTGGCAGCCAACTGAAGTTTTTCCCAAGTCTTACTAAGATTGATGATATAAATACCTATGAGACAAACATTAGGTGATTCAAAATATCATTCACAACACATCAGGAGTAAAATAAACCTCAGGAATTAGATAAGCAAGGCTAAAAGGTAAGACTGAATAGGATTTAAAGAAGCACACACAGATCCTGAGATACGTACAGATAAATGTACAAGAAGCATTCTGTAAAAAAAAAAACAAAAAACATTTCCCCGTATATCGCTATTTCAAATATCAAAGACAATTAAAAGGATACAATTTGAAATTATACATCTCTTTCACTCGGCACTTACAAACAAAAAAACATTTACACAAAAGAATAAATTGCAATATGTTTCAGGTTCTGCCAACATTCTTAATATCAATATAAAAAGCTAAAAGCAGCAGCAGTTACAAATGCTACCAAATACTGTAAATCATCCAACACATATAACTTGAAAAATAAAGGATCAAAATTTTATTATAAAAATGAATTACAGTCTAAGATTATTACTCAAGGACATGATTGATTGCAGCCACTTCATATAGTACAGATGTGAGATCACAGAATGAGTTGTAAAAATCCCAATAGCAGAACATAATCTGAGGAATAAAAATTGAATACCATCATTGCGGCGCTTGAAAACATAACGTTCCATCTGGAAGTCACAGTTCTTGGTGCCGAGGTGGACTTCAGCCGCCAACATCATTTGTATATCCAACTCCTTCTGGGAAAGAGCCCGTGCAGGTGCTGCTGCTGTGCCCGTTGCCATGGCTTCTGCTTGAGAGGCGCCTCTGAGAGAGCTGAAAACTGAAAGAGAGGAACTAGGTTTTCTTCGTAAAATGCTTTTTTGTTTGAGTTCAATGGCTGGAGAAGTGTTAAAGACCCAACATATGCGTATATATGGCCAATCAAGCCCACTGGTGAGACGTGGAAAAACGCTCTCTCTGCACATAAAAGGCGGCCCATTTATAGAGTATTGGGCCTTTATTAGCAGCCCAATTGGAAAAAAAGTCCAATCATGTTCAAGAGTCAAGCGTAATAGGTCAAAGGTTCTGATTAAAAAAAAAAAAAGAGAGAATATAGGTCACTTGGTGGAGAAATTATAAAATCAAGACTTGGATTCCAATTCAACATTTAGGCTATGTTTAATATCAACGAATTCATTTGTATTAAAGCCTATAATAAAAATTAACATACATTACTTTTTTCACATCTATATCCTTTATAAAAATAAATAAATAAATAATTTATAAGTGAATATTAGAAAATCTATGAAATTTATTTATTTAAAATGTAGGCTCAATTAGAAATTAGAATAAGAGTTACTAGAGGTATAAATATCATAATTTTATATACTTAATGGGGAAGAGATTGTTTGTAGAATATAGTGTGTGAATAATTTCATTAACGGGCTTACATAAATTTTCAAGTATAAATAATTCGCTATGACATGAATTTATCTATTTTTTTAATTAACTTTTAAAATCAAAATCTTAAGTGTGTTCGACAATCTTAAATTATGTTCATTTTATTTTTTAAATAAATAATTAATCCAATTAGTCTAATAATCATTCATCTTATTATTTTGGTTTTTTCTCATATTATATTTAGATAGGTCATATCTTTAAGTGCACATAACATATATCCCCCATATCTTTGTACAATTGTATTATTTTGGTTTTTTCTTATTTCTAAATCACACTATACTGTACAAACTTGAAAGATGAGAATCTACCACTTTTAAGTGCCACTAAACTTGACATCTTTCGTCCCTACCCCTGCCACCCTTTTAGGTTTTCTACTTTTCTTAAATTATTTAACAATTAATATAACTTATTATATTATAATATATTTCAGTAAATGAAAATAAAAACTAGAATAAGATAATTGCATACAAATATCTATCCTTATAAAAAAAATAAATATAAATTATCTCCCTATAAAACCACTAGTATATTATTCTTAAAATAAATTTTTAACTTTGATCATCAGACTTGACATATTAACATTGACTTGTATCTTTCCATAATTAATTTCTCATTTTGTATGTACTTGTATAATTACAATCGATCATAAATTTTAAATTACTTTAAATCCATGATTATTGCCCATAAAATTATTATTTGGGTTAAATTCAAATAATTGTAAACATCGTTTACTTTCTACTTCATTAACAAAATTTCCAAAACGAATCATCAATTTGTCGCTAGTGCTCTTGGCAATTGGCATGCATGGCTAGGGGGAAATATATATGTTCGAAGGGCATAAATTTTCAGCAATTAATGAAGTTTGTTTGGTAATGAAAAAGGAAATAAAGCAAATGATGAAAAGACAAAATGTTAATTAGTAGAATATTTGTAACGCACAAAGAAAAAGAATATGCCAAGCTTGTTGTTAGGGTTGCTATGTTATATGAAACTGCAATCTCCAATTGGCAATCGGTGTTACAAACGGGAACCACTGGCTGTTCACCCACCAACAACTTTTGTTGCTGCTGATGATACAAATACAAGAATCAATAACACTACCCTTAAATTTTAATCGAGATTCTTGTTATCTAATTACCCTTTACTTTGCTATTTCAATTATTATAATCTCCCAATAATTCAAATACAGTGGATTAAGTAATCTTGCCATCAATTTTCCTAGCATTAACTTACCTTTGACCTAAAGTGGGAAGGATGAATTGTCGAATTTTTCCAATCATCAATTTGCCCAAAAATCAACTTTGAAGTCTCCTTACTCCCCATTTCATCCTAAAAATGTTTTTTTTTTTTTCTAATTTTCGTTTTGATCATAACAAATTTTTTTTGTGAATAACATTTTTTTACTACATAAATTGGTAAAGAAAATGCCCTCTGGTTGATGCGAATAGACAGCATCAGCATTATGAGATTAGGGCTATCATATGATTTTGAGCCACTAAGTGAGATTTTGATTCACGTGGATTACACTTGCCTTTAATAATTAATGAAGACGCAGGCCTAATTCATGTGGTCACTAGCAATAAAAATCTCTATAAAAATCAAAGCTAGCTAACTAAGGCAACTTCACATTCAGTGGGATTTTATTATTCTCTCATGTTACAATTTGTTGGATTCTACACTACTAGAATTTAGGCATGTTTGAACTTTTGAGGAAATTATTGGTCATAATAGGTCTCTATTTTATCAAGTGACAAATTTTATTTGTCATAGATATAGTCATAATAAGCTTGTCTCAATAAATTTATAATGACAAAATTATCATCTGTCACTAATTTTAATACTTATTGTTACAATAAATATTTGTCACAAAAGCACATTACTAGTGACAAAATGTGTGTCACTAGAGGACTCTTCATCTTCGATGTTGAAAGAACCCATTTTCAAAGAAGACTAAGCTTGACTCTATATTCAATAGAAAACCCTCTCTTGTTATCCCCTTTATGGAGTTCATATAAAGTAAAGCTTGGTCTCAATTCCTCGGAATCAGTCTTTGAATAGCTAGTAGAAAAGGTAAGGAATATCCGATTCGTCAATTGAAGAATCCATGCCATGTAATTTTTGCAAGGAGAAAGATATGATGGCAACGCACTTAATACAAGAGGGAGGAGGTCCGAACAGCCTTTTATTGATAGCTATTGCCACAAAAACATTTTGTCACAAAAAATAAGATACGGTGATAAAAGATTTTTCAAAAAAAATTATTTATCAAAATTTATAAAATTGCCACAATTAAGTAAATTTCAATGAGAAAAAAAATAACTTTTTAATAACAAAAATGAATGTCATGACATTATTGGATCAAAATTCTAATTGCAACCCTTTTTTTGTCACTATAAAAATAGAGACCAAATATCATCATTTTTTTTTATAAAATAAAATTTGTAAAAAAAAAAATTAGATTTTTAACCAGCATATTTGTGAGTTTGATAATAGTGATAAATATGCTATTGTCAATAGTTGAAATAATGAAAAAATGAATTTTATCAAAAAAAATTTCTAATATGATATATTAACTCAATTAACAAGCAAAAGAGTGTCTTTTCCATTATAAAAAGAAAAATGAGAGAAAATGATTAATGATAATACTGGTTATTTTTAGTAAACTGGATTGCTGCATATCTTGATAAACAAGAAATTCATAATACATCACCAAAAATAAAAGATAAAAAAGTGATATCATTGAAACCAATAGGCTGCTCAATGGACACAACAATATTCAAAATTTCAAACACACATCGTAATAAACATCATCATCAACATTGAGCCATTGTGCAGTTAGTGCAAAACCATTTCACGATCTCTACATATGACTAGCAACAGTTCTACTAGTATCCAGGCTTTCATGTCAAGCACTAATGCCATTATATGAAACTCCATGACTATGCTTGTGATCTGACTCCCCATGCACAAGACAATTTCTTTTAAGTGTTTCAGAAACCACGTTGCCTTCAAAGCAAACATAAAGAATTTCTACCACAATCATATTACATTAAAGTCACGATATAGAGATCATTGTGTAAAAGAATAATGATAAAAATTGATCTATGGTGTGACCACATCGAATTGAAAGTAAAATGGACTCATCTATGAAAAATTAGGATAGAATAACCCAAATAAGAATGGAACAAAACTGCTTAAAGGGAAAGAAAAAAGAAGAATTTATGTGTGAGCTTTTCGAAGTCTTTAAGCAAAGCATTCTTATGCATAAATATGAAAGCAAGGAAACTGATATTACCTGATATTAATTTCTTAAACATTTTTATCTAAATGGAATATAACATCGTGTAAATTTTGAGATCAAACACCTTGTATACGCTGATAAAAAATAAAAAATAAAACTATGGGACTATCAATTCAAGGAGATAAACAAGGGCTTAATCATCACATATAATGGACGAATCAAATAGGATGAATTTTTACCTATCTTGTGCAGAGTAAGTGAGTACTTTTCCATATACATCATCAGGCTCTACAAACCCCAGCCATTTCAGTGATTCAGATTCAAAAAGAGCAAAGCCAGCAGCAGGTTTAGCCCTCCTTATGTATCTAAACCACATAATAAAAAATATTAAGAAAAACAAATGGACGAATACAATGGAAATCTTGAAACTCCAGTATCTTTTTTATTTTCAACTCTTCGCACATTCTTTTAGGGGACAAACAACAAAAGTGGTAAAAAATATGAGGCAGAGACAGGTGTAAGAAGATCCAAATACTCTATTCTAGTGCTTCTGCATTTCAAGGAACTAAAATTATCTGAAGCATAAACGGAAATTGTAACAAGTTAATCATTATTTTTATTGTAAAATAAGCTTCGTATAACTTCATCAGAAGTGACATTCAGAAAACATATCCTTCGGTTGGTCTCTGCATTCAACATTTGAGACAACTTTTAGATACAAAAGAATAAAAGAAAGGATCCAAGAGCAAAAGCTGTGAAAAAATATCATTTGGTTTAAATTTGGGATTCTACTCCCAAATTATATGATGCAATATTTTCTTAAATTTCTCCATCAAAACTATCGGAATAAATAATCAAATTTGTGCATCCTAATGCCATTTCCAATTCATTACATTAAAATGATATAACTTTTACACAAAAATGATGTAACTATAATAAATTTATCTCTAATCCATTACACTATTTTTTATATAAAAAATATATTGTATATATATTCCTAATTATACTTTATTTTATATTCTTTTTTATTACTTTCATATTATTTAATTATTTTATAAATTTTTTTTACATATTCATCCAATATTATAAATTTTTTTATTTAATAATATTATAAAAATAAAAATTCATTTTAATATCAAATATTATAAAAACTTGTTAATTGAAAAATATTAAGTAAAACATAAATTTATTAAAAATGCAATAAAAAACTTGACATTCGATAATTAATAATACAAAATTATAATAACAAAACAATATTTCTATTGATTCAATTATCTAAATTAGTATATTACTCACACAAATACTCTATTAATTACGTAAATTTATTAATTAAATATCAATTTACTAATATTATTTTTATTCAATTTTTATTAATTTTATTCAATTAAATATATTTTAATATTAATTAAATATCAATTTACTAATTAAAAAAATTATTTATTCAAATATAATAAAAATATTTATAAAAAAAGACAAAAACAAAAACAAAATTTACTAATTAAAATTTTTTATTTTCAAATATAAATAAAATTATTTAACTAGAAAAACAAACATGAGGTGCTCTTTCTTTTTACCTTTTCCTTTTCTTTTCCTTCTCTTCTTCTTTTTCCTACAACTTCTCTTCAATTTTTTTCCTAAAATGACGTAACTACAATATCTAGCATGATACTATAATTAGTGTCAATTTTAATATCAAAATAATATCCGGTTATGTCATTTTTCATTTTCACATAAAAAGAGATGGCCTAATAAAAACCAACTTAACTAGAAATAAAACAATCAAAAGAAAAATAATTAACTACCATTTATGAACAGAAAAACAAAATTTTACTTCGAAAACAAAACCCATTTCGAAATTCATACAAAAAAATTAAAATAAGCAGAGAATATACTTAAAATTGTAAGAGGAAAAACTTTTAGGTCGATAACCTTCTTAGATCCGTGTGAGAGGGAAGAAGCACCATCGCTTGTGGACTGACAAGTGTCGGAAAGTCGCTTCGATGACTCACGCACGTGTTTGCTTTTGAAATCGCTAGTAGCCGATGTTGGGGAAGTGGGCTAGCAATGGTTTGTGTAACCGAATTTGAACAAACAATAAGATCAGATTGCAAAGATCAAGTTTTATTTTTTGCCAAAAGAAAAAAGAAAGTAATAGCAGTGGAAAGGGACAAACCTGTGCTGCGGATGGAGGTCGCCAGGTTGCTGGCTAACGGATGCTGCTAGGATGCTGGTGACGAGAGGCTGCTAGCGACGATAAAGGATGAATGGCTTTGTTATCAGCGATTGGCGATAAGGAGAGCCTACTGAGTGTTGTCGGCTGGCGATTGGCGATGGGAAAGGTTGGCAACGAGAGTCTGCTCGATGATGGTGGTTGTGGCCAGAATGAGAGGAGCGGTTGCGGTTGCGGATATGAATGTGAATGTGAATCTGATTTTTTTTTCTTTGAGTTAGATCGGGAGAGGGTGGGTTCGAACCTGATATCAATAGCTCAGGTGAAGCACCTTTCACTATACTATACCTATAAGGTGCGGGTGTGAATATGATTTTTAGGTTTTGCTTTGTTTAGGTTCCAGCTGAAAGTTAAAATGCTTGTACACCTAGGAATACAACATATTAGCTTTCGGACATTATTTTATTTAGCTGAAATTATTAGATATATTATATTTTAAAATTATAAATTTATAGAACAAATTACAGAATTTTTTTTGAATTTTTTCAAATTACAGTTAGAAATAAAATTTTAAAAAATTAACAGTTTATCACTTATTATTTAAAATAATATTCATTTATTTAATACATTATAAATTTCAAATATTACAATGTAATATATTACATAATTTTTCAATTTTAAATATTTTTATATGACTTTTTTAGGGTTTAATGTAAAGTCTAATTATATTTTATAAATATATAATTTTTTTACTCGTTACTACGATTGTAACTATTCAAAACTCAATCTTCCTAATTATTATCTCAAATAATATTTTTATCAAATAATATAGAGTAATTTATTAATTTTTTAAAAACTTATATATAAAAAGTCTTTCTTGTAATTTGTTCAATTATTTATATTATATAATATTGTATATAAGCAAATAAGTATATATCTATACTATAATATTGTATTTAAGTATATATCTACATTATAACAAAATAACAAATATATGAAATAAAGTTCTCTGAACCAACCCAGTCAATGAATAAAAAAAGGTAAAAAGTCAAAAAGGTTATTCTATTGCATTTTTTTTATATCAATTTCATCTTTTTTTCTGTCTTTATTTTCCTAGTAATTTCTACTAATATTTTTAATAAATAATAATATACATAAGTACTAATTTTTATATTTATTCTAATAGCTATCTAAATATCCTATTCTATTTTTTTTCATTTTTACTTTATATCTTTTTCTTTTTCAAGATAAAAAAATTTGACGAATTTTACATATATATTTTCCTGTATATTAATCTTTATCATTTTTTCTAATATTCACGTAATATTTTTAGTTTTACTTAGGTTATAATCCATTATTTATCAAAACCATACTAACTTCATGGATAAATATTTTTATACCAGTCTACCAATTTGAGGACAACAAACCGATATATATATATATATATATATATATATATATATCAATTGAATCCTCAATTTCTGCTCTCAAACTTGAATTTCGACCCAATTTGTATATTCTGCCACCCAATCATTAATTTGATCATTCAATATTTCAATTTTCAACATATTGGCTTCATCCTACCAAATATTTCAATTTGTCATTATTTTTCAAAGGAAATTTTAGGTATCAATAATGAAAAAATTGTATTTAGTCATACATTTTTTTTATGATGACTTTTGTAACAAATTATTGTTGTCACAATTAATTATTTTCTTACAAAAAATAGGTAAATTTTTTTGCCTCCATGATATAGTGCGACGAAACATAATATATTATCACGAATTAAATTTATACATATAATGAACAAAGCAATTTTCATAGTAAAAACTAGTAATTGACGATTTATAATTTTCATCACGAAATGATAACATTTTTTTGACACATACTATGATGAAGTCTTTTGTCATTATATATATTAACTTACTCCTATGATGACAAATAAATATTTCTTGTTTATTATACATAATGTGACATGTTATTAGTTTGTCACTATAAAAGAAGTATTAGAGACAAAATTTTAGTTCTCAAGATTATTTTGTCACCAAATTATTTTTCTCAAAAAAATAAGGGAGAAATATTTTCATAGTATCTAAATCCTGACAAAATATCTATGATTACCACAAAATAGATGTAATAGTGACAAATTTTTGGGATATTGTGACAACATATTTTTGTCACAAAAAATCATATATAGTGACATTTAAAAAAATCATCAGCTTAGAGATCATTTAGTGACAAAATTGTATTTGCAGCTGGAAATTTTATCACAAAATCTATAATTTTTGTAGTGAGATTAAATATTTTAATTAAAATAAATATTTTTAACAAAAGAGAAAAAGAGCACATCAAATGAATTATAATGAAAGGTCAAGTTATTTTCTAAATTTTTTTCATGACTTTTAGTATTTCTTAAAAATTAACCTTTTAAACATAATTATTATGCAACTTTTTGCTACAAGTTAATCTCACTTCATCCTCCTAAATAAATTTTTCATCTTGATTTTCTTTGTATTTGCTTTGATTGTAAATTAAAGTTCACAATTTCAAGTAATATTGTAATAAAAATTCATGATATGAAAGTTTATTTTAAAGGCAATAAGAGTGTTTTTGAAATGTAATAAAGAAATTGACCATTAATTAAAAATTATGTATCAACTAGACCAAAAAATTGATTTTGAGTAAATTGATGATAGTATTCCATTATCTAATTGGTTATTCATGCTCATAATCTTATAATGTTATATTTGAAGTAAAATTTAGTTGATGGATATACATTGAAGAAATTTTTTTAAGAAAAAAATAGGTATATAATTATATATAATATATGGGGGTATGAAAGTAATTAGACATAGAAAAACACATACGGCAAAGGCAGACAAAACAAAGTAGCAACTAGTTTTGCAACTTAAAATGCCTCTCTCTTAGCTGGTTATACATATCAAACAGTGGGCCATGCATGTATATGCCTGTTCTCTTAGTTATCTGCCTATATATCTCTCTCTCTCTCTCTTCTTATGCCCACCTCCACTCCTCTTTCTTCATCTCTCAAAAAAAAAAAAATCTTTAATTTTCTGTCTTCTTTAATTTCCATTCAAATTCAATCAAATCCCATATATAATTTAACAATGGCAAAGATTGGGAAGCTAACAAAACTCAAGTCAGCAATCAAGAGATGGCCATCTTTCACCAAGCTAGCTCGCACAAATTCCTCCATTGCTGCTGCAGCTAATGAAACAGAGAACAAGATTTCTTCGGAGCAGCTTCATGCAGTTTATGTTGGGAAATCCAGGCGAAGGTATCTTTTAAGCTCTGATATCATTTGCCATCCTCTTTTTCAAGAATTGATCGAAAGGTCAGGTGGGTTTGATGATGGAGATGTAGTTGTTTCTTGTGAAGTTGTTCTGTTTGAGCATTTGCTATGGATGCTTGAAAGTGGTAGCTCTCAGTTGGGTTCCATGGAAGAACTTGCGGAATTCTACACTTGCTAATTAATCATGATTTAGGATGATATCTGTAAAAGATTAAATAGAGGGGCAGGCAAATGAAAATAAGAAAATTTAATGTGTGGACTAATTGGATGTTACCTAGGAACAATTAACTCTATTAATTAATGGTTTTCAGGGTGTATGTTGATGTTAAATAACTAGTTTTTCTTTTTCTTTTTTTCTTTTTTAAAAAAATTGCTTTTCGGGTCTCTTTAATTAATCTAGTTGTAGAATGTTATATTATCAGTTGTTAAATGAAAAATATTGTTCATTGCAAAATTTTCCTTGTACAAAAAATTGGAGATATCGTAGCTACAAAGTGTTGAAATATGACAATCCCACATCGGAAAGAGATGATTTTTCCACCATAGCATTAGGCTATAAAAGGACTTCATCCCCTCTTAACAATTCATCCCAAAAACCACCAATCTCTCTACTTCTAAGATTGGTTGTATTTTTCCTCTCTCTCTTGTAATATTTCACTTTGTAATATTTCTTTGAAATAGTGAAATATTATTTTAGTAGTGTCCGATGACGTAGGCATAATTGGCCGAACCTCGTTAAATTCTGGTGTTCCTTTTATTTCTATTTAATAGCTATTGTCGGGTCTTTTACTTTGTGATATATTGTGCTTTAAATTATCTTAGAAAAATTCTGTCACCAAGACTCAAGAGTCTAAGGAAGTTGGTTTTTAAGGGAGACCATTTGTGACTCCACCAACTACCTGGGAATTTTTCTTTGTCTTAATTTTTGGCACAATTATTCATTTTGGTGGAAACTAACCCGATTTCCACAACAATTGGTATCAGAGCCAAGGTTACTGAGTTATATGCTCTGTGGTTGCGGCGTAAGCTGATCTTCCACATCAGAAAGGTTTCCTTGGATTCTTGGGTATTCCGCATTTGAAAGCTATTAAATAGTCTTAAAAAGGAAATGGCAAGAGACGGACAAAAATCCACAATGGACACAACAGCTTCTACTTCATCAATTTTGGCGAGAACTGTTGTGGCAAATACGAGAATTGCAGTGGAGATTTTTGATGGTACAGGCCATTTCGGCATGTGGCAAGGTGAAGTTCTAGACGCCTTATTTCAGCAAGGCTTAGACATTGCCATTGAGGGAGAAAAGCCAGAAGGTGCAGATGAGAAGGAATGGAAGACAATCAATCGTTTGGCATGTGGTACAATTCGATCGTGCCTGTCCAGAGAGCAGAAGTATGCCTTTTGTAAAGAAACTTCTGCAAGTAAATTGTGGAAGGCACTGGAGGAAAAATTCTTGAAAAAGAGCAGTCAAAATAAGCTTCATATGAAGAAAAGACTGTTCAGATTCACATATGTTCCTGGTACCACGATGAATGATCACATCACCAATTTCAATCAACTTGTAGCAGATCTGATGAACTTGGATGTGACATTTGAAGATGAAGATTTGGCCCTAATGCTGTTGGGATCCCTTCCTGAGGAGTTTGAGTTTCTAGAAACTACTCTACTCCATGGGAAAGCTGAGGTGTCTCTTAGTGAAGTATGTGCTGTACTATACAGCTATGAATTGAGGAGAAAAGACAAGAAGGATAGCACCAGTGGAACAGCTGAAGCTTTGATAGTAAGAGGCCGTTCGAAAAATAAGAACAGGGGAAAGAAAGACAGATCAAAGTCCAGAGTGGGCAAAGATGAATGTGCTTTTTGTCGAGAAAAGGGGCACTGGAAGAAAGATTGTCCTAAGTTGAGAAGCAAATCTGGCAAAGGCAAGGCTGTTGCAGATTCAAATGTAGCTGAATGTGATGATTCAGATTTTTCATTAGCATTGATGCCATCAATAAGCAGTTCGACTGCTTGGATCCTGGATTCAGGCTGTAGCCACCATATGTGTCCCAATCGGGAATGGTTTTTCGATTTTAAAGAAATTGAAGGTGGAGTTGTCTATACAGCAAATGACAGCCCTTGCAAAACAACTGGAATTGGTTCAATCCAATTGAGGAATCGTGATGGATCAATCAGAACTCTGACAGACGTAAGATATGTGCCCAGTCTGACGAAAAACCTCATTTCTATGGGAATCCTTGGGAGAAAGGGTTTCACTATAATCATTAAAAATGAAGTAATGAAGGTTATATCTGGAGCACTTGTGGTGATGAAAGGAGTTCAAAGGAGCAACAACTTGTATTACTATGAAGGCAATACAGTTGTTGGAACAACAGCAGCAGTTTCTAGTGATGACCATGAGCTAGAAATAACCAGATTGTGGCATATGCGCTTGGGGCATGCAGGCGAAAAATCCTTGAAACTTCTGGCGAATCAAGGATTATTGCAAGGAGTGCGAACCTGCAAATTAGACTTTTGTGAGCATTGCATCAAAGGGAAACAGACGAGAGTGAAGTTTGGCACTGCAATCCATGATACCAAGGGTATTCTGGATTATGTTCACTCAGATGTATGGGGTCCTTCCAAAACTGCTTCAATGGGAGGTAAACACTACTATGTTACCTTTGTTGATGATTGTTCAAGAAGAGTATGGGTGTATACAATGAAGACAAAGGATGAAGTGTTGGAAGTTTTTCTCATCTGGAAGAATATGGTAGAAACTCAGACGGGCAGAAAGATCAAGTGTCTTCGAACAGACAATGGCGGAGAGTACACAAGTGATCCCTTCATGAAAGTTTGCAGAAATGAAGGAATTGTTCGACATTTCACTGTCAGAAATACACCACAACAGAATGGGGTGGCTGAACGCATGAACCGAACTCTACTGGAGAAAGTTCGGTGTATGTTGTCTAATGCTGGATTAGGCAGACAGTTTTGGGCTGAGGCTGTAACATACGCATGTCATCTCATTAATCGTTTGCCATCAACTGCTATCAATGGCAAAACACCTTTGGAGGTGTGGTATGGAAAACCTGCTACAGATTATAATTCCTTACATGTGTTTGGTTCCACTGCATACTATCATGTTAAGGAATCAAAGTTAGATCCAAGGGCAAAGAAAGCTATCTTTATGGGGATATCCTCTGGTATCAAAGGATATCGACTATGGTGCCCAGAGACGAAGAAAATAATCTTTAGTAGAGATGTTACCTTTGATGAGTCTACCATGTTAAAGGTAACAAAGGAGCAGACGGATGGTTCTCCACAGCAGGTGGAGGAAACTCCCAAACAGGTGGAGTTTGATAGAAGAAGAATTGTTGATCCAGTAATTGTAGAGTCTGATAAAATTACTCCTACGGAAGAAGAGGAGATAATGGTAGAAAATGGATCAGATGAGGAAGCAGAGGTTTCAGCACAAGAACCTCCTCAGCAACTTGAGCCAATTGCACTACGAAAGCCGAAAAGGAAGATTAAGAAACCTGCTCGACTTGAAGATATGACTAATTATACATCTTCAGTAGATGATGAGATTCCTTCCACTTATTGTGAAGCTATTCAAAGCTCAGAAGAAGAAAAGTGGAGAAAGGCTATGGAAGAAGAGATGCAGTCCCTTGAAAAGAATCAGACATGGAAGCTAGCAAGTCTGCCAAAGGGAAAGAAAGCAATTGGCTGTAAATGGGTTTATGCAAAGAAAGACGGATTTCCTGATAAGAATGATATCCGCTACAAGGCAAGATTGGTAGCTAAAGGCTACGCTCAGAAGGAGGGAATTGATTATAATGAAGTATTTTCTCCAGTTGTAAAACATTCCTCCATAAGAATACTGCTGGCTTTGGTAGCACAATTTGATCTGGAACTAGTTCAGCTGGATGTAAAAACTGCATTTTTACATGGAGACTTAGAAGAAGAAATCTACATGACTCAGCCAGAAGGATTTAAAGTTGCTGGAAAAGAAAATTTGGCGTGCAAGTTGAGCAAATCGTTGTATGGATTGAAGCAATCTCCAAGACAGTGGTACAAACGATTTGACAAGTTTATGATAAGGCAGAAATACACAAGAAGCAAATATGATCATTGTGTATATTTACGCAAGCTACGGGATGGTTCCTTTATCTATCTCCTCCTTTATGTTGATGATATGCTGATAGCTTCAAAAGATGAAGGAGAGATTCAGAAGTTAAAAGCTCAACTAAATCAGGAATTTGAAATGAAGGATTTAGGGGAAGCTAAGAAGATTCTCGGTATGGAGATATGCAGAGACAGAAAATTGGGGAGACTTTGTTTGACTCAGAAACAATATCTGAGAAAAGTACTAAAGCGTTTTGGGATAAATGAGAATACAAAACCAGTTAGTACTCCACTTGCTCCTCATTTTAAGCTCAGTGCATCTTTATCTCCGAAAAGTGATGAAGAACGAGAATATATGTCAAAGGTTCCATATGCAAATGCTGTTGGTAGCTTGATGTATGCAATGGTGTGTACGAGGCCTGACATTTCACAAACAGTTGGAGTTGTGAGCAGGTACATGCATGATCCTGGCAAAGGACATTGGCAAGCTGTGAAATGGATTCTACGGTATATTCAGAATACTGTAGATGTTGGTATAATGTTTGAGCGGGATGAGAAAAGTGGTCAATATATAGTTGGATATTGTGATTCCGACTATGCAGGTGATTTAGACAAACGTCGATCTACTACCGGTTATGTGTTCACACTTGCAAAGGCACCGGTTAGTTGGAAGTCCACCTTACAGTCAACAGTTGCTTTGTCTACAACAGAGGCAGAGTACATGGCAGTTTCAGAAGCTGTTAAGGAGGCAATTTGGCTTCAGGGGTTGTTGAATGACTTGGGAATTGGTCAGAAGCATGTCAAAGTGCATTGTGACAGTCAAAGTGCTATTTGTTTAGCAAAGAATCAAGTTTATCATACAAGGACGAAGCATATCGATGTTCGATATCATTTTGTACGGGAAATTCTCGAAGATGGTGGGATACTTCTTCAGAAGATTTTGACTGCTGAAAATCCCGCAGATATGGCAACGAAAGTTGTGACAAGTGTCAAGTTCCAACATTGTTTGGACTTGATAAATGTTATTAGAATTTGAAATTGGGCGCTTTGAAGCGCATTTGGAGACATTACTGAAATTTGTAATATAAGAGTTTAGAGGATGTTTGTTTGGAATTGTGAGATTGTCAAGGTGGAGATTTGTTGAAATATGACAATCCCACATCGGAAAGAGATGATTTTTCCACCATAGCATTAGGCTATAAAAGGACTTCATCCCCTCTTAACAATTCATCCCAAAAACCACCAATCTCTCTACTTCTAAGATTGGTTGTATTTTTCCTCTCTCTCTTGTAATATTTCACTTTGTAATATTTCTTTGAAATAGTGAAATATTATTTTAGTAGTGTCTGAGGACGTAGGCATAATTGGCCGAACCTCGTTAAATTCTGGTGTTCCTTTTATTTCTATTTAATAACTATTGTCGGGTCTTTTACTTTGTGATATATTGTGCTTTAAATTATCTTAGAAAAATTCTGTCACCAAGACTCAAGAGTCTAAGGAAGTTGGTTTTTAAGGGAGACCATTTGTGACTCCACCAACTACCTGGGAATTTTTCTTTGTCTTAATTTTTGGCACAATTATTCATTTTGGTGGAAACTAACCCGATTTCCACAACACAAAGTACATTTCATGGTGTGTGTTTGCTTTTTTACATTTTGTTGTATTTTTTATTTATAAGTCAAGTCATTAAATTAGATTATTAGACCTTTAATGCCAACATGCTACAGGTTGTCAATGAAATGAAATCAATTAGGATCCTTTTTTACCAAAAAATCAAATTATCAATATCTGGAAATGATAAAACAAATTCAAAATATGCAATTACTCTCACATTGTACACCTTTCTGCGCAACTGATTCATTGAGAACAAATTTTATCATCCTTTTTGTTACAGGTGGTTATAGTTATAATATCACACTTGTTTTTATGTCAATATTATTAAACTAAAATTTATTTATATTTGAACATGAAGTATTGCCATAAAAATATCAGTGAATTTATCTACCATTTAGTCTATCTTTAATACAAACAAATTTTACAAAACTGGCAGAAATCATTTGTAATATATATTTATATATATATATATATATTTAAAATGGATATAAAAATTACTCTCTGTGTCATTTTTTTGGATGCAAAAAATGACAAATTATATTAATTTTCATACTATTTTTTTTTTAAAAAAATCGCTAATTTTATGAAATTATAATGAACATAACCTTATTAACATTGGATATCTACAAATAAGTCCATTTTAACATGAAACCTGAATTTTATGGTGGCTATTTTTCATTTTCTATTTGGCAACTTGGACAAAGGATATTTAGTTTCTTGGTCCCCCTCATTTTGGTCCTATATATATATAATCTTCTCTAGATTTTCTCCTATATATATATATATATATATATATATATGTATTGAGTAGCTTTCAGAACTCTATTTCAATGGTACAAATTGTTTTATTGGTAAATTTAACTATTTGGTCCAAAAGAAATAACTTTGTATTTGGCTTTTTCTGAATCCAATTCACAATTAGTCCAGCAATCACAGGCTTCATGCGCTGTAGCAACCAAACTATATGAAGTAGTACAAAATATTTCCCTATTTACTATTTCCTATGTAGCTCGATTAGTTAATATGTTTCTTCACATGTTCTGATTCTGTATTTAATTAAATCGACAAAAAATTTAAATTCACATAATAATTCACCAGAAAATAGTATCAATAGAAGCATATACTTTGAACCCAACTGTACAGCTAAGAAGTGAAACTAAAAAAATTGTGTTCATATATCCTTCATCACTAAATCAGTCACCCCACAGTATACCAGCTTGGCACACCTCTAAATTATATATAACTTTGAATTATCCGATACCAAATAATCACTTTGTAGATTTGTAAAATATTTATGTTAGGAGCGAAGGACAAAAGTGAAAGACTATAAAATAATGAAGGGCAAACTAGAAATTAAATATTACTAATCAAATAGGCGTGCATTTAATTATAGGTTTTGTTGAGTAAAAGTTAGACTTCATTATAATATTAACTACCCCATAAAAAGAGTTAGGGAAATACATAATTTAAGTGCAAATGATTGGGTAGTTAAAGATGCTTCTTTGGCATACAATTAAGCATCGATAGTCATTATTATTATAAGTTTTGATGATGCTTATTTTATGTGGTTGGTGATGTTTATTTTACAAGTAGATTTGGCTTGCAGACAAAGAATGACCCAAAAGTTCCTGAACAAGTAAACCTACGAGTAAAAGATGGAACAAGTATTATGAACAACTGTGTTGATATAAAAGCTATTAATAGTGGGTCGGCTTAATATTCTAGATTCTCGTGTGAACTTGTCTTTAGCAATAGAGACATATATTAGTTTCTTCAAAAAGAAGAAAAAATAAGCATAAATTTGATTACTTATAAAGAAGTGGATACTTTGTTTTTTAGTTGACCAATTAGATGTTGATTAGTAATAGTATAAATTTCCAGGACGTGTGGAAATTTATTTGTGGAAATTTATTAGTGGGTATCTTGTCTTGGACATGGACTACTTGCCTTGACAAGAAGGTTGATTAATTTACCGAAGTCAAGTATTTTTAATCCTAAAATTATAACACATCTTTCACCCTTTTATTACATATGGCTACCATATATGTACTATGATAACACTTGTCACATACTTATAATTATCTTCTCAAAAATTATGTTTGATAACATACATAAACACTCATCATTTAAAACTCAAAGAGTCAAGATCATTAATTTCTTGACTTTAGAATCTCATACTCTCTGCCCTGGTTATTAAAGTAAAACATATGAAGTGTTTAAAATTGTTATTGAACGTGACAAAATAATTTTATAATTTTTTTATTTAATTAATTTATTTTTTATTTTTTATAAGCATTTTTTTAAAATCAAATTCTAAAAACACATTTATTTATCTATTTTTCTTTAAAATAATTTTTTAAATTTAAAATAATAAAAATAATTTTTTTTCCTGCTTCCAATCGCAATGCCAACAAGGATGTCATCTAGATAAATATGTTATTAAGTTTATATGCCAGGAAAACAGCACTCTTTTCCATTATTTTTTTAGTATTCAAGATAAAATAGATAAATTGGCTAAGTCTACCAATGGATTGAATTAGCAAGTTTATGAACTCATGATGAAACATACGAATTTAATGATATTATATTAATATTAAACAGGACAAATTAAATTAATTTTTTAACCCTTATTTTTATATTTATTTTATTAAAATTTTTTATTTTATTATGTTTAATCGGCTCTTCATACTATTATTTTTAACCCATATTATTTTTTCAATTAAAGTAAAGAAAGTAAGACATGGTTATTATAAGAAATAAGTTCATACAAAATTGTAAGCTAGACACAACTTACACAATTATTATTATTATTATTATTATTATTATTATTATTATTGGTCTATACCTTTCGAATTCTTATAATTTACGGGACTAATCTAAATTCATATAGAAAAAAATATTATTTATTGTTTAAGTATTGTATAATTTATATTATAAATTCTAATAATTATGCACCTTGTTTCCATTTTTTGCATGGTTCTAGTCTAAACATTTTCGGTTAGGCTTCACTGTCACAAATTATATTATAAGTTTATGTATATTATTTATTTAAATAATAAAAAAATTTAATTTTTAAAATATATAAAATAATAAAGACATATTTACATTTATAAAAAAAATTAGAACCATTATTAATCTGGATCCATCTTATAAGAATTGTTTCACTGTCGTTTAGGCCGATATTCAATAAAACATTACACTTTCGTTCCGCAGGCCCAGATCCAATCTCTGCCTTTCCTTTCCTAAAACACGGAAAGAGCCCTAACCAATGCAGCCATGTCTTCGTCTCTCAGCGACGTCGCCGGCGCTCCTCCTTCAGTCCTTATCCTGTTCAACACAAATCGGAAAGCAAAAGGTTAAGTTTCTTTGAATTTTAATTACTTCCCCAGTTCTCCCTCAGGCTTCAGCCGCTGGGATTAGAATCAGTGGCTGGGATTTGAGCATTTAAGATGAAATCAACCCATTAATCTTTGAGATTTAGATCTACATCGGTGAAATTTTTACAAGTTTCTTAGTTGGAATTGGAAATTTGATGCAAGAAAATAAGTGATTAGTGAAGGTGTAAATTTCGGTTTATTGCTGAAATTAACCGAATCCACCGATTTAGTTCGTGTTAATTTGATCGGTTAATCAATCATATTTGGTTCGATTATCGGTTAAAATATTTGGACTAATTCGTTCGGCTAATTAACCGACACGACAGTTGCTTAGTGGTGTTCTACCGCCATTCAGCCGAACGACACCGCATCTAGGCATATGATTCATTTATGAGCAAATTATTAACAAATTACAATAATAGAATTTATTACAACTAATTTTTTATTTTCTTTCATTTTATAAAATATCAATTTATTTGATAGTATATAATTTTTTAATATTGTAATCTAATTTTTATTATTTAATAAAATATATATTTATATTAATTTAATATGATATAAATTTATAATATTATAATATAATATACTATATATTTTTTTACATATTTAAAATATTTTTATAAAATTTTTTAAAAATTTTATGTGAAATCTAAAATTTAAAATTTCTACCTGTTACAGCAACTACATCTGCAAAACTCTGATGCATCTACTTCTTCCCGTGTCTGTTATTTCGTTGCAGTGAAGGTGAACGGTGATCGGTGTTACTTACGCCAGCGTTTGCGACTGAGTCCACAGTGAAGTAAGGTTCTCTGTTTTCTTTCTGTAAGTTTTTCTCTTTCTTTTGTTCAGAAAAAAAATGTTTCTCTCTTTCTATGTTCTTGATTTTTTATTACACGAATTGAAAGCTTTAAGTAATCAAGATGCAGACTTTTGCTACTTGTTTATTGTTCAGTTAAATTATTATACGTCCAATGGGTTCCCTTTTTCTTTTTCATATATCGGTGAATTAAATTTTTTCGATTCTTAATTGGCACTCTAGGATGCAAATTTTTTTTTATTTTTGTAAAATTCAATTATATCATATTTGAAAGTTTCATCTCAAAATGTTTTCTTTTGAGTCGGAATATGGTGTTTGTGTGAAAGGTTTTCTTGTTTTATTAAATGAACTCGAGTGGTATGAAACACTGATAGATATTCTTTTTTTTAAAGCTTAGAAATTTTTCGGTGGAACAGTAATGTCCAGGGTTCAAGCACTTTGGCAGGCTTCTTTAAATGCAACAAACAAAGGTATTTAATGCTTATTTTTTAAATTTTAATGCTGAAGTTGATATCTTTTAACTTTAGTCATTTAATGAGAACTCTCGCATGTTTCTGATTTGTTGTGTAGAAACTGGAAGCCTTTACAGTATTTTGCTGTAATTTTTGTGCGATAAGAATTTTGGAAAATGCAATTTACATTGCAAGGCCTTGATCTGTCTTATGATGTTTCTTTCTCATGATAGATGCTTCTAAAATAGTAAACGTGAATCATCTCCTGCTATGTGGACACTTATAAATTACTAGGTGAAGAATCCTTAAGAATTATTCTTTTCCAATTGGATCAGATTTTCTTGTTTTTACTTGTATGGTAAAGAGCAAAGGCAGAAAGGTGGGAAGGGACCTGATGAACTTGCTTTTGAATTGAATTGACCAGGTAACTGTTACGGATGTTTTCAGCTCCATTCTGTTTTTATCATGTCTCTTGGAATATCCTAATTCTTGAGAAGAGGAAGAAATATTAGTTTAGAGCTTTTGGCTCATCAACCTCTGAGGTTCAAATTTGGTCATTCCATAATGATATCATTGGAGTCTAGCTCTAGTCTATCCTAGTGGCAGATAAAAGGTGAAAGAAACTGTGATTTAAATGATTAGCATTCTAGGAGTCAACTGCATTTGGCTGCAGTAGTCTATGCATCATGTGGGTTTTACTTGACGTAATTGTTACTTGATGGCAAGAGACATTTTAGCAGGGACAAAACTTGCGAAAATTTGTAAGCAGAAGAAACTGCAGTGCTACATAACCAAAGAGAGGCGTAAAATTACTCAAGAAAATTGATTGATAGCTAGTTAATGATATTCCATATTTACCTTATTTATTCTCTTTTAGGCTAGATGAGATTAGGATAACCTCATCCTGCTAGTTTATAGAGTACAAAGGTCAAATGAGATTTCTTTGTATGCTTTGGTCAAATTTTTGTTAATTTGGGTATGCCCCATCTATATCATGCATGATTTTTTTTGTTATTCCTTCGTATCGTTCGTGCATTACAGTTTATATGTATGATCGTTACTTATACCCTTTAGAAACTTCCAGATTTTTACTTTACATATAGCCTTTCAATTTATATAGGAAATGCTCATAAGTCAAATTTACCACACAGTAGAGTATGAAAAAGATAAAGTGAAGCGGAAAAAAAACACTTCTTAAAATATCTTCTAAAACGTGAGAATCAATAAGTTCACCATGACACCTGAATGATGATTCATGCTACGTTTTGTTCCTTCGAAACTTTTTTTCTGGTGAACTAAAAATTTTTAACATGTGACTGTGATCACATCATTTCAAAATGGTTGTTTCTTGCTATTTCATCACATGAAATATATATCTTTATCACTTACACCACCTGATGAAAATTGGTGCTCTCTAAGAATAGCAATGAATAACACTTCATGAAATGTTTTTTAATAGAAAGGGAAAAAAATTAAACTTCTTTTTATCCCTTTTTTATCTCATTTGATTTACCTTAGGGCGTAGGCTATGTTTGGGAATTTTCCTCCTAGGGGAGGGAAAATAAGGAAGGAAAATAAATTTATTTTCCTTCTTACTCTTACTCTATCATGTTTGGCAATTTTCCCTTGAGGAGGGAAAATATGGAAGGAAAATAAATTTTATTTCTCTCTTTATTTTTTTTTCATTATGTTTTGGATTGAAATAATATAAGTAAAATAACAAGAGAAATGAAAAAATAAGACTTTTTTTTTTTATTTGGATAATTTTGTTGTGAGAAGAAAAAAGTTATATTATTACATGTTTACTATTTCGCACATCATTTTATAAAATAATAAATATTTTATTATAATGATCAATGATCAAAAAAATAATTTTATTAGTAATAATGATAACTTTTGTCCAATTTGTAAGATTTTCTCTCCAACGTAGAGAGAAAGTGAAGAGTAGAAAATAAATGTTATTTTATCTCCCTTCCCTATTTTCCTTCTTTCCCAAACAGAGCAAAGTGAAAATACTTCCATATTTTTCTTCATTTCTTATTTTCCTTTTATCCAATCACTTGAGGGAGGAAAATAAAAGTTATTTTTCATTCCCACCTTATTTTCCTTCCCAAACAAGGTAAAGTAAAAATGCCCCCATATTTTACCTCCTCCCACTATGACTTGGAATATCAAGTTTTTCTGTTGTGTTTGTGTTGTAGAACAAACTTGCTGGCAGTCTGGCACTCCCAATGCCCCCATACTTTCATTAATATAAATGAGATGTTACTTGTGAATTAGTAGTTCCTGCAGTTTGATGGTTTTATTGATTTAGATGCATATGATACAATAGCTCTGAAGCTTAAAGATGAGTTTTTCTTGTCATCATTCATGTAATGAAACAAAAAGGCTATTACGGAAATCTTTTATTGCAATTACTGTAGTCTCTTAATGTCTAAACCTTCATCTAATTTTGATAATGCAGATTTATACTCAGAATTGGGTAAATTCACCAGGACAGATGGAAGATAATTCATGGCAAGCTTTTGTTTTTGTACCCAAAGACAACTGGTATATTGCAAAGGCAAGTCCTATTTTCCTCATGATGTTAGCATTGACTGTTGTACGAAGCCATGCATTTTACTCATGCCACTAGCTCATATGTGCTTTATTTAAAAACTATACCTTATTGATATTTATAATGATGAGTTTGAGTCCAAAGCTCATTGTTTTTACAATTAATGAGAGACAGAGGTACTTTAATTATGCTAAATTGAGTAGGATTTGGTGTCTTATTAGTTTTCCTTTTACAAAGAGTCTGCTTGATCACGAAATTCACTACTTAATGGCTTGGATACTTGAAGTAAACATGCTTCACTTCCACCATGAAAATGATGTGTTAATTATGCTTGGTACAATGAATTATTCTGTTCTGTTGATTTACATGTTTGATAAGGTTACCTTTTCAAATTAAAATTTATAGCTTAAAGAAATTAACGGTAAAGCAGTAATCTAGCTTTGGTTAGATATTCATTTCATTATTAATGGGTTCTGTAAAACTACTATTTTTCACAAGTTGCTTGTACTTGATTTTAACACCATGCGTCTTAAAAACATTGTGGTTTCAAGGGACCATTATAACATTTTGGCTGGGACCTACTTCCTATTGAATTTTCAGATTCCTCTTGCTCGATACTTGCCAACATGGAGAGGAAAAGTTATAGATGCAAATCTGGAAATGAACCAATCTCGTATGTTTGGCATGTCCTTATCTGTTAATGCAGAAGCGGTGTGCCAGGTGCTAAATCTGGACCAGGTGATTTTGGCGTTGAACTCGAATGGATCAAAGTCTTAAGAACACAGGGAGTTACTGTAAACTGCTTTTGAGAAAAAAATTTGTATGCTTTTTTTTCTATTTTTGGTGCAACAAATATATTTGCAAATGACAAATTTGTCACACGAGTAGATGCTGATTTAATGATTGTGCCAGCAGATAAATTTGTAATTTTCGAGTCTTCTGATTTAGCAATGAAGCTGATTGAATATGGCATTCAGCTTCCTCATATGCATCTGTTTATGGGGCCTCATTGTTGGAAAATGCGTTACAAAATTGCCTGATTGTGTTTGGACCCTGAGATGCATAAATAACCAGTTCCTCGTTCTTTGTACATGTATTTTTGAATTACACAAACATCATAATGACAACGAAGATTAGAGTCACCAGACTATAATCAGGACAATTCCTTGTCCATGCAACAGAAAATTTTTATGCATGTATGGGACATTCTCTCAACCAGATATTAGTATATACAATTGAATGCATCCCAACTCATGGGAGCGACCTAATTTCTCTCAATTGCTATCTATTTCTTCCCTTGGAGCATGTCAGATATCTTAAATTTTGGAATGATAATGAATTTTTTATTCTAAATTTGAATTTGATAGTTAAAACATTTGATAATAGAATTCTGATTTTTTTGTATAACAATTTTTAATATCTTGATATTTGAAATTTTTTTTGTATTTTTTTAAATAAAATATTTTATGTTTTCAAAAAAAAATTTAATAAAAGTAAATAGAAGATTTTTAATTTCTATTATATAAATATATCAAAAAATATTAGAATTTCAAAATATAATATAATTCTATTTTTCATAAATTTTTATTATTTTAGTACATTAAACATGTTAGAGGTCCTTTCAGTTCAATCTTGTTCTTGGATTCGACCTATATCATTCTATTTCATCAGCTTGTACGAGTGGGTAAAACCCAGATAATAAGTTCCACGGCTGATTAGGTTGTACTAAGTGGGGCATATCATGTAAAGAGCCAGCTTGCAGTTGGACCTACAGGCTAGAAAGATACTTAGAGCATCCACATCCATTCTTGCAATTAGAAAAGGTGTTGGGGCAAAAATTAACAACCTAACCTTGAAAGGATAATTAGCAAGATTACAAATTAGCAAGTTTGCAACATATAATAAAAAATTCTAATGGATGCTACTTTTATTATTTTATAATAAATTTAAATAAAATAAATATATAATATATATTTAAAATTAATTAATGTGCAATTAATTAAAGTAATAAAAGTAATGTAATTAATTATAAAATTAATATAAATATAAATATTATTGTAATTATTAATTAATATTATTATTATTTATTTTAAAAGTATTAAAATAAAATTTTGCTAATACGACAGTTACCACCGTTGTAATTACAAAACAATTTAAGAAATGTAGGTGCATTTACAGCTTTGGTGCAAATATTTTGAAAAAATTTATATGAAAGGTGAACAGTGAATTGAAAGGACCTTTCAAATTGTGCAGTTAATCAATCACAATTCTTTCGTTGTCAACTGTTTCTTTGTTTACAGCCACACGACAGTTAAATATCTATCATCTCTTTTTTTTTCCATGGTCGAAAATTATCCATCATCACTTGCAAGTTGCACTTGTCTAGCTGTAGAAAACATTTTATCACCTGTTCCTTTTTTATTATTATTATTTATTTATTAATCTTTCTTGCTTCGGGCAACATGTGCTTCAAGTGCCAAAATTTTAAATTATAGAGTCCCCTCTTATATAGCTGGATGCTACAAAGCCCATTTGCCCATTTCAATATTCAACTGTACGTTACAAGGTTGAAACCCACATAGGAAATTTTCAACATCACTGGTTTCTCTACCTAGTTCCTTCAACTTTTTATGGTGAAACCATTTTTAGGCAAGTGAAAAGAGCAGGGGAAACCATTTTTTTATGTAAGTGCAAGTTGTGCTCTTTTTGAATGACAGCTACGCACATTTGCAAAGACTACGCATCTTAAACCAAAATATATGCTTAGGATTTAAGAGAGAAATGCCACTTGCACCAAATTGCATCTTTCCTATGTCCTTGCAGCTACTTGCAACACTAGACTCTATTATTATATTATCACCTTATCCAACTTGGTTAAAATTATATGTATATGACCTGATTATAAAAATGAAATTCGGAGAGGGATTGAGAATGGAGATTTCACAACTTGAAAAATATCTGTGAAATGAGTGGCGTAAAGGAGGAGGACAACCAGAAGGAGTGCTGGGCTGGAGCGGTATCGTTATAGCTTTTGTTATCTGCGTAGGTTAAATTCTAGATGGAGGAAGGACGGGTGGGATTTGATGGGCAGTTGGGCAATGCACAGAGTCGGAGATGGGACACGCTGGAATAAAACAATAGAGCCCATAGACTTTTGGGGTTTGGGGAATTGATGGCTGACGTGGATAAATAGTTTCTACACATACGCTTTATCTGTCTCATCATTCATCTCTCTGTCTATCTGTCTGCAATTGCTGACAGATTAGATGGGACAACCCCAAATTTATTATGTCACAAGTATATTAAAATATAGTTTTTGACATTTATTAATATAAAATTTTAATTTCTGTAGGTAATCTATTTCATTTTATCTTTAAAAATGTAAGATTGGGAAACGCACGCAAGATGGATTATAAAGTTATAATTTTAAAAAATAAATTATATTTAAAATATTTTTATATTAAAATTTTAAAATTTTATATACAATCTAATTATATTTTATATAAATTTAAAATTTTTATTCATTATTAATTACTGTAATTATATAATAATCAATACATTAATATAACAGTTTTTCTAATTGTTATCTCAAATAATATTTTTATTAAATGAAAAAAGATAAACAGTTAATTTTTTTAAAATTTATTTTTTAAACTTCATAAAAATTTTATGTAATTTGTTATGAATAAAATGAAAAACTCGAACTAGCATGTTAATTTAATTAAAAAACAAATTGAAAGCCAAATTAATACGTAATATGAAGACATAACGTGTGCATAACTAATTACTTCATTTCGTTAGTAAACAGACTTAATTTCGCTTAACATCACCCATAATGTGATTGTCTTTTATTTTAAAGCATTAAATGAAAAATGATTGAATTTTCGTACAATTATTCCCCATGACTTCAGTGTTTAGGTTTCATCATTAAAAAATAACTCTCTGTACCTACTTAAAAAAAAAGAAAAAGAAAGAATCTTGAAATGGATAAATAGGAAATGTGTGGTAGGCTTCAACCTTCTACAGAGAGATGGGAAAGAAATGGGAGATTCTGGTGGGCAGGGTACAAGAGGCACGTGCTTTCGAGCTCTTTCTAATTTATTCACATGCCCATTTCTATGAACCAGTCTCTTTCATATCAATTCCTATTTTTTAAAACTTTTTTTTTAATTATTGACCAGCCAACAATGAATAACAAGAAAAATCAACTTCTAATTTTACATGACCGCACTATAAGATTTATGATAAATAATTTTAATTTTAAATTGAAATTACGTACTCTAACTCTTAAAATTTATTCGTCTTAAATATTTAAACTCGGATGTAGAATCTCTTATCACAATTCACAATCGATTAAATTTTGCAAATTGAGATTTATTTAATTGAAAAATTATCAGTTTTGATATTTTTCCTGGATCGATCAGCAAAATATTTCCGAAAGTAAAAAGATTTTCATGTTATATATATATATATATATTACATTCTAAGATTATATTTAAAAAAATAAAAAAAATATTATATGAAAAAAATAGAGTGCTGTTGGCTGTTTCTTTTTTTTTTTTCCTTTTGTTGAATATATATTATCGTGCTAAAATACATGTTTTTTTTTCTTTTCCTTTTTTTTTGAAAAGTCATCCGCTTAGTAAATGGACGAATTTTTATATAAGTAATATAGCAAAGTCAATTATTTAATAATTACTGTCAATTTTGTCATATTAAAAATAGAAATTTTTTTTTATTTGTAAATTTTAGGAGTGACCATTCGATAATTTCGGTTTTAAATTGAATTCAACAATCCACAAGTACTGAACCGATCATCTCTGCCATTAAAACCGAACATGTTTATGGCAATTTGGTTCGGTTAGTTTAGTTATGCATAATGTTGAGCTATTTCTGGGCTTCTGCTAGGCTTGTTTGGTTCTAATTCTAGACCACTACACAACTCTGTTTTCTTTGGAACACTTTTAAATTTGAAGCAAAATATTACTCTATATTTGGACTAATATCATCATGTTTCAATTTACCCAATTTTTTCAACTAAAAATTCCAATTAAAAAACTAATAATTAGAGAATTTAATGAAAAAAATAATAATTAAGACATTAATAATTTGAGAATTCAATACAAAAGATAGTTAATATCATAAAATATTTGAGGAAAAATTAACTAAGAATGGTAAGATTTTGAAAATAAAAGAAAAAAAATCAATTGCAACTGGAAATGTATAAAATTGATCATTGGTTATTGTTTCAAGCTAATTAAGTTGCTTTATTTGTCCAAATGAAGTGAGGAAATCCAAGGAATGAACAAAATCTCTTATCTTGAACAGAGATCGGCGCGACGACGGTAATTGTGGATTAAAGGAGAAGTGAAAAGGTTTTATTCCGTTGCAATGCAAAAGTCAAAAGATTTTGATCTTTGGACGGTTACAGCGTGGAGGCTTGAAGACTGTTCGCTGGACGACTGAGTGTGGAAGCTCTATTCAGCTGAGGGAGATGGAGGAAGAGACAGCGGCGATGAAGAAAAAGGAGAAGAATGTGGCGGCTACGAATGATAGAGAATTGTGATTTTGTTTTCAATTTTATGGTTCAATTACAATGCATTTAATTTTTTTAATCATTAGTTATTATAATAAATAAAATACCTTTGTAGTTTGTTCCAGTTATTAAATCAAAATTGGTATATATTACTGAACTCATTAAACTGAAAACAGATTTAACTGTTTGTTCAATTCAGTTTTTGGTTTCCATTCAGTTTCGAAAAATTTTCAAATTTATACAATTACAATTGAGTATTTTAAATGAAAATCATCTAATTGACTTCCTTGACTACCAATTGTGAAATAATTTAATCTTCATTTATAAAATATTTAGCATCATGATAACTAAAAAAATCAATTGAATAATTTTCAGTCGAGATTTTATTGCATAAATCTTCATTTAGGATACTGAATTAATTTTATAAATGAATAGTTGATAGAGTTAATTGAACAAATTTATATTTAAAGAATAAATTGAATAAATTTTTAATTTAAGAATTTAATTATATAAGTTTGTAATATTTAAAAATTAAAATACTTTTTAATTCTATAAGTTCATATCTATATTTCGCTTATAATTATATCAAATTTTCGTAAGTAAGAAAAACATATTAAATGCACAACAAAAGTTCAGTGAAAAATTCATCAATCCAAGCAAGTACCGAAAAAATTGATAAAAGCAAAGAACAGCAGGACCATTGTTTTTCATTCGGCCGTCTGAAAGGACCAATAGCAGTAAATTCAGAACCTTCTGGACAACCCCCAAATCTGCCAAAAACATCCCCCTCTCCCCGCGGCGGCTCTTTTCCTTCAATCTCCACCGTCCACAAGAACACCACCTTATCCCTCAAATATTTTCTATTTTATTCTTATTCTTATTTAATTTCTTATAAAATAATTAATACATTAACTAACAAACTATATAAATGGGCCGTTTCTGGAGACTTCTTTAGGTCTTAGCTCATTAGGAAGCAGAGGGAAGAAAACTTTTTTCCTGTATTTCTCCCTCTCTTTTCAATCTTTACTCTAACGGAAACTATTGCTTGTTTACCTTCAATTAAAAGATGTAAACTTTTTAGTTTTCTTTTCTTTTTTTAATTGACATCGTTAACGCATAAGACTTACATATTGGTGGGATTTGCGTCTTAGGTTCTGGGTTAGTGGAATTTGTTGACAAGAAAGAATTTTTTTAGTGTATTTGGGGATATTGATTTGTGGGTTTTTAATATTGAGGTGAATTTGTTGTTGGGTTTTGTTTGTTTGGATTAATTGATTGGTTGATTGAGAGGAAGGATGGCAAATGGTGAAGATAAAAGCAAAAGCAAAGATTTCTATCAAGTTTTGGGGTTGAATAAGGAATGCACTGCGGCAGAGCTCAGGAATGCTTATAAGAAACTTGCAATGGTTAGACTTTAACCGGTTCCTTTCTTCTTTTTTCATCCCCTGTTTCAATTTCTGGGTTTTTAATGATGAATCTTTTAAAGAAAATAAGTTTATCCGAATCGTGGGTTTGCTTTGATTTTTTTTTTTTCAACAGAAAGAAAACTTTTGTGGTTTTAAAGACTTCTAAAAGTTAGGTTAGGTCGGGTTCATGTTTGATTTCTGGGGAAGTTGTAAAATTTTTCCTGGAATATTTGACGTTATAGTAAAAATATTTGTGTTTTCCTGGCATAGAGATGGCACCCAGATCGTTGTTCAGCCTCAGGGAGTTCAAAGTTTGTAGAAGAAGCAAAACAGAATTTCCAGGCAATTCAACAGGCCTATTCTGGTAACTTTCCTCAATCCCTTTTTTTTCTTTAATACAAATTTTTTATAAAAAAAATAAAGAATTTAATATTTTTCTATTCGATTCAATTATTATTTTTATGGTCTGTTTTGTGTACAGTTCTGTCTGACGACAACGAGAGATTTCTGTATGATGTAGGTGTTTATGACAGTGATGACGACGAAAATGTATGATCCTTTTTCTTTGTTGGATTTTGCAATATCACTCTCCCTTATTTGTGTAAAAAAATTAAATATATTCATTTTGAGAAAAAAAAGGTGCTACAGAACATGCTGTTATTAATTTTCCACCCCCCCAACCCCAAAAAGAGAAAAAAAAAATTGTCTATATATGATTCCTTGTAGCTAGAGGGATTCTTTCAAGTTACAAGTTTTATGTGCTGACATACATTTTTATTTTGTTTTTATTTCTTTTCCTGTTCCTTTAACGTTTGGTCCAATTGAATTTGGGTCTATGTTCAGTGACTCTGGTTCTCCTTCCAGTTTCCAAATTTCCAGTAATCAAGGTGGGTGACATTTATGCACTTCGCCTATTATTATTGGGTATTAACTACAATCATATCCTCCCTCTTCTTATTTTGGTATTTGCTCTTGCTTAAACTTGTATTATTAATACAAATTTGAAGTAATTATTATTTGGCAAAAATCATAATTTACAAAATTATTTCTCTGATAGAGTCAAATGCTTTGTTAAAACGAGATTGATTTTCCCTTCATCTTGATTTTTGGAATTAAAGTTTACATTTGGAATTAAAGTTTGATACATGGGTAAATCTTACAGTATAATGCTGGATTTTTTTATTAAAGAAATGACTTGGAACCATTATTATGTGCAGGGAATGGGTGATTTTCTAAATGAAATGGCAGTCATGATGAACCAAACAAAGCCTAATGTAAGTTGTCTATTTAGAGCACTATATTATATTTATGGTCCAATATAAATTAATTTCCCACACCGTCTATATCTTTTTTTAATATTATTTTAAAGGAACTTAGTATTAGAACTATGATTTCCCGTGTTTGCCATAACAATTTATTATATCTTTATTCATTGATTGAATTACTAAAAATTTTACAACCATTCTCAATTTTATATTTGTAAAGTAAGAATTTGTTGGTTTACATGATAATAACGTATATTATTGATTGGATTCATAAATAAATATATAAACTCTTCAATAATCTTCCTAAAAAGAATATTAATCACGATTAGCTCAGCTGGTACAATTAGAAATTTAATTTCAATTCGAAGCCTAAACTCCTTCGCTTAACTACTAAACCATATAGTTGAGATTAATTAAGTAGGGTTTGGACGTCAAAAATTTTGTTGTTGACCTACATAATGACTATATATGCACGCACGTAGGACTCACCATGTGGTATATGTCTAGAACAGTGCTTTCAATGTATAAAATAATATTTAATTGTATACTCCTTTATGTATTAATGGTGATAATATTCTTTGAAATCCTATGTTAGATATAAATGGGCCCATTCGAAAAGTTGACTGGGGTCCATTGGGGCCCATGTAGCAAATGGGTCCTTATCTATACTTTGTGGACCCCATCAAATTAGTGGTACTGTGATTGGCTACATTTTCTCCATAATTGATGACATAATTCAATGATGAATCAGTCGAATCCACAATTGCTTCCTTAAATGATGAAAAATGATGGTAGGTTAATAGAGTAATGGTTCTACTTTATGATAATTATGTTGTTAATGGTGCGCATTGAATTTGACAGGAAAATGGGGAGGAGAGTTTTGAGGGATTACAAAAGTTATTTGAAGAAATGTTTCAACATGACATTGAATCATTCGGCGGTAGCTATCAAGCTGCCGCGTCCGCCGCTACTACTGCCGCCACCACCACCTCCTCTTCTTCGTATGCGTTTTACAGTGGAAACTCCAGCTCGAACAGTACGCATAATTCGACCGAGATGAACTGCGGGGGGATGAAGGCAGAGGACTCTTATGGCTTCAGTTGTCACTTTCAGAAATTCTGTTTAGGGGTAAGCAACTTCCTTTGTCACTATAGATTCTTTGTTTACCTTGATGGATATTAAGATGATGAATTCTTCTTCATTAATGATTCATTTGTTTGGATTGATGATGTGAAGTCAGGTGGAACACCAACAAAGTTTCAAGAAGGGGAAGGGAGCAAGAAAAGGAATTCAAGGAATCGTCGGCGGTAGCAGAGAGAAAATTGGCAGGAAACAGAAGGTATCATCGGGCCTCGGCGTGTCCTCCCAGGGCAACGGCATTTCTACATCATGAATCAGGCCTGATGCTCGGGGGTGGATGGCCTGCGGCAACGAGGGGTTAGAAACTTGAAAGCGCATTGCGGAGCCTATACAACTAATTGGCAGAAATTTTCAATCATCTTAAAGATACCAAATTAACCAACAACGAACAGCAAAATTGAAGCCAAAACCCGTGCAATTTTTCTAACAAGGCTATGAATATGATCTTTTGTGTTAGTTTTAACTGTTGCGGTTCTGATGATGTCCAATATTATCTTGTTTCTTGCTGTCTCTACTTTTCTCTGTGATGTTATTTTACCTTCGATTGCTAAAGTAATGAAAAATTTTATTTATTCAACTCATATTTCTCACCGCTTATTTGTGACAACGTTAGTGAAAAATTGAAAACTGAAAACAAGTAATGGAGTGTGATCATGTGGGGCATAGATCCTGCGTCACGTGTTCAGGGGTTCCACAGGGCAGTATTGTGCTCATAGAATGTGATGGTCACAATCACAGAAAAATAAACTGCTGGTATTTAATTTTTTTTAATTTAATTCATTAATTTATTTTTAATTTATTTTTAAAAAAAAAAACTATTAATCTGCTTTATTTTAAAATTAGTTTTAAAAATAAAAAATTTCCTTAAAAAATACGCTATGACAAACGTTCTTCTGATCCAACTACTATGTTTCAAGAAATCCGGTCCCACTTTCCTCTTCCCATGCAAGTAGGTCCCGCACTTTCGATCACTGATTGACGTGGGCCGTCTTCTTGTTTCCACATTTCCCACGCCACACGCAACTTGTGCTCAGCATAACTTCTTTTCTCTAATGATAAAAGCAATTCTATTAATTATTTAGTTAAATAAACATCAGCATGTTTTTAATATAATGATACGAAAATTTGATTGTATATAAAAAGTATTAATTAGTAACATTAAATAATCTTTTTTGTCTGAAGGATAACTTTTTTCCGGTTCTTTTAATTAGTAAATGGAGGTACATAAATCACGAATCATGACATAATGATATTGAATAAAAAAAATGTATAATTACAAGTTAATCGAGTAATTTAGTTTATTCTCTCAATTTTAATTTATAATACTAATATTTTTTTAACTGTAGTTATTCTTCTAATTTGTTTTTATATTTTTATATGGCATTCTTGATAAAAAGTGATCATTTATATAAAATAGTTTTGATAATTAAATGTCATATTACCATTTATGTAGAATAAAAAAAATATGTTTAAAAATATATCTTTTTATGCTTGTAAAGTTATAATAGATGTTTTTTTATATAAAATTATCATAGTATTACTCTATTAAAATCATTCAAGCATAATTTTTTAAGAAATTTGTATCAAGTGTATTTTCATATAAATGATTATCTGATACTTAACCATTAAAAATAATTTGTAAATCTATAAAAATAAGTAATAAATATATTTTTATTATATGAATTAAAATTGAAAAATATAAGTATTATAAATAAAAATTGACAAATATTACTTTACTTTAGTGCAATTGTATGAAATTTATTTAACTTTAGCCAACTATTATATAATACTATTAATGAGCTCTTGAATTGCGTTGAGAAAAAAAAAAGTATACAATAAATATAATAAATAATACAACTCTATGAAAAATATAATTAAAAAACACAAATATACTAATTTACTCTAAAAAAATAAATTAATAATAGAACTTTTAGTTAATAATAAAAGTAGTTATTTCAAATTACTATTTTTATTATTTCAGGCAACTAAATTAAAGGCATGGACCATGTTTTTGTCAATATATGCTATTCCCAAAATCATCATTTAATTTATACTTTTTTATTTTAAATTATATTTAATATTTATTTTTCGTCACAGTTTAATTATATATTTTTAATATTTACTAACACCTTCAAGAACAAAAAGGCCATGGGTTTCATAAAGATAAAGAAAGAAGTACATGATTTGTTTGGTACGAATAAATGAATATTAAGGGTACAATAGTAATTTTCCAATCAACAATTTAAACCAGTGAATTTATTTTGTCTACGAGTACCGAGGCAAAAACTGTATGATTCATGATTGAGTGTATTTGGGTGTATAGGTGGAGGTGAGAGAATAATACTGGACACGACATCATTTAATGAGAGGGGAGCTGAAAAATTTTACTAAGTGAAACGGTGCCGTTTTATTGATGAACAGTAATAACGCAAACAGTGGCGACCTTGACCGGGTTTTAATATATTTATAGATATTGTGCTTAATTATGCATAGTACTCTACCATCTTGAGTCAAAAGTGTTGGGGAGGGAAAAAAGAAAATATTTTCTACACGTTTTTGAAAAATCTTATTTTTCTTCTAGTAAAACACTTAGTGATGTCAATTGGTTATTTAGAGAAACATAGAAGAAAATTTTTCAAAGTTTTATTTATGTAAACCCATCAAATTTTCGCATAATCAAAATGAGGGGTCAATACTCAGCAGAGTGATGAACTCTGTTGGAGTATATTAAGGGATTTACATTTAAATTATTAGCAGTTGGTGACGCTTGTTTAATATCTATGTCGCTAGTTTTATAATAAAATGAATGTCGCCTTGCTTGAGAAATTATAAATATAAAATGTGTTCTAATTGCCCACACATTTTAAGTGTATGCTTCATTAATATTCTGATGCTTTTATTTATAAGAAGCCTTCTCAATGTAATAATTACAATCGCACTATGGCACATTGGCGACGGATAACAACACGTCGTTGAATATTTAGAGACGCTAATTGTAAATAAAAAGCATGGATAGCATTCGTTTAGAAAAAAACTTAATTTTGGAAAAAAATATATAAATAAATTTTTACACTAAATATATTTGAAAAAAATAATTTATAAAAAATTAAAAAAATACAATTAAATAAAAAAAATTAATCGTATTTTTTTTACAGCTAACACCAATTTCAAATGCCCTATGATTTATTTTGTATCCATTCCATCAAAATATTACATATAACATAAATTATTAGTCACAATATTAGTATAAATGACTACGTACATTATAGTCAATGTTGTATAATGTTTAAGTTTAAGTTCACATGGAAAAACTCAATTGACTGGGAATGAGATTAAAAATGAATTAGTAAGAAACAAATTTGCCAACTTGCCATTTTAAGATGGGCAGCAAATGTTGGTGGGAGAAAAACCCCAAAATTTATTTTGATCCAACCCCAAGACCCTAAAAAATTTATTTCAATTGGGCATGTTAAATTTAACTTAAACTCAATCCTTTTCATGGCCTCAACTTCTAAAAAAATATCTCTTTACTACTATATATGGGGCTTCAAAGTTCAAGAGAAACAATAAAATCCCAGGTTTTAATATTTCAAACTTTTTTTAAATAGAATTCAAAGTTCATTAAAATCCTATAGACTGCAACGATTAGCAAAATAACTTAAATACCGATGGAAATAAAACACATTATCATGTTCTTTAATACGGTGAGTTTTACCATTTATATATATGTATTCCTGAATATTGACCGCGAGGTTCGGTAATTATAATAATTAACAAATTTGGTGTAGATGCTCAGGTAATAAACCTGAATATATATATATATAAAAAAGAATGAATTCAATATTTCCAATCATTATCACAAACCTAACCACATGTATTATTGGATTCAACTATAAGCAAAGTCAAGCTCCTATATAATAAGTCTTTGTACATATTGAAAACAAGACTTTTTGTAGGGCCTTTAAAATTGATTGATTAGGCATTTTTTTCTTCTAAGATATTTTAATTAATTTTAGACAGAATAAAAAATTTCAAGGAAAAAGATAATTTAAGCCTACAATGGGACCATATATATATATATATGTGTGTGTGTGTGTGTGAGTGCTTCTAATTTGAAAATGAAAGTGAGTGGAAATATATGACTAATCTCTAGTTGATAACCACAAGTGCAGTTCTTTTACTTTTATAATTAAGATTAAAAGCAGATCTTTTTCCAAAACTCTGAGACAGATTGTGTCTTAATCATCTTTGTTTCATTTTCTAATTTATGATATGTTTCTTAGTGAAAAATAAGGTAGACCCACAATTGTTTATGTAACTTCATATTTATGCAAGTGATTTTAACGTAATCAAGCTCAAATTCAGAGTAAATGATCGATGTTGGCCGTTGGGCACTGATTTACAGTAACTATACACAACAGATATAAATATATAAGAAACTGAACACTTTTAATATATATATATATATATATATATATATATATATATATATATATATATATATATATATATATATTTGGATCCTTAAAATTTTTCGATGATTTTATTGTACACTAAATTTTTACTCTATTAAACTATTTAATTTTAGATTTATCTAAAAATTATAAATCGTAGAGAATCTAAATAGAATAAATTAAATTAAATTAATTATATGTAACAATAAGTTTTAATTTATATATTAGACTTTAAATTTTTTTAAAGTTTTAAAATTTAAGTTAAAGAAATTAATAACATAAAATTTTAGTTCAAAATTTTAACAAAATAAAATTGAAAAAGTTTTTAAAAAAATAGAAAATGTGTGTTTGGTGCCCCCCAAAAATGCATGGAGGTAAAAAATGTATTCAATTAACAATAAATTAAATATTAACTTCCGGACTCTTGGGGAGGAGAAAAAATATGAAAGAAAAAAATAAAATAAAAAAAGATTTTTATTTTATTTGGAAATGAAGAAAAATAAAATTTATTTTTATTCTCAAATGTTTGGATATAAGAAAAATATAGGAGGAGTGAAAATAATTAAGTAAAATAAAGAATGATTATCACTTTATTTTGTTTGAAAAAAAAATGTAAAATAAATTTTATTTTTTACTCATAATTTTATCTACAAAATAGATAGAAAATGTGAGATTTTAATGAAATGTTACTATTGCTAATAAAATTGTTTTTTTTTTATCATTATAATAAGATATTTATTATTTATAAAATGATAAAAAAATAATAAATGTGTAATATTACAACTTTTTTTTCACCATATATTATTCATATTAGAGAAAATAAGTCTTGTTTGATTTTTCTTCAATCCAAAATATGAGTAAGAAAATTAAGGTTTTTCATTCTTATTTTCCCTTTTCAAAAAAAATTACCAAACATGATTGAAAAATAAAATAAGATGAAAAATAAAATTATTTTTCTTATTTTTCCCTCCCATGGGAAATTTGGCCAACAATGGCTAAGATTTTGATGTATCCTTGTAAAAAAATTAGAATAAAAAGTAGACAGATGGTAGAAATACTTTTTTTTTCAATAATTTTATATATATTTATTTTATAATTCATCCACGTTATTAAATTTTTAATTTAAAAAATAATAAAAAAAAGTTATTGCTAACATTTATGTAAAAAGTATTAAATTACTAGTCCAACAACTATTTTCATAATTAAGGTGAAAACTCTGTGTTGGATATTTTGGTATTGTGCTCAAAGTTGATAATGAGAATAATACTAGGCCTAGCTGCTTAGGATGAGCTTAGGAGTTAGGTTGTCTTGAACATCGAGTTGGTAGACTTAAGATTTACCTCAATCTTATCTAGATGACGTGTAAAAACATTAAAAATTGAAAATATTATTTAATGGTAGGACCCATATGTCTGCTTGACCAAGTCTCTCTGGCTTTATATCCTCGTCTCATCTCTTTTTGGCTCCTATTATTTGGGGGCTTTCAAAGACGTCAACTCTTCCTATCGGCTTCACTAATTATTTTTTCAAAAAAAACAAATTATTAATCAACTTTTAAAAATAATATTGTCGAAAATTTTGAATTAATCTTTCTTCCCTTTTATACTTTCGTTTCTTTCATAATTTGTTAGTCAACTATGATTTTAGTATTCTTTTATTTGGTTTGCTTAAGAAAAAAAATGAAAAAACAAAAGCATTCTTTTATATTTTTTCTTATTAAACCCTAAATAGTTGGAATCTTTTGACTTGATATGGAGTTAACTGGATGAAGCAATACCGAAATTGTTTTGTCCAAAAAAAAAAGACTGAGAAAATGAAAAACAAAATGTATTAATTATAATCCGGCTTAATTATATGTAAAGATTTGCTATAAATTGAGTAGAAATGAGTAATATGATGATGTTAGAAATTAGAATAGAACCCACAACTAAGTTATATATGTAGCAACAAATTTAACCCATAATTTAATTAATTACAATATATTCCAAAATTCCGAAGTCTTCAGATTTAACAATAATAATATGAATATATATCTAAATATAAAATTTCCACTCAAATATTGGACACAAATTCAACGGCTCCTAAGAGAAACAGACAAGCCGGAGCCAAAGTGTAGTAATAGCCATCAATAATATCCACCACCTCTCTCTTGCTCATTCTACTTGACTTTCCCTCTATAAAAGAAAAACCCTACCTCACCATTTTCATCAACTTAATAATTAATAATAATTACCTCCTCCTCTCTTATCCATTCTCTGCGTTTCGACCCCTTCTCTTCCTCTCTTAGTAACAGTCGTTTAGTTTTAATATTTTAAGGTCAAGAAAAAGACCAAAAACAAATATTGGAACCTGATTCTGGGGTTAATTTGCGGTTGCTACAGGCGGGAATATTTGTAAGAGAAACTATTATATACATATATACAATAATGGGATTTCTACATAAGCTGTGGGACGAAACGCTGGCAGGGCCTGCACCTGATTCTGGGTTAGGCAAACTGCGCAAGTACAATTCTTTTGGTGCTTCACCAACATCAATAGCTTCTTCTTCTTTTCCTTCACTTTCTCCTGTTGTCTGTCCTCATGAGGAAATGGCCATTTCTCCAAGAATTACAATTCTTAGGACTAAGAACCTTTCTGTCGATCCTGCTTCTCCTTCGTCTGCCTCTTCCCCTACCCCTTCTACCCCTTCGTCACGTAAGTTTAATATTTCTTCTCTTTGATTTTCATTGCTTCTCAATTTTTCTTTATCCTGTTAATTAATTTTTTGAGAGAAAAGTTGCAAGGTTGGTGTGTATTTACATATGATGCATAAGACATGTTTAGAGTTTTTTTTCCTTTGGTTTTCCTAGCAACCAAACAGTAAATTAGTTCTTTGTTTTTTTGTTGATTGATTTTATAATATAAAGCAGCTGTAACACCACGCACACGCGGAGAATTCAAGAGATTGACGATGAGGAAATCAGCTGCTGAGCCTATTCCGACCGTTTACGATTGGTTATATCTCTTTCTTGTGTTTTCTGTATCCTTATTCTTAGATTTGCAATTATTAAATTTGTTTTCTACACCGGATCTCTATGTTTATTTAGGAACCAAATCAATAAATTACAGTTGTATTAAAAACAAATAATTTATTAGCTGGTAAAAAATAGATAGAAAATTAAAAGCTCCAATGGATCAATGGATTTTTTTTATATGTTTTTTAATTCTCGGGAGCAAAATGAGTAGTAGTAATAATAAATAACAGAGAGAAAAAAGAATGTAATCATTAAAGTTGATTAGGGTTTATGGGTTGTTTTTAACAGATTTTGGTGAATGTAAATTGCAGGGTTGTAATAAGTGCTTTGGATCGTTGAGAAAGGAAAGTGGCAGAGAAGATCGACTTTGAAAAATCGGCAACAATTAATATTAAACTCGATCGGCTTGTACAGAAACAACTTCTGATCACATCTTTTGCTTTGGATGGGATGCTATCTAGAGGAATGACCGAAGTAGGAAAACCGGCTTTGATTTGAATTTGAGAGCTGTTTTCAGTATATACACATGTCTATCTATTGGAGTGTTTTCTTTTTTCTTTTCTTTTTTTTTTTTATGTTGAAATTAATTGTATACATATGGTATTATAATTGGATTTGTAATTTGGTTTTATGTTTCTTGTACATATGATCTCTGTAATTATGTATCCTTTTTAAATTAAATCGTATAATTATCTATCTAGAGTATTCCTATATTGCATTTGATTTTCTTTTTTAGGGATTAATTATTTCACATGTTTAGTTTCAATTTGAAATAATAATAATAATAATAATAATAATAATAATAATAATAGTAAAGTTCAGGAACTTTATAATTTGATGCAATTAAATATCCCAACTAAATATTTTGTTTTCATTCACTACTTCAACTAAACATTTGAATTAATATCTAATCAATATATGATAAGTCAATCGAGGTAAGAATAAACTTTTAGTTCAAATCTTTTTTTAACAATATTTAATTAATGATGGTTAAGAGAATAAATTTTACATTTTATTTGAAATTAATTAATAGTTAAGGGAGATATCCAACAAAATTTTGATAGAAATATTTATTTACATAAATTTGAAGAGATATAGAACAAATTAAAATCATGCACTTTCTTTTCTGATCTTTTTTTTTTTTTTTTTTTTCCAGAATGACTGTAATATCACAAAAATATCCTTACTTGAAGCAAATGATATATCGTCAGTAGCACTGGTCTCCTCTGCTCCACCACACCAAGTTACTTCAATCTTTACTTTCGTCGACCATTAACCTACTTTAATAAAAGTTGATGTGGGGTTAATGTGGGGTAGAAAATATTGAAGAGCTGAAGCGTGTTAGCCTCACAATCGGACTTATTGGGACCTATAATTTCTGATTTCTTGAGGTTCATATGTATGGCCATGTTGTTTTCATTTTAATAATTTAGATTAGTTGGATGTCATATCCTATTTCAACATCTGATTAAATTCATAATAGATGAACACATGAAAACAACAATAAAGACCCGTTCTTGGCATTGTAATGTTAAGACCATGCATGGCTAAAATGACAGTTCTTTATTACACATGTATATGTAATTATATATATTATTGGGGACAAGTTGGAGTGTTTGCTTAAGTTTCTTTTATCAAGCTAAACTTCATTGAGACTAAAATGGCAATATTAAGTATTAGGAATGACATGAAATTAAGGTTTGAAGAGCCCATGAAATGGAGGAGGTGGCAGATGACAATGGGACAGGGCAATGCCTTGCTGCCTAACTACTAAAGAAGCCCAAAGCAAAACGACAAACCCAAGCATCTTCAGTCCACCCACCCAAATCAAAGAATTTTTCCCTTCTTATTTAAAATTAATCAAAATCATCGGCCATTCTATATTAATTAAAAGTTTAACTATGAAGTATCCATTCAATTCTAACAATTTTTTTTTTAATTTTTTTTTCCTTTTTCAAAACAGCACTTAGAATATGGACTTAAGAATAAATGAAGAGTCATTTTGTCTCTAAACTTTGTTGTTGAGTTGATAAATTGAATTGCTTCAAAACATAAATTTAATTCTAATTATTATAAATTTAATTTATTTTATAGCCAATTTACTCACTTTTATCTTCAACAATATTTTTTTTCAAACTTTTCTTTTAAATTGTTTCTATCATGAGTTTTAAAATTAAGTTTGAAAATTAATTTTGATATAAAATTTCATCGTTATTTAGAAAAGAAACTGATACTTAAACATTAGCAAAGAAGCCTCATGAAAACGTGTTTACCACAAAAAGAAAGAGAAAAAAATAAGCATCAGAAAAACGTCACAACTACTAAATATTTTTAGGTCATGACAATTTCACCACCCACCAAGAAATCAAGGCTAAAGTGCCGCAATAGATAGACCGAAGACTGAGGACGATTATGAGTTACCGGCTGCAAGACGTCAGCTTCAAGAATCCAATCAATGGCATTTCCCTGACAGACTGACACACTCCACTTCACTAGATCTCTCATTTCCGTTCTTACATATATTCACCTACACATGCCGGTTGCAGCTCATCGGCCTTACATTAACGTTACCAGCTTGTCACTTTCGGTTACCACTGTTGACTTATTCGGCCGACGCGTTAACTAACACTTCCTCCTTAAAGTCATCGGAGTTAGTTCACAAGGTGTGTCCTTCCTACGAGTTTAGCTTGAATGTATGACCATATTACCCCCAACTGCTGAAACAGCAAACTAAATTTTCACGGACAAATTTAAAAACCATTTCCCTCCATCCCAAAATAAAAAAAAAACCCATATATTACATTAAAATATTATCAGGGTAATTTTGAGTCTCGATTTATTATTTTATTTAAGAATAGAATTAATAATAAAATATTATACAAAAATTAAGAATTATACTGTATCTAATATTTCCAAGACATGTTTATAATTTGCAAATAATGAAGGTTAAATTATTTCTTTTAAGCAGTAGAGAGTCGTTTAGGGTTTAGTTAGCACCGGAAACTGGGCGCAGCAGCCCAAGGTATAACCGTGAATTCCTCTTAAGCAGCATGGTGTTTTCAGTCAATTCGTTTCTTCATTTAAAGTTATTACTCGACAACTATCAAGCCGGCAACATTCCTCATAACGCCGGTGACGGAAATCTCAACGCACTCCCAATCAAATCTATCCACCTCACTCCTCCCCCCCCCACTTCTCTCCTCTCCACGTGTCCACTTCCTTCCACATTCCGTACCCCCACACCTTCTCCTTCTCCTTCTCCGTCAATCCCCATTTTTCTCCGTCAACGTTTCTTATATTTATACTTTTTTTTTTCTTTTCTGTCTGTATTCTCTGTTCCTCTATCTGTGTTAATCAAATTTTCGGATCTAAGCCGTTAATTATCGTGCCTGCTTTCCGATGGATGATGATGAGGAGATCCAGTCGCACGCATCGGCGGCTACCGGATCTCCATCGCCGTCTCCGCCCAGCAGAAGAAATACGGTGACTGTGGCCGCTGCGCCGCCTTCTACCCAGCAGCCGCAACAGATAAGCAATAGCTTAGCCCTAGCTCTTCCGATCCAACAACCGAAGACCAACGGCGGCGGACGGGAGGATTGCTGGAGCGAGGGAGCTACGGCGGTGCTAATAGAAGCGTGGGGGGAGAGATATTTGGAGCTGAGTAGAGGGAATCTGAAGCAGAAGCACTGGAAGGAAGTTGCTGATATTGTGAGTAGCCGAGAGGATTATACAAAAGCGGCGAAGACCGATATTCAGTGTAAGAATCGGATTGATACGGTGAAGAAGAAATATAAATTGGAGAAAGCGAAAATTGCGGCGGCTGGTGGTGGGCCGACTAAGTGGCCGTTTTTCGAACGGTTGGACCAGTTGATTGGTCCAACCGCCAAGATCCCTATTTCTGCTACCGCCGCTGCCGCTTCTTTGTCTAACAAAGTCCCAGTAGGAATCCCGGTTGGAGTTCGTGGCGGTGGAGCTAGTGGTTCGAATCCGTATCAATTTCATCAAGGCAAGCCACAAATTAAAGGAAATCAGATAATGAAGAATCAGAATGCTAAAACAAATTTTCGAAAACGGAGTCAGGTGGAGACTGAGTCCTCTTCAGAGGATGAGGAGGATAATTTCCCAGACTCAGATGACAGTTTACCACAGGAGAAGAAGCCGAGGGTGGTGCAGAGAGGAGTGAGTACGAAAGCAGTGAAGGAAAAGAAAAGGTGGGGGAATTCAATTAGGATGTTAACACAAGCAATTCTCAAGTTCGGGGAAGCATATGAGCAAGCGGAGAGCGCCAAGTTGCAGCAGGTGGTGGAGATGGAGAAAACGAGGATGAAATTTGCCAAGGAGCTGGAATTGCAGAGGATGCAATTTTTCATGAAGACCCAGATGGAGATTTCACAGTTGAAGCGTGTTAGAAGGGGAGGAAATGGCGGTAATCATAATAGTAACAACAATATTATTCATAATAATAACAATAGTGAAAGTGATAACTGATAATTAAGAGTAGATTCTTTGGATTATAGTCGAATTTAGATTTTTCATTTACATTTAGATTTTAGGTTTCTCTGTATCAAGTGGGCAAAAAAAAAAAATTAGCCCATTGATTGTGAAAAAACTTGAACTGGGAATTTTTAGTATGTAGTGTTGGGTGTATCTTTATTATGAAAGTTAATTTATGTAGCTTGTCTGTTTTTAAGATGTCCATAATAACTAACAGTGATATTCAGTTATCCATAGAAGCATGTGAGTGCTTATTCTGTTGCAGCATTTCCAATAATTGTTTGTACTGATTCTTATTGCTTCCTGGTATCATCTTCTACTTGCTTTTGCCTGTACGTGAAATTCAATGGCATATGCACTTCCTGCGATAAGTTGCAGGATTTGCCTAACGTTGCCCTGCATTCATATCACTACTTCACTAAAGCTCTGCAATTAAGGTTTTGTTTAGCAATGCTGTTTAGTTATATTTCTGCTGATTGCAAAAGCAATAGAGCAAAAGTTCTTATGGCATAAACACATTTTGTGATTAGTAAAATCAAATTGTAAACTGCCAATTGATAAAAAAAATACATCGCTTGAAGTTTAAAATGATAAAAATGGATATACATAAAAATACAATCATTTTTTTATTATTTTTATATTAAAAATGACCATTTGATTACAATTAATATTGATTCTTAATTTTGTACCAATTTATTTGTTCTTTAAAAAAATTCTTATGAATGGATCCGTAAATTATAATAAAAACATTTTTAGCGAAAAAGTAGTAAACAAAAAAAAACATAGAGCAAAAGTCAAGAAAGTGACTGGCACAAAGTATTGCCTATTTTGTTCATTAAATTTCATAATTTTTGTCTCATAGTTAAACTTATGTACTGTCATTTTGTAGTTGAGGCTTGAAAATAATTAAAAAAAACTCATAATTTTTTTCCCCAAAGGACACCATCTGGTGTCAAGAATCACCGCTAATTTTAAAACATAGCTCTTCATGCAAATAATGCATGTTCTGTTAATAGATAAAGAAAAATAATCAATCATTAATCACATAACCCTCCATGCAGAAAGGGGGAAACGCTGAGTTGCATTAGTTGAAATCACTAATCTAAGACCATCGAGTACATAATTTTTGAAGGATAAACTAGTCCACTATCCCACAGGAAAATGACTATAAGAGATTTTTTTCTTTTCTATACTATTATTTAATGGACCTGATAATAAAATCGTAGGTATTTTAAATTTTATTTACATTTTGTATTAGATTAAATAAATACAATTCAAAATTAAAAATATAACAAATATTATTGATTTGGTAAGAATATAAGAGTATGAACCTGATTTAAGCAAGAAAATCCCGAGAATGAGGATAGCAACCAATGACAGAGAAGTCAGTAATTTTATTAAGGTGACCATTTACATGCTAATAACAATTATTTTTAAAGCATAGTCATGCTCAGACCACATAATTGCATGAATGAATCAGCTAAATGTTAATCAAAATGTCATATTTTCTGCCTCATGCCTTGGGGTCACTTTTCCAACTTCATTGCAGCAGCAGTTACAGCACCAGACGATATCTCCACCTGCGGAAGGGGACATACAATTTTGAAATGCACAAATCTGAATATTACATAGCCATAAGCATAAAAGCAAACCTTCCTTCTTAGTAAGCAGCTTAGCAGTTTCAATAGCTTCCTCACTTGATACCTAAAATGTGACAACACCACCGTCAAAATTGAGCATTCTAAACAAAACCAAGTTGCTTGTGCTTTAGGACCCTTTGATTGTACCAATAAAAGGCAAGTAAGGACAAGGTTTTGGACTGGACTTGAATAACTTCGTCAACGATTCCAACATCCAAAACAGGAGGTATAACACCAGCACCTCTAGTCCTTGATTAGATGATGACCTTCAGCACACATACATAAATGCATCCATTTCAGAGAATGATAGAAAAAAAATCAAAGTACATAATTGCAAATCATTATGAATTTAATGAAAACCAATATAGTAACGCAACTAAGAATCATCAGGGGTCGTCACTTTACATTTTATCTTCAAAATACCCAACAGCATCAATTTACCCCTAGGCTACACACGATCACATGCAATTAAATTTATTAATGGCACTACCTTAATGTCTGGGTTTTTCTCCTTGAGGAGTTTCCCTACACCTGTACCACCAGTCTCTATCCCGGCAATCAAAGCACCAACTTTTCCTCCTGAATCTTTCCAAATCTCTGGCTCAGTGGTTTCATGATGAATCCACATATATGACAGTGAACCTGACTCCTAAATCTTTTTGATCATTAATAAATATCAAGCATACTGAGTCAAGTATACCTTTGGATTGGCGGGATTCTCAAATTGATGAAGCATAAAACCATTTGGTGTATTTTTCAGTATCCTCTCAGCCACCTTAAGAATCTCATTAAAGCCCTTGTTTGGATCTGTCAGATGTAACTTGGCTCCAAAAGCTCGAAGTAAAATCCATCTCTGAAGACTCTTTGAAGCTGGCATGACGGAAATAACCTTGTAACCTCTTGTTGCAGCAATGGCTGCCAATGCAATCCCAGTATCACCACTGCTAAGCTCGATAAGGATAGTCTTCAGCAAATATATACCAACAAAGACAGAAAAAGCAACAACTTTTATTAGAAACGGGCTGTAGGTAGAAATCAATGCAGCTATTGCCAGAGCTTGAGAATATTTATATAAAAATGTACAAAACTTGCATGAGTTTAGGCATTTTATTTTCGGTCCTTCATGAATGGTTAAAAACTAGCTAAAACCACATAATCTTAGCAGGTCGCAATATTACTCAAGTTATTCAAAATCAAGTACGCATCCATCACGAAAATCACTTTAGAACTTGTTGTAGCTAGCATAAACTTGGTGGGTAGTGAAGCCTATCATTTTCTCTGAGAAGACAAAAAGGGTGAAAGATTATGTTCTAGTTCTTTATTGAAAAGATCTGTAAATGGCAAATCAGGAAGAAAAACTTGATGGGCAGCATTACTGAAGTTCTAATTCTTTTCTCAAAACCAGAAGTGAGGGAGAAAGAGCGGGAGGGAAAAGGTATTACCTGTGCAAAGGAAGAGGAACGGTCTCCGATTCACTGGAGTAGATTGAAGTTCGCACGTGGTGGCCGCCTAGGGTTTGGATTGGAAAGAACGAAAGAAAGAAAGAAGGAAAGAGATGGCTTTTATAACATGGCACAATGGTAATTAAAATAATTCATTAATGGCATTTTTGGGTTTTAGTGGAAATAATACAATGGTTTAGAAGAAGCATCACTTTTGAGGCTTCAAACCTGCTTTTCACATTTAACCAAACACTGTTCAGACATGCTTTTGTACCAGAGCCAGCGTTTTAAAGTGCCAAACGGCTCTAAATAAACGTAAATTTCAGTAACAAACAGCAATATGTATATATATATATATATATATATATATATCAACACTTTGTGGAAAAAGGAACAGACCAAAAAAGCAGTACTACTACTAATAAATTCAAAATGAAACCCATTCATGGTTGATGAAGGGGAAACAAAATAAAAAAGTCGTCTTGCCTTTCCACCACTTATTACTTGCAGTCACTTAAACTAAAATAACCCTTCTAATTTACATAATTTGATCTTTTCACCTCAATAAGGGGGCCTTGTGTATCTGTTCTCGTCGAAATTCTCAACCTTAGCTCCTTTAAGGCAATTTCACCATCATTTGGCATTCCTCTACAGTTCCAGAACATATAAAAGAAAACTTGCCACATATTATTTGAAAATTTGCATAATTATAGTAGGTAATCCCCAATGACAAACATGAAAAAAGCAGAAGACATCGAAGACACTTCCTAATCAGTAAGGATCATATTCGCAACATCATGGATATGATCGCACATGTAGCTCGAATCTTCTAAACTGAAAAGAAATTTGAATTCACAACAAAATTTCACATAAGGGAAACATGAAGGAAGTTGAAAGGCAAGGATATCCACACTGCCATTAATGGCATTTTTAACAACAAGAAGTAAATACATATAAATTTTGTAATGCTATGCATACCTTCATTTCATATGATACAACTTAATGTAATTCGGCTAATCAAAGCTAGCTAGCATCCATCCGCTACATCTCTTTCTGTATTGAATGTGATGTTGACATAATGGAGCATTTATCTTAGGAACGGATTTTCGAGAACCGAAATATCTGACTGAAAGTAAATTAGAAGCATCAATCTCCATTTTTACTAAATCAGTGCAATTCCAAATCTCCAAACTCTTAAGGCTCCAGCTAGAAACTATTACTTATTCAATAGTCTTGATTCTCTTAAAGTCACAGTTAACAATTTTAAGACTGACTGAAATGGGAAAAAGTAATGCAAGATGTCGCAATAGATCATCATCTACCCGAAGACCTTTTACAACAGTACTTCTTAGACATTTGCGGCCATCCACTTTAATTGCGCATAACCAACCTTCATTTGAAATGCTAAAAATTTCAAGACTTGGGGATTCAATTTCAACGCTGTGCGTCCTTCAAAAATCCTTCTTTGTAGTTTGTAGTATTCACGGTTCGAGTCAAGTATTCCTTTCTTGAGCTTAAGAATTAAGTCAAAAAATTTGCAATCGCCCACGCCCCAATATCTACTTAAACATCTTCAGTCAAAGGACAATCGGAGATAAATTCACTGAGCTTATCATCCTTAACATCAACTCATTCAAGTGAAAGCGTCAAAAGACTTCAACTTGCAACCACTTAATGTTAAAACAGTTAATGATGTGACACTAGAAATTGTTTTAGGTAAATAATGAACTTCACGACATAAAGACAATTCTTTGACACCATTCTTTATTCCCAGTGCAACCCATTTTTCTATGTAACCCAAGTCACCAACAAAAATATCAGGTATTTCTATTATAATTAAGACTTATCAGGTATTTCTATTATAATTAAGATCAAGTTTCTACAAGGTAAGCTTGGATCTGCTAAGTCGAAATAGACTTGAATCTCCATAATCTTAGACTCGCTACAAAATTTCCCGTAATTCCGCTTGTCATTCAATGTATGAAACACGCAACAAACGCTCAAAATGGAGTTCCGCACTATTGAAATTGTCATCATTTTTACATTTTAGACTTTTTATTTATTGAGTCTTAGAGGCATCAAGTCTCAATTTTTATTTTGATTAGATTTATACTTTTTGAATCTCATAAGTCACAAATTTATTTAAGTCTTAAATGTCTCAGATCTTAATTTTGCTTTGTTTGAACTTCCACTCTTAAATCAATTGAATTTTTATAGATCGTGAGACTACTATACTCTAATACTATGTTGAAATTGATATATCTTGTCCATTACAAATGGAAAGTGATAATTGCGAGTTTAAAAATTATTGGGATAACTTTTTATCCAAAATACCCTATGATATTTTGATTTGACTCCTTTTACTAGTATAAATTGTTCATTTTTCTTTGTTGGTTACCTGATATGGGTTTACATCTCCAACATGCACCAAGGTGGATTTCTAAAATTGGATAAGAATCCAGTACACATTTCCGATTTTTGGACAAGACAATGGTTCTAATTCCATCTTTAATTTGGAGGAAGGAAAGAGAGAATGTTATGGATGATCAGTGATGGTTTACGGCATACTCGTTATATATATATTATCAATGTTGCTATTAGTCGTATCCACCGATGTCTCATATATTATGAGCTGATACAAAATGTCTACTTCTTGCATTCCTAGAATATTTCATTTAGACCTTGTTTTCAAAAGAAGAATATAGCGATAGAAAATTGCTTAAACAGTTTGCTGACTTAATAGCTAAGCATGATATTATACTTTTAGAAAAAAAGATCCACGTGACAAAAGAAGAAATGAAATTTTTGGAGATAAAATTTAAAGAGTTATATTCTCATATCGGATTTGAATTATTAAAATTTTCTGATAAAAATTCAAGAATAAAGTGTAATATGGCAAATCGAAACAAATTCCTTCTATAGAATGAAATAATAAAAATTGTATTTTTATCAGAATACCATAATGAATTCTATGTTTTAAAAGAAATGTTGGATATTATAATTACCACCCCTTGAAATCCAACAAAAGCTAAATTCAAAAGCCAAGTCCAAAACTAAGATGGAGAGCACCTCAATGTAGTGGAGGAGTATCAACACTTCCTAGTTAAATATAAAATAAAGAAAAAAAGTATTAATTTATAAGCGTACAGTAGAGAAGGAGAAATTAAGAAAATCAATTGTGCAGCATGTAAATATAATCAGAATTCAGAAACTCCATTATCCATTGGTTAATAAAGTATTTAAGCAAACTAACCCGGAATAACAAATCAGCATTTCAAAACTTCTCAACGAGTTTACTACGCATAATTAAAGAGGGACAAATTAAGAAAGGAAATTTAAGAAAAATACTAATGATAACAATATTAAATGGTGATTAAATAAAGAAGATAAGGAAGATTATTCTTACAAAATCTGCAGAATTAAATTAAACCTTTTTGGCTATGATAGCCGATTACAATAGCAAAAGGAAATTACTTGCCCTTTACCACATTATTATAAGGCAGATTAAATTAACAAAAAAAAATATTTATTCCTCCTAATGCATTAAAATCGATCCTACAGCTGTTCCAGGGGAAATCTATCCTCTTCACTTTCAAGTAATTTCCTTCTGTTATTTAAAGTCAAACAAACTTCTCCTCTATCATGATTGTATGAAACATAATCTGCCATTACTCGAACCCAGCTGTATAACTGCACACTTTAGGCCTAGTCCGGCATATTATTAGGTCCAAACATTGAGTTAAATGGTAAATAAGGTTACACTTTGGTCCTCTTGGTAAGCAAATGTACTGTTGACGGCGACCATAGGCACTTCCTGCAATTTTTTTTCTTTTATTAAAAGCAAGTGTGATGGTTTAACTGTCATTCAACCATTCTTTGCTGGAAGAAGCAAGCTGAGATTAGTTGATCGATACGGTGAAATAGCTAGAAATTGGTTCTTTTCTCAGCAAAGGGTTGCTTTTTTTTTTTTTTCTCTTTGGAAGATAAATTTCCCCCGGAACAGCCGTAGGATTTTTATGCAATAGGAGGAATACATATATATATATATTTTTTGATAATTTAATATACCTTATAATGTGGTAAAAAGAAAATATTTATAAAAAAAAGGAGGCAGCTACTGTTAAATAGGTTATTTTAAATAAAAAAAATGATTAAATTCGGTCGGATCAGTCCAACCGCCGTTCAAATTGGCAGTCCGGTTTTTAAAGAAATTACATTCATCGGTCATCTATAACCGTCGGATCTAAAATGATTTTAAATGGGATCAAACCATCACCTAAAACTGACGGCTAGTGGGGTCGCTCAACCCCACATGGCCCCATTGAGGAAGTGAAGGCTTGGTGATGATCCTGATGGTGGGGTCCAACAACAAGCCGTTAATTTTGTTAATCATGTCAAAGAAAGATTAAGAGTCTCAAAATCATCTAAAAAGATCTCATTTATGTATTTTATTGTCGATAATTAATCCCAATCAGATGATAATAATTGTAATCATTATCACATTTATTTGGTAAAAGTGTAAAATATGGGACTTTGCATGGGCAAATCAATGATGGTCGTATACTATATGTCCCACGTGTCAGTCAAGCACTTACAATATACATTTTCGCTTTTAATTTCACTGCTTTTCTAATATATATTACTTCCAATGTAATTAATTCCTTTTGGTATTTCACTTAAAATAAGAAGACATTTAATAAATGTGATAATTATGTTAAAGAAAAAAAAAGAAAAAAAGAAAAAAACTTTGTGGAGTAAATGGAGAGTTTATAATGGGTGGAATAATAAGAATTTATAGCTGGTGGAATGAGAGGTAGAATTATGTTTAAAAATAAATAAAAAAAAGGAATAGTGCATATAGAATATCTATTTTTTTTTTTGAAATTTATATAATATTGGCTTTAGTTATTTTGTTGATGATGAATGATAATGAGGATTATGCCAATCAACATTGATAGGAATAATAAATACTAAAAATGTAATGAGAAATACTTATTAATTTTTTTAATCATAAGAATGATATATACTTTCATTTTTAATATAACGAGACCTGTATAAGAAAAAATAAGAGATACATATTGCTAAAATCATGAAAAAAAGAAAATAATAAACAGCATTCTCAAATGCCATTGAACTAGCCAGACCAACAAAATAAGAGGAATAGAGTTATTAATGAATATTAATCCACTGTCACTGAAAAAAGAAGAAAAAAAAATCCAAGTTGTTCCTCAACTGTTACATAAAGCATAAAATCAACACAAAAAGGAGAAAATGGTCAACAAACAAATCCCAGTGGGCCTACCATGTGAAGTAAAATAAGCATTTTGTTATATTCAATTACTTGTGGCTTATTTTTTTGTCAACAAAGGGAGCATGTGAACAAAGATTTTGGGTCATTTTATCAACATATGCATATCCAATATGTCAATGTAACGGCTTAGATTAAATTGGAGAAAAAAAAAGTTTTGCTCTTTCTTTTTTCATGATGATGAGTTACGATGGTTAAGCCTTTTCCAATGGAGGATACTTCCCTTCCAATTTTAGCAATAAAAAAAATACAAAAGCTAAATTTTTTTTTATAATAAAAAGAAATAGCTATTGCATTGAAATTATGCAAATAACATGCAGAATTGAAACAGATTAGTGTTTTCAAAGAGATCCAAAAAGAATTCAGTGAATTGTTCGTACCCTTGTTTTATTCCAAATGCCAAAAAATGGGCTTAATGCTTCTAATTTTGATAATTGATGGGTTACACAGTTTGAGCTTTTGTTAAATAAATTTTGTAATATGAATGGAATTTTTATTTTAAATTTGAGTTCGATAATTAAAATATTTGAGAATAAAATTTTGATTTATGTATAATAATTTCTTAATATTTAAAATTTTTTTAGTAAAATATTTTATATTTTTAAAAATATTCTCAATAAAATTAAACTGAATATAAAAATAAAATTTTAGTTTCTATTATATAAACATATTTGAATTTCAAAACATCAATTTATGAATAAAATTTAATTTTTTCATAAAAATTATATTTTTCTAATATACCAAACATAAAAATTAAATTATTAGAATTTCAAAACATCAATTTAAAAATTAAATTAAATTTCTCATATAATTCTATTCTTTTAGTATAGCAAAAATAACATAAAAGGAATCTCATATAAAAATAAGAAAAGTCATTTCCTTAGGTGTTTTATTAGGGATTGCCTTTAAACAAAATCTACAATCCTTACTTTCAGTGTACATTTTTAGAAGGCTTATAATATTTTTGAACAACTAAAAAAAAAGTCAAAACAAATTATTGTTTTCATATTAATTAAAAATTTATAACTACAATCATTTTCTGTTTTAAGAAATAGATTTTTAGTCCGTGAGTTGATATGCTTACAGTGGCAATCACGAGAACATTAAAATTATACAAAAAAAATTACTATTTAGGCTAGCTACTTATATTAATTTATGAAGCTCATTAATAATACATTATCATTTGTAAAAAAGTTGTTTATAATTTTTTAAATATGAAATTGAGTATTTAAATTAAAGTGCCGAATGTGAAAATTTTATAAAATTAAAATCCAAATAAATCAATTTGTTTAGAGGCAATAATTAAGAGACTTAAAATTGTGGCTATTTAATATTAGAGATATAAGTTTTTTTTTTTTATAATTATACATTAAATTTTTTGAAATATATGGATAGGTGGAGATGCCATTGTCATTTTAATTAGCACAAATGCTATTTATTTGATTTTTTTTTGGGGGGTAGGAACTAAAATAGTCAAATTGATGATGTTATATTCAATTGGAGCAGACTAAATGAAAAGTCTTGGATTCAAGACCCAATCTCTCCTCCCTAGATTTTGTAGTGGGACCCTTGAAAGGGCAATTTTGTAAAATGAAATTTGGAAAAAGAAAATTACTAATTTAAGAAAACGGGAAAATGGAAGGGAGAAAAACTTCTGTCTACTTCAATTGCAAGATATGCCCATCTTCCCCTCTCACTCTCAAAACTTCATTCCAAAGAACCGTTAAATTTCTAGAATCTCCTGTTATCGCAGGAGAGTGTATTGTAGACAATTGACCTCACCCCGATTTCTCTTCACGATTACCAAAATAACCCTTGATTTCACTGCTTGTCCACTCTATCAAGGTGTAGCTTCATAGTTATCGGACGACTATACCCTTGAAAATGACCTAAGGCTTTTTTTTACTGCCTTTTTTAATCATCCCTTTACGGTTAAGTTGCTTCAATTCGTCACGTAAGGGAAACGAAATATAAGAAATAAAGAATACGCATAAAGCATGTACGGCTTTTTGTATTTGTTTCGTTTTGATCCAACTTATCACTTAATAATATAAAAAAATGTATTATTATTATCCCTAAAATAAAATTACAGATAAAGCATATAAAGACTGTCAAGCATAAAGAAAAAAATAAAAAAGAAAGAAACAACCATCGGTCTTTCAGGAAAAGTTCAGTTTCAAAAATATGTAAGAATTCATATATGCATGGATAAATTTGCTAAAGGATTTTGAGACTCATGTCAAATCTTTTGAAATGTCTTTGTATCATGCATCATTTTCCATCAGAATTCAGAAATCATGACTGTTGAAGATCAGAATTATGTGCTTGTGCGTGTGTAAGATACCTCTAAAGAGTTGTTTGAATTCATACAAAACTATATGTCATGAAAATTGAGTACAAGTTCATTTATCCAAAAAAAAAATAATAAAAAAATAATAAAAAAAGATAGTGAAAGTAGAGAATGGATAGAAATCTGACCTCAAAAGGGAGCTATAACAGAACAGAGATGACGCTAATGGATTTGTCGAGGAGAGTGAGAGGCGCACATTAGCCTCTCTGTTTATGGAACCTTTTCAACTAGTTTTTTATTTTTTATTTTTATATATATAAATAATGTAATCAGCATGGACGACACTTGTTGCAATTTATTTATTTACGTAATCCATGTCATCGCGCGTGTATACACACACCGCCTTATTGGGTATTATTTACGTTTTATTGTGGCAAAATGTTTTTTTTTTCAAATTATTAAATGATAAAGTGGATTAAAAATGATTTTAGGGGATAAAATGATGAAATAGGGTTGAATATGCCTCGTGCCTAAATAATACAAAGAAAAAGAAAATAATTTTGTTGACAATATATCTTTGCCACTGGTTGGAAATAGAAAATTATTTTTAAAAAGTTTAAAATAAAATAATAAATTAAATATATGTATATTATTTAGATAAATGTATTTGAGACATAATATATATATATTTTAAAAAATATAAATTTTTATAGGTCAAAAGTATAAATTACCTCGCAATAAATATATTGGGCTTTAAGGCAAGAAAATTGAATTTAATTAATCATTCATATTCAAAATTTATATAAAAAATTCGGAGCATGAAGGGACTCATAAAGAGTACATTGAACTCAAATTTTGCATTAGAGACAATGAGAAAGTATAAAATGGACCAAAATCATAAATGAATTTTTTTTTTCAACATTGTATATATTGCTTCACATATTTTTCAATTTAAATAAAAAATTTATTTTTTATTTTTTTGCTTGGAATTCCAAATACTATATCTTACCTAAATGGCACTTACCCAAATTTAATTAAAAAAGCGGAAAATTCAATTTTTAAATTTAAAATTAAATCATAACATAAAGTATAAAGTGTGAATGTATAATTCCTTTAAAATTTTTCTTCGTAGACAGCCAATCAGACACAAAACAGTAAGCTTGAAGAATATTGAGAATATAATTGTAATTTCCAAATGAAGTCGGTTGAAACATCTTTTGATAAAAGGGTGTTTTGAGATTGCTGTATGCATGGAGTTTTTATAAAAATTTTATAATCAAACCAATAAAATATATTTCTAAATATTTTAATTTTTAATTAAATTAAATATTATTAAAAATATTAAAATTAATACTATTTAAATTCCATTTAGATAATTAGTTTGATAAATAAATAAATAAAATTAAAAAATCATAAAAATTTCAATAAATATTAATTTAAATCTATAATAAAAAATATAAATAAAATTCAAAATATAAAATTTTAATGTATTATTTTAATTTTTAAAAAATTTAAAATATAATTTATAGATTAGTAAAATAAATTATTGCTCAATTATAATTTTTCAAAAGAAGTTAAAAAGTAAAAACAATTAAAAAGTTTATAAATTTAGAAAACTAGAAAATTATTAGTATTATATATATATATTAAAAAAATTTTATATTATTAATTCAGTTTTATTGAATTTATATTTTTTTAATTCAAAATAAAATAAAAAAATATATTCATAAAAATTTTAAAAATATAACTAGAAACTACCTAAATATAATTTTTGATTTAAATTGAATTATATTAATTTGGTTTAATTGATTTTATACTGTCCGCTGTGTCAATAAAATATATTTAATCTATTTAAAAAAATACCTATTATACTTTTCTCTAAAAATAATTTTTAAGATTTAAAATATAAAAATAATTTTTTTTTAAAAAGATCGCACGTGGAAATGAGTCTCTATCTATCAATTGTAGTTAAAATTACTCAAATTAAAAAATATATATAATACTAATAATTACTCAAATTACTCAAAGAGAACGGAGTGTCCCTCACTTTCTCTCTACTGTAGAGTGTAGAGAGAGAAAGCAAGCAAAACCGAAGAAAGATAGAGAAGAAATACAGCAAAGGATTTAAAAAAAAAAAAGAAGAAAATGTTGGCATTTGAAAAATGAGCAAGGCAAAGACCATCTTGTCATTGTTCAGGTTTTCTTAGAGCTCAATAAAAACCCCAAAACCCAAAGAAACTGATCTCCTAAGAGAACAAGAAATAGGATATAATATAAAGGAGTACATAAAACCCAAATGCTGGTACCCATTTGATGAACTTGAAGCATAGGATCATGCTCATCAATCCGAGATCTTACTGATTGGTTTCTCAGGTATGATCTGACCTGCATTCCCCTCAGATTGGTTGGTTAGGGTTTTTGGACTCTGCACAGAAAATTTAGTGCATTTTTTTTGTTGGCATTTGCTGCTTTGTGTTTATATGAATTGGTTTTGCTCGGTTTAGCATTTGAAGTTCGTTTTTGTTAGTGTTTGGTTTAGTTGGGCATTTGATGTGGGATTTCGATGGAGTCAGATCTGGGATTAGTTTGGTTACTCCATATCAAGTGCTGGTTTCTGTTTTGAATTTGCAGTCAACTGTGCATTTTTGTTTTTGGGTTAGGTTTTAGGATTAAGATCCGTTGTTATTTTTTTTTTTGGGAAGTACTTGTGGGAATTTTAGTAGATTCTGACTATTATTTACTTATTTGCGTACTTAGTATAATTTGGATTTGCAGTCTGGATATTTAAAGCATTTGTTTTCTTAATTCATTCAATTGCCATAATTGTAATTTATTTGTCTTTTTCTCCCTTTTCCCCCAATAATCTATGTTGCGGGTTGGGTTTTCTGGATTGAAGTGCTGCTGGTTTTGGATAATCAAAGGACAGGAAGATCTAAGATACATGCATAGGGGAGAACATCTGGTTATATGAGGAGTTTAGAGAAAAAGATACAGTAAATATAATACTGCAAAAATGAAATCAGATGCTCCTCTTGATTATGCTGTGTTTCAACTGTCACCTAAACATTCAAGGTGAGGGCATTTGCTGATTGAAATTTTTGTGGTTGCCATTCTCTGTGTAGCTCTTGATATTTTTCCTTTTCCATCTTGGCAGATGCGAATTATTGGTGTCAAGTAATGGAAATACAGAGAAGCTTGCTTCAGGATTAGTAAAACCATTTGTGACTCATTTGAAGGTTACTGAAGAGCAGGTTGCTCAGGCAGTTTGCTCAATTAAGCTTGAAGTTGAAAGAAATAGAAATGCTGAGACTTGGTTCACAAAAGGAACCCTTGAGAGGTTAATTACAGTGCCCTTTGAGATAATATGCTATTGTTATAGAGAGAATGATCTAGTTTGGATTCAGCTTATAATTTGCTTTGAACCTTTTCTTTTTCAGGTTTGTGCGGTTTGTCAGTACACCTGAGGTTTTGGAGATGGTTAATACATTTGATGCTGAGATGTCTCAGTTGGAAGCAGCACGGAAAATATATTCTCAGGTAATACTGTTGTTTTGTGTAACAAAGTCGCTTGTGTGGTAATTGTGACCATTACTAAATATGGCAGCTCATTTATGCAGGGGGTTGGAGGGCAACCTTCTTGTGCTTCAGGTGCGAAACTATTTCGTTTTCATTAGCAGTTAATTATATTATCATACTCTTTCATGTTGGTTTTACTTTGCATTCTAGTTAAAAATACCGGAGTCAAATTTCTATCTAAAACGTTAAACACCGTACTTCTGACTTCTGATACTTCCTTATTCTGCTATACTGTTTGCATTGGTTATAGCTATAGGAGAGTGAGACATTTATAGTTATATATTTCAAATCTGTGATTGGTTTAAAGACAGTCAGAATATTCTAGATCTACTAGCGATAATATGATCTAAATTTTATTCTTCTTTAATGAACTTGTGCTTATTTATTATGGGTGATCTGATATGAACTATATCAGTGAGAATGATTTATTTTGATACTGCCTGTATAGTTTGGAATGCTTAGACTCTTCTTAGTGGGTTTGGCTATTTCACAGTTGTGTCATAAGTGACTTCAAGCTGTATGCTTGCTTTGGAAATGCTACAATTTCCAAACTCCTCCTTTTTATGAAATTCAGTAGGAGTTATATTTTGTTGTTAGATGCACGGCCCATTGAAGTCTAAGAGCCTGATAACTGATTTAAGTTCCCCACATGCATGCATTACAAAATGTAGACAACCATTTTTGCAAAATGGGCCATATCTTTATCTCTAGATTCCTAAGAGTTTGAATAAATATTTCCTTCAATCCTTGTTTATGCTTTGTCCTCTTGTTGTCATACAAAAGAGAATATCACTAGAAATACAAAATACAAATAAGGAAATCCCTTTCCTATCCACCACAATTCTTATACAAAGAAGAAAATGCCTGTATCAATCTTGCTGCTCAAATAATAAAGCTTTTTGCAGACAAAGTTATTTGATTAGCTATACAGGATAAGTATGCAACACCCAATTGATGGTCATATAATATATTTCTTAGTTTGATAATTTAAATGTCTCATTATATATTTCTTAGTTTGACAATTTAAATGTCTCACACACTACCACTGTTTTGGCATATTGATCATAATGGGTTGAGATGAGGGAAAAGGTCCGATATAACATCAATGACCATCTTGAAATGTATGTATGGTAAATAATAAACTGGCTGGTGCTATTCTGTTACAATTTGAAAAAGAGGCTGAGTCCTCATGTACTATTTCTAACAAAAGTTTTAGGAAGGCATTGTGGGTCTTTATTACCATTATTGTTAAAGAACATACTAGTTAACTGAGGGTTCAGATAAGGATATAGCATGGGTGAGCAGGACTTGGCTAGTTTTATACAAAGATTTTGTTTGAGGTTTACTGTGTTCTTGTGTGCGATTATTCTTTAAAGGAGGATGCCTTAATTTTCCAGTCTATACCTTTTCCATGAAGAAAGGGCCTACTCTAAACGATGAACATAACAAAAAATGGGTATTTTGACAGTTATGTCCATCTAATATTCTTTTGTTCTGTACTAAGATTGTCATAAATTTGGCGATACAAAGTTATGAAACCATGCTGAAATTTCATCTGGGCTTTGAACTATATCCTTCTTATGGTGGTATATGCTGATCGTTTGAGAAATGATAACTGGTATGAAGGTGGTAGTTCTATTTTTCCACACTGGAGCAAACCTTTGTTGATTGATATGGTGACTAATTGAAATGCAAGAAAAGAAAGGAACATTGGTTTGAGGAGAAAAGGCAATATAGTAATACCATTAATTAAATGTTTGATTTTCAATAAAAACATGGATGGCATTGTAGGATCCACTATAATGTTCTTGAAAGTATTGAAACTAGCTTGTCGTAATATCTCTTCTCCTCTGAAGATCAGAATTCTTCATATCTGTTTAGATGAACAATTTCTGGACATTGTAAGTTTTTCTTTTTGATGAATAAATGTCCTAATTACATGGCCACTGCAAGGTGTGATGTTGTTAGTATCATTTAAAGTGAAAAAATGTGGAGAGAGAAGAAGAGAGGTGTACTAGTGGTGCCAATGATGCCAATGTTGATGGGGATTGTAGGCAATTTTTTGCCATATTTATGTTAATGAGTAGTTTCTGATGATCAGCAAAATTGGAAATTTGGAATAAAATCGTCAATGAGAAGGTTTCAATGACACAAGAACCATTTTTATGCATTCTTTCATCTGTATGAACTGCCAGAGAATGATATGGGAATCAAACCAGCATGAAAATACAATTAAAGCTTCTCATATGCAGATTCTTTCTGATACTTATGGCTTTGATTGCATATATATAATTTTGATGTTGTTGATTATGCTGGCTCTTTACTTCTGTGTAAAAATGGTATAATATGCATTCTGGACATAATGATGAGGAAAACTCTAAAACCATAAGTCCAATTTTTCTCAGAAAATTTCGCGAACTTATTGTCCTTGGGCTAACAAATACCTCAAGTTGCTAAAATGTTATTATTTGAACCTAATAAAGTGTTTATTGCTCATATACTGACTCAGGGTTTGGATAACTTGCTCCAGGTGGGGATGGATCAGGAAAAGTGGCTGGAGCAGATGCAACAAAGTAAAGTTTCTTTTTCAATTTTTGGGTGGGGGTGTGAATCCTCCACATATGATTGAACATGCTCGACTTGTTTTGGAAAAGTTTGCGTTTTTTTGGGCTGTTGATTTCATCATCTATATAAATCGTGAATTTTAAGCTACAACTTTTATGGTTAAATTGTGACATTTATGAGGAAGTAATAGTTTGCAATAAGCAGTTTGGTAATTGAATGAACTATCAAGTTTGATACTTTTTAACATTAACTTCTTTGAAATTTCATGGGCATGGTGATTCATTGCCATGGCTTACTGGATTGTAAGGACATCTTAACACCGAACTTTAAAGGCCTGAGGCTCTGAGGAAAAGCTAGAATATTTTTAACTCTTGTGAAATAGTCGACTTGCTATGGACGACAACTTATGATGAAAGTGGATGGTTAATGATGATTATAGGAGTTAAAGGGTGTGCAATAATCACATAAGTTAACTATTATTTTGCTGCATGATACAACCATGCAACATGCTTGGATTGATTTCTTCTTGGATTCATCTCTTTCTCTCTCGCTCTCTCCGTTGCTTTCTGACGTTACTTTTTTGCTGTGCAGGAAGGAGCTTCTGCGGGCAATTGATGTACGGCTTACTGCAGTTAGGCAGGATTTGACCATGGCCTGTGCTCGTGCATCTGCTGCTGGTTTTAACCCTGAGACTGTATCTGAGCTACAGCTCTTTTCAGATCATTTTGGTGCCCATCGTTTGAAGTAAGCACACTGGAATTCTTCAAACCTAATTACCAATAATCTCTATTTGGGCACACGTGTGACACCTCTTGTGCATTTGTGTGGCTTCAATATATCCCTGTCTTGTGCAATGCCTTAGCAGATACTTTTGATAGTTCTAGACTTCTAGTAGTAGTAAACAGAGTGCTCGTTTGGTTTGGTTAACTGCTAACCCACAAGCGATGTTAAATGGAGGGAAAAATCTTTAGGAACTTTGCTGCTTTAGGCTCTACTTTTCTTCCTAAAATTGCAGGTAAGCAAAAAATGCAGTATTGATTAAGGGTTCAACAGGATTTGCTTTTTTTTTTTTCTTTCCTGGTATCGTTGTGCCTATGGTTTGTCACTGGGTTGGTGGCAATTGTGGAAATGGATAACCAACAGGCTGTGAAAGGTCAAAAAGGTGTGGAATATGGTGTGATAACAAAAAAAGTGTTGTTCATTTTCCTGCTTTTGGACGTTACACCACTTGACATTTATCTGTCCAGAAAATATTTTTAGCCATATAATGCGAGTTAAGATCAAGGCTGTGTCTAGAGCAATGGTTAGATTGGTCCAGGTCACAGGTTCAAGTTCCTTGCAGAAAGCAGGGGTAGGATGCCTAATACAGATGACATTCCCCTACCACAAAACCTGGGCTAATGATTAATAGAACTTAATTTCTATTATATACGCTCTCAATCTTTTCAAATGGTTACTCATTTGGGGTGACACCAGAGGCAAAATTCACCGACCTGTTACATTTAGTGCAGTTTTTCAACCTCGAAAATTGAGATTGAAACGCATTTCTCATACTGTGTAGTTCTGTTAATGATGGTAAACGGAGACAATTGAAAAACTTTATGTACCTTTTCTCTCAAGAGGAAGTAAAAAACTTGGATATGCTACAGGATAATAGAACTACTCCACGTTCTCAAAGTTCTTGCGAATGTGATTAATTTGCAGGTTTGGGTGCTTAAATTTACCTGAAAAATTATAGCATGTCGCATCATTTGATTGGTTAACTCTTCAGAAAATGAAATCTCACCATGTACTTAAGAAATTTTGTAGTATTTTAGTTTGATTTTTTTATGCGTTGGACTGACAAAGATGTGGGATCTAGCATTTGCCATTTACGATTTATGGGTAGGAGATAAGGATACATTGTGAATTATCATTTTTTGGCTGGACACTGATGGATAATGATGCGTTATACTTAAATGTGTCAGCAATCATGTTTGAGCTTTAAAAAAGGTGTCACCAATTTCTAAATAGCAGTAAATAATAGTGTTCATTTAGCTTTTCTATAGGGGGACTTATTTATGATTGACTTTGATTATGGATGGCCGTGTGATGCCGATATACTGTAAAGTAAATTTTTTTTTGAGTAATTTGGATGTGCATGGTATCTGTGCTAAGCTCAAATTTATAACATTATAATTTAATGAGATCAGATTATTTCTCTTCTTAATTTTAATCTTAAATTGTTTACTTTTTGGAGCTTTGGGATACGTTCATATAGGCCACAGTGGGTCAAAGTAGAAAAATAGCAAGGACACTTGGAGCAAATTTTTCATGATTGTGTTGAGTGTCTTCAATGAAACATGGGGGCCAGTCATTATTAATTCTTTGTATGGCATTTATATAAAATATCGTCATTGTATATGCTCACATGCTGCGCACATTTGTTTCTTGGCCATTTAATTATTCTTAAAATATTCCCAGTTGACCCCACCATTGAGGACACAGTAGGCATCAGTTTAGAACAAAATTAGCAAGGGAGGATTCTAATGTCCTTCCATATTGGAATCTTATGATAAAAACTAAGAGAAATAGTTGATGTCGGATCTCAATCAGATATGTTAAAGGACGTTTAATTTCTCGTGACATCTTCTCTACTTTCCCTGTCACTGTATGGCAGGTTTAGTAGTTACAGAGTTGTTTTCTCTTTTCTCCCGGTGCCAACTTTTTGTACTTCTCACCTTTTCTCTTCTTTTAAATTTTTTTTTTGTTATTATGTAGTTGCATTTTTTTTTTCTCTTCTCAAAAGCTGTTTATTTTTTATTTTTTAATCCGAAAGTTGCAAACTTTAATTCAAGCGCTATGTATTCATGCAGTGAAGCTTGTACCAAATTTATGTCACTGTGCGAAAGAAGACCAGACCTGATTGCTACATGGACGCCAGGTGTCGAAGATCAGTTGGTTCGGGCTTCATGGGGATCTGACATGTCAATTGATGACCCCCCAGAAGAACCAAGGGGGTCCCAAAATGTTAGGTCCCGCTCATCCTCATTCCAAAATAAACACCAACACCATCAAGCCGGCCAAGAACAGCAACAACTAGATTTAACACAAATCCAACACTACAAAACCAACACCTCTCATCCTCATTCCTCTCTCCCTGCACAACAATTGATAATCCAGAACGAGGGTAAGGAGGAAGAGAAGAAGATAGAGGAGTCCACAACTGAGTCATTCTCTAGTCAACCAAGTCAGCCTTCAAGGCGACTCAGTGTGCAGGACAGGATCAACCTGTTTGAGAATAAGCAGAAGGAGAACTCAGGTGGTAAACCTGTAGCTGTAGGGAAATCCGCTGAATTGAGAAGACTGTCCTCAGATGTATCTTCTGCACCTGCAGTTGAAAAGGCTGTATTGAGGAGATGGAGTGGCGCAAGTGATATGAGCATTGACTTGGGCAATGATAAGAATACAGATAGCCCATTGAGCACACCCACACCCTCTTCATCTTCTGTATCCCAAAGCAAAAGTAACATATTTCCTACCTCATCAGCAGATAAGGATCAAAAGGGGCTAAATGATACTGCAAGCTCAGTTAAGTCTGAGGTTAGGAGTTCTTCCAGGTCAAAAGATCAGTGTGAGTTGCAGACAGGGGCTGGTGGTTTAGGGAAAGACAAAGAGGTAGAGTTGAGGGGGGAAGTGAATTGGCAAGATCAGGCAGGATCACGGGTGCAGTTGAGGTCATTTGCAGGTAGAAGTGAGCAGGTTGGGGTTGATCAAGGGGTTAGAGAGGAGAAGTTAAAAGGTAATTTTCGTGGAGATGAGAGAAACATTCGAGTAAAAGATCAACTGGGCTTTGAGGGGAAGTTGAGAGAAAAAGCAGATAGAGGGGAGATTGTTGGACTGAACAATCAGGCTAGATTTCCAGCTCAGATTGGAAGTGTTGTGGGGAGGGTGGGGGATGTTGAATCTGGGAATAGTGTTGAGGATGTTAAAATAAGGGATCAGTCATCAAGTCAGTTGTGGCTCAGGGGATCTCAGACTCGTACTCGATCTCTTTCAGGGCAGTTGGAAGGTGCTTTAGGAGTGAAAATTAAGGAAGTGTCATATAAGGAGACTGAGGGCGATCAGTCAGCTTGTCAGCCGCATTGGAGATCAGTTGCAGGAGAAATTGAGGAAGTAGGAAAGGACATTGCGGTGTCTGCAAAGGAACCAATGAAAGTGGAAGATTTTGAAATTCCAAGAATGAAGGTCCATAAGCCACCTTCTGCTGGTCCAGAACTGAATATGAAGCTGCAAGGTAGAAGAGATGCTAGTGGTTCTGCATGTGGAAGTAACAAGCCTGTTTTTCCTAGTAGAAGAGCTTCTGAGGGTCAAGAGAGCTCTGGTGTTGTGCCAGCATCATCAGTAGAGCAAGTTCAGAGAGCAAGGCAGTCTAAGGGGAATCAGGAGCTCAATGATGAGCTGAAAATGAAAGCAAATGAGCTTGAAAAGCTTTTTGCTGAGCACAAGCTTCGGGTTCCTGGAGATCAATCTGGTTCTATTAGGAGAGGCAAGCCTGCTGAGTCACAGGTTGAACAAGTAAGTTCACATTACAAAAAACTGGCAGCATTGGAGGTATCTCACCCTGCACATGTTCGAGACAAAAAGACAGCAGTTGAAGTGAGTGCTAGTGATAATGCACAGTTTAGCACTCCCCCACCAATGAAGGTAGATCATCAGGACTTTGGCAGTGCTCTGAGACAGAATTTCTCTGAGCTCAGCTTATCAGATGATTCTAGGGGAAACTTTTATGAGAAATACATGCAGAAAAGAGATGCAAAACTGAGGGAAGAGTGGGGTACAAAAAGAGCGGAGAAGGAAGCCAAGCTGAAGGCCATGCAAGATAGCCTTGAGCAGAGTAGAGCAGAAATGAAGGCCAAATTTCCTGGGTGTGCAGGCAGACTTGATTCAGTGTCCAGTCCCCGTCAACATGCAGAAAAGCTGAGAATATATCATTCTCGTTTAAGCATAAAGAGAGAGCAGGTATTCAATCGTTGAGCTATGTCGTTGAGAACTATGTACAGATGCTCATATCTTCTAAAGTTTGCTGTCTTTTTCATTTATTTGAACTTTAAAGCTTCCTCATTTGATAAGGTTCTCTTTTTACAGCATCTGGTTGATACCATTCAGAGTGAAGAGGATGAAGATCCCAGTGAATTTTTGGGACAGAAATATTATAGAGAGAATAAATCACTGGGTGATGCATCTTTAACAGATGGTGCTTCTAGAAGCTCCCAAAATAAGATGTTGCTGAACAGAAATTTGTCTTCATCCACCCCTCGCACAGCAGCGCCAGTTCCACGGTCATCAGCCAAAGTCTCCAACCCCAGTACTGGGAGGCGGAGAGTGCAATCAGAAAATCCTCTTGCACAATCAGTTCCAAACTTTTCTGATTTCAGAAAAGAGAATACAAAGCCCTCTTCGGGGATCAGTAAAACAGCAAATCGCACACAGCTGAGAACCTATGCCCGAAGCAAGAGTGCAAATGAAGAAACAGCTCTTGCAAAGGAAGAAAAGCCCCGACGTTCTCAGTTGCTGAGGAAAAGCTCTGCTAGTCCTGCTGAATTCAAGGATTTACCTCCTTTGAACTCTGATGATGTTGTTTTGGCGCCATTGAAGTTTGATAAAGAGCAAACTGAGCATGGCCTGAATGAAAAATTTTCCAAGAATGTGGATTCAAAGCCTTTCCTTCGGAAGGGTAATGGTGTAGGTCCTGGTGCTGGAACAGGCATTGCCAAATTGTTAGCTTCAGTAGCATCTGATGTGCTGAAAAATGAAGAATTTGAAGAATTACCCTTTGAGGCAGAAGATTCAGTCAATGTGGCAAAAGAAGAAGAGGAAGAAGAGGAGCTTGACATGACAGAGGTTGAAGATTATGCTAATAATGAAAATGGCAAACCAAGACTAAGCCAGGAATCTGACAAGATGTCTGAATCTGAGAATGGTGATTCCATAAGATCTCTTTCTCAAATTGATCCTTCTTCAGTTGCTGAGCTGCCAGCCTCTGTTTCTTCAACATTTCACGTTGCAGGATCCTTGCAGGGTTCTCCTGGTGAAAGCCCGGTTTCATGGAACTCCCGCATGCATAATCCATTTTCCTATCCACATGAGATTTCAGATATTGATGCTTCTGTGGACTCTCCAATTGGAAGTCCTGCATCCTGGAATTCTCATACTCTTACTCAAACAGAGACTGATGCAGCTCGGATGAGGAAGAAGTGGGGAAGTGCTCAGAAACCCATTCTTGTTGCTAATTCATCCCATAATCACGGCCGTAAGGATATGACGAAAGGGTTCAAACGGTTGTTAAAGTTTGGAAGGAAAAGTCGTGGGTCAGAGAGTTTGGTTGATTGGATTTCTGCTACGACTTCTGAAGGAGATGATGATACAGAAGATGGGCGAGATCCTGCCAATCGGTCATCAGAAGACTTGAGGAAGTCGAGAATGGGATTCTCACAGAGTCATCCTTCTGATGATGGCTTCAACGAAAGCGAGTTGTTCAATGAGCAGGGTAACCTCTATATTCCTATCTCATTGGAAATCTTTGTTCTTTTTTGCTGAGAATATTGAATAAATGATGCGTGCTTATGTCATTTTAACATAAGTTTTCCAATGATTTAAATCTAAATCTTGATCGTAAATTTTCATTGCAAAAGGACCAAATGCCTTTCTAGTGTACTGACCTCTCATTTTATCTCTTCCTACTTTTGGGAATTTTGAGCTTGTTTTATATTTTTAACCTGTTAATTAAAACTTGTCTGCCAATTGGTTGAGCAGTCTGGACGGTGTAAATTATCACTTTTTTTTCTTTTTTTTTTTGTCTACATATATCGGTTGTACCTCTGAATTTCTGTAGATGACAATGCTTCTCCCTTTTTGCAGTTCAAGCTATTCATAGCTCAATACCAGCACCTCCGGCAAATTTCAAATTGAGGGATGATCATATGTCTGGAAGCTCAATTAAAGGTGTTTTTTTGTTAATATGTTAGCTGTAAATTTGCAAGTGTTAGGATGTAGAAATGGTTTCTTAAAGAGAGATTTAAGGACTTCATAACTGTACTCAATTTTATCCCATGAGATATCAGTTGTACAGTGCAAACTTGAACTACAGTGACACTATCAAAAATCATTCTTACTAACAGCACTCTAACTCAGACAAATTTAGTCTTAAACTGTAAGGAGTAAAGAATACTACTCATTAGTTTAGGTCGTCTAGGGTTGCAAATGAGCCAAGGGAAGCGCACTGTGCGACCAGGCTGTTCATTCATATCCATTCATGCAAGCTTAGCTCCTGATTTGCTAGATTTGGCTTGTTTCCTCAACAAGCTCCACAAGGAGAACTATGTTTTCTTTTTTCTTTTCTTAAATGAGTTTAGCCAGATGATCTGGAGGTTTTACGATATCATGTTGAAAGTAGCGTATGCCATTTGTGGTCTTATTAGCTAGTGTTCACCATTTAGAGTAATTTTCAGAAGGCATGAAATAATGAAGGAAATGTTTTTTTTTTCTTCTTATGGAGTTTGGTTGTTATGATAGCATATTCACACTTATGTTTCAATTTTACAGCACCAAGGTCATTCTTCTCTCTTTCGACATTCAGAAGCAAGGGAACTGAATCAAAGCTGAGATAATTACTTCAGAGAAAAGTTTAGAGCTACTTGGAATATCTCAAGTGATAGGATGTAAAGGATTATATATAGGATACAAATGCTTGTGCTGAAATATGTTGTATATTGTATCAAACAAAATTTGCCTATTGGCGTCATTGTGATTTTGGTAGTCTAGGAGCATTCTTTTTTTTTTCCTCTTTTTTTTTTTTTTTTTTTTTCCTATTGCATTGTGTGATGCAAAGAGCAATCGGACTGTTGGGAGAAAGGGAGTTGGTGACAGTTTTAAGAAGAGTGATGTGATTATTCGGAGCAATAGCATGTAAACAATGACTGCTTTATATTATCATCTTCTCCACTGTATCTTCTTCCCTGCTTCCACTGTTATTGGACTTTCCTATTAATAGGCTCGGATTTCCTTCTCATGTATGCGTAGATTAAGGAAAGATTGCCTTTTTTTGCTTCTCTCAATAAGGGTCTCAGGTTTTGAGTTCAATGAAACCCGGTGCATTACCTACTTTTTAGTGTTAATTTTGCGAATCTTCGTGCACGTATATATGGAGTCCAATAATTTTTGGTGGGAATATTAGTATCTGGTTGTTAGGTGGAATTCTTCCAGTTTTAGTTTGAGTTTTTTTTTTTTTTAATTTTTTTTATGGGTTTCTTATCTTGTCATTTGTGCACAAAAGGACGAGCCTGATCCTTTATAGTTGTTGAATGTTAATAAAATCTCAAGTTCCTTCTCTTCCTCATCATTCTAGCAAGTATGCATCTTCTTTCACCTGTGTTTTTCGTCTGCAAATTCTTCTGGTTTCAACAAGTCTCCATTTTCTGTGGCTGGGGTTTGGAGTGAAAAAGTGCAATGAGTTTCCCTTTCCTAATGGTTTCCTCAGATATATCATGTGCAGTAATTTTATATTTTTCTGCATTGCGAAGAGATCTTTTCACCCATGGACGCAACTCGCAAGTATAGATGCTATCGTGGAGGAGAGCCAGATTGTTTATTCCACCTCTAACGGCAATCTTAATCTTTTCACCAATGGATAGGCTGCCAATCTTTTTCAAACATGCATGTTGCATGCAAGTAGAATTATTCGAAATGCATTAGCTTCGGACACTTAGATTCAATATCTTTGCATCAAGAAACTAATTAACTATGAAGGACAAAAGGGAATTGGTTTTGCGATTATCAATTTGTCCCAAAATCAACTTATAAAAATTTCATCTTGAAAAACAAATTTCTTTTAACTTTTTTCCCCAAAATCCTTATTTATTAAAAATTCTATTGTAATTACTCAATTGTTTAGCATGTCTTTGTTCCATTTTCACTCCGTAATTTCATATGGTTTATTACAAAACCTAGAAACATACTAAAAATTAGAAAGAAATGATAAAAGTTTTGCAAGGATAAACAACTTCAAGCTTTTAACCGGTTATTCTCCTCTCGGTATTCTCATTATAAAGTGATGAATGCTACCAATATTTTTTTGAACAATTGTTTTATAATTGATCAACATCATCAAATTTAATTTATTAAATAAAATAGTAAATTTAATAAATTAAAATTTTAATAATATAAATCAATTATAGACCAAATGTCAAAGAAAGTGTTTGAAATATTTTTTTTAGCATTTCTCTTACAAAGTTTACTGTTTCAAAGTGTAGGTCCACTTGATTAACACTTAAAACCATTTTTTTTTTCTTTTAAACACAAAGTAAATGAATAAATAAAATAAAATAAACGGAAAAATTTTCGGGATGGTAAACTAAAGTAGCTGTTGGTGTGGTTCATTAGCATATCGGATGGTCAAATGTACGCAGTTAATTTGTTACTAAAAATATCATAATATCATATTTGGACAATCTGCATGTTATTAACAGCTACTTCTTTGCAAACACGAACACATTTTTAAAAAGAAAAAAAAAGATAAAACAATAGGTAATTAATTTGAAGATGATTTGATTCCTTCATCTTGAGACCTAGATCAATATGGATTAAGTAGATAGCAGTATTATTTAATTGTTGACGTGGCCAGCCTCATAGACTTGTACAATGTCCATATGCCATCTTCCTCCAGTATCATTTGACCATTCCCAATTTTATTATGTGCATATATTTTGCATTCCATACGATTTGTTATTTAGTTAAATATATCAAACTTTGAATTAATCTTACTTTATTTAGTGCTTTGTTAGCTTAATATGTTTTTATTATTCAACTTTGTCAGAAGTTATGTATTGATTAATGAACACATTCACTTGAAGAGGAAAATGAAAAAAAAAAAATCAATGGGCAGCTTTGTCATGAAGTATATTATGCTTGCGTATGTGATATAGTACAAGGGGACAGATAGAAGAGCTTGCTAGAACAAATAGTAAGATAAACCAGCAAATAGGCTGCTCTGAATTTCATACCACTTGATAATTTATCATTAACTTTTAATATAATCAATCTAAATAAATATTTTTCCTCGAAATAATTGATGCATTGCTATCATTTTTACAAAGTTATTGTAAATAGAAAATAGCTACTAGAAACTTACGGAACATTTGATATATATTTCGTAATTTTCTTTAATTTTATTAAATCTAAATACTTCAATATTTATGAAATAAAATAAAAATAAGTAGGTTAACTAATTTGCTTAATTATATTGAGGTTGAAGTTCAGAGACCTTGTAGAGTAAAATTTGTCATTTTTCTGATATTACAATAGAGCGAAATTTATTATTTGAGAGTTTTTTTTTTTTTTTTTGTGAAATTACTGGAGAGTTTTTATTAAAACAGCCCATTGCATGTTAGCACTTCAAACATTAAATTTCAAGATCCTTTGACAACTATATTATCAAACCAGCCAATTTCCGTTGCTATTTTTTATTACTTTGCTTCAATCTTCATTATAAAATAAGCGGACTGATCAAAGTTCATCAATTTACTCAAAATTTCACTGATTTTAACTCAAAACAACTCATCAGCCATCACTAAGTTGAACCTTGTTCTTTTCTTAAACATAGCATTTCCCTGAAAACATTCTCTCCATAATATATTCCCTTAACTTATCAAACACTTTCACCAAATGGCTGATTCCTCCTTCGAGATCAGCAACCAATCTTTCTCCAGCCGCCTCTCACGAAGCCATCACCACCGCAGGCAACACAGGCACACTACTACACCACCTGCTAACTCACAATTTGCTTCACAGTCATTTTCAAAGTTCAACTCAACTGAACTATTCTACAGTTTCACTGCTCGCAGGCCTCGCCGTACGTGCTTTTCTGCCCACTCCTTTCGCGGCAGATGATGATATTTCATGGCAGGGAGAGCTTTCCTGGCAGTTTCAGCCTATTGGGTTGCAAGATAACGCTATTTAGGTGCAGTCTTTAGCCCATGGGCAGCTGGTTCACCATCCAACACTCGAGTTTTTCGAAGATCAGCTAATGATTATTACCTTCCACATACTTATGGTGCATTTAGAAGCTTTCTTTCATATTATGATCCTTATTCTAGCTTTAGTGTAGTGCATTCTGGTAGGCTTGAGCGTCAAAGCCATGCTGCTAGAGATAATGATCAAAGTTTAGTTGCCGATGTCAAGAACTATAGCTCTGATGGTTATAATATCAAATCCCATTATGGGATTTTTAAGATTGGAACCTAAAAAGAAAGATCCAATTCGAAATTTTAGTCCTTTGGCTACATTGGATGAACACAGTGTGACTGATGACTATCACTCAGCTGAGGATGCTGAAGGAGATATAGGCTTATCTGAAACTGAATCTAATCGCCATGGAGGCAAACACTCTCATTGGAATTCGGTTTCACATCTTATTGAGCATGATGGTGGTATCAGTCAAGCCAGTCATGGCATGTCACATGGAGGGTATCATCATCATGGTGATCACCATATGAAGCAACATGCTCATCACAAAGCTTATCAATCACCTAGCCATCATAACAGTGCTCAATTTAGTCATGATGACATTGATCAAAATTCGAAATACAATGATAATGATGATGATGAAGATGAAGAGGAAGAATATGATGAAGAACCATCTAAGCAAGTTGGATTGTTTGGTCTGTTTAAGTATTCAACAAAATGGGATATTGTCCTCGTGATTTTTGGTTGTTTAGGAGCTCTCATTAATGGAGGGGCTCTTCCATGGTGTTGGAGATGTTAAAATTCCACATCGGAAAAATTAAATATAAATGGACAATTTATAAGACCGGAAGAAATTAAACCAAAATGAATTATGATATTATGAATAAAAGACATTCCTTAACAATTTTTAAGTCCACAATCCACATTTTTCTCCATTTGCAATAGATGAGCCCATCAAATTTCAAAATAGTATTAAAGTCAATAGGTTTGCAGCCCATAAATATTATATTGATTTAAGAGTATAAGACTACAAAAAAATGGATATGTGGCATATGAGATTCAAAGAAAACCCAAACAATCCAAAATAGAGATGTGAAACCTTTAAAACTCAACGAATATAAGTTTAGAATGTAAAAATGATGATAAGTTGTAATTGAACAAATCCTGTTGAACTTAAAGGAGAATATTGGATATGTTAAAATTTTATATCGGGAAAACTAAACAAAAATGGGTAATATACAAGATTAAAGGGGGTCAAAACAAAATACTTTTTTCAACAATTTTCAAGTCCACAATCGATACTTTTCTCCATTTGCAATGGACTGGCCATCAAATTTCAACACATGATATTCCTATCTTTTTGGATATTTCGTGAACAAGATTGGTAAAGAACAAAACAAGATAATGACGGATGTAGAGTAGGTACAAATTTTCATTTTATATCTACATATTGTATAAACCGAGCTTTTTTATCTTATTTTCTGAGACTTTTTTTTTCTTTTAATGAGTTGAACGGTATTTGTTTTTGTTTAGTATTTATATTTTGTAATTACATATTTTTCCTGCAAATGACTTTGCTAACAACAATAGTTGTGATTGGAGCATATTTAGGTACGAAAAATATATCATACTTTGTGAATATAAAAAACAATAATTCCCTGTCTAGTTTTCATCAATTTCTTGATTTTCTTTTGTATGAAACAGAAATCACTTGTTGGAGATTAGTGGGGGAACGATCGGCTCATCGAATAAGAACTATGTAATTGAGAGCAGTTCTAAGACAAGATATCAATTTTTATGACACTGAAGTTAGCACTGGTGATATTATGCATGGAATTTCAAGTGATGTTGCACAAATCCAAGAAGTGGTGGGAGAAAAGGTTAATCATTTCTTTCTTTCAATCTTAGAGCCTAATTTCACAATAATCATGTTTAATAACTTGAATATAAATATTATCTAATTGCATATAAAGCATGCATTGTGTTTTTCTAATCCTAATAGGCCGACCAAATTGTGAACAAGAGTTCAATGTATATAAGTATGATTGAATTACTTATGGGAATTAATCTTTTGTTTTACCTAATTCCATTTACAGATGGCACATTTCGTCCATCAGATATTTACGTTCATATGTGGTTTTACTGTTGGGTTCTTAAGATCATAGAAGGTATCATTAGCAGTCTTCTATGTGACTCCATTGATGATGTTCCGTGACATTGCTTATAAGGCCATTTATGTTGGTCTGGCTATAAAAGAAGAGGTATAACACTATCAAATTAAAAAAAAAAGATTTTGATTTACCATTTTCTGATAATTGCTCAAAGAAGATTATTTAACCTCTTTATGTTATTTTGGATTCTTATAATTGAAGGTTGCATATAGGAAAGCTGGTGGAATTGCTGAGCAAGCTATTAATTCAATTAGATCTGTATTTTTTTTCGTTGCTGAGGACAATTTGGCTGAGAAATATGCTGATATGTTGATGAAATTGATGTCTATTGGGCTAAAAATTGGGTTTGCTAAGGGTGCAGGAATGGGAGTTATATACTTGGTTACATATGCAACATGGGCACTAGCCTTTTGGTATGGTTCTATATTGGTTGCAAGAAAGGAAATCACAGGATGTGCTGCCATTGCTTGTTTCTTTGGTGACAATGTAGGAGGAAGGTAATTGTCTCTTTTCTTTATGTCACATTTCAAATTTTCAAGACGTTAACTATTTGAATTGTCTTCATTTCTGTTAACAGGGGCATGGCATTGTCACTTACATACTTCGCTCAGTTCGCACAAGGAACTGTAGCAGCAAGCAGGGTGTATGATATAGTAGACAGAATACATGATATAGATCCTTACAGTTCCCATGGAAGGACACTGCCAAGTGTTCGTGGCAGGATTGAATTTAAAAGTGTTATTTGTGCTTACCCATCTCGTCCTAGTACTCTAATTCTTCGCTCTCTCAATTTAGTTATTCCATCTTCCAAGACTCTTGCATTGGTTGATGCTAGTGGAGGTGGAAAATCTACCATTATTGCTCTGATAGAGAGATTCTATGATCCAATCAAGGGTAAATTCCTTATTATATATATTAATTGAACTTGTATGCTGATTGTTTTTGACAACATTTCAGTGGTGATTACCTTAGATTGTCATGACTTGAAGACACTGCAAGTGGAGTGGTAAAGAGATCAAATCCGTATGGTTGGGCAGGAGCCAGTTCTTTTTGCTACTATAGCATATTAGAAAATGTGATGATGGGGAAGGAAAATTCCACCAAGAATGAAGCAATCAAAGCTTGCATTGCTGACAATGCTCACAGCTTTATTTCTGGCCTTCCTTATGGCTACGACACTTTGGTATTATAACTCAATCCTCATATATTTGCAGGCTTTGAAATATATATGCACACTCATATAGGTTTAAGTCTTGCTACTTATGACCAGGTTGGAGATAGAGGAACCCAAATCTCAGGTGAACAAAAGCAGCAAATTGCGCTAGCTCGAGCTATGATTAATGATCCTCAGATTCTTCTTTTAGATGAGCTCACTAGTGCCTTGGATGAATAATCTGAATCTATTGTCTAGCAAGCCATCGATAAGATCTCAACAGGCAGGACAACCGTTGTTATTGCTCATAGGCCTAAGGCTGGGCAGGATAAGAAATGCCAACACGATCGTCGTTCTTGATCAGGGCTCTGTGGTAGGTAACCATCGTCAACTGATGGAAACAACTGGTGCTTATTATGACCTTGTCAAGCTAGCCACTGAAGCAATTTCAAAATCTACAGGGAATAAAATGGATACTAGCAAAGAGGCAGAATTTTGCATGTCTGGAAAATCAATTCATAATTCAAGATCAAAGAATGTAGAGGAGATATCAAGACCAAGGGACTTAAAATCTATGCACAAAAA